>JAMZAV010000105.1:0-600000 GCA_024449915.1 Sweltsa coloradensis | reverse complement strand
GGATAGAAACGCGTCAAGAGAACTGCCACCTTGAAAGTGTTTCATACCAAAAAAACTGTAGTTGTGTACATATGCAATTCACAGACGTAAATTACATTCAAGAAATATTGGCAGAAGGCTTTAAAAGTATTAATCGTGTCCTAATTGCCATCACACGTTCGTTTTGAGTCAGCGTGCACATCTGCTGGGTTGAAGGAAGCATAAGCATCGCTCTGGACCGCCTGTATTCCGTGGTCGCTGCTGGCCCAAAGGATAGCGCGCTGGTTTTGTACGCGAAAGGTCGTCGGTTCGAGTCCCAACTGGAAAAACTTTTTTACTTTTTTTTACTCATTCCATCATTATTGTTCACTTGTTATCTGGGACGGCCGGGGGTATGATTTTTATAACTTTTCTATTGTAAATTACTCAAATACAAAGACATTCTTCCCTCAACATTGGCTCTTTACGTCAGTAAGCCTACACCTCTCAAAATGGAGTTTATGTTGTTCCATGGGGGTTGGATCTAATTACTAGTTAAATTAGATTAATTGGTGTGTTTTTTGTTTGTTTTTTACATTAGCACATTCCTAAATATTTCTTTTCGCACAGATAGACTGTAGATTGTATAAAATGGGTCCATAAATGATTAGGTCTCTACTCTAATGTTACACAACACTTGTTTCACTTATTTCATAGTTAGACTAATTTTATATGTATTTCTTACTGGGCCTAATATTTTTACCAGGCCCTAAAACCAAACGGGCTTGGCGAGTGCGGTGAAATTTGCCGTGGACGGCCGCACAAAATCATCAGTAGGGCCTACTGCAGAGATTCTATGAATCAAGTGCATCAAGATTCAATCACGCACACAAAGCATTAAATATATTTTCAGCTCTTGCTGTTCAGTTCAGCGTAATAGTTTTGCATATACAAATTCATAAACTTTTTCCATAAAATACTGCAATCAGAGTATTTTGCAAGAGGTTATTTGTTACCTTCATAAAGTTATCAAATGAATTTGTTTCATCTATTGACCGGGGGAAAAATACTTCAATTCAATATTGTGTATGTCAGTACTGTAACCTGTTACCACGCGATAATACGCCAAAGTAAACACGATGTAACATGTTTTACACTAAAAGATAGCCAGACCACAGTTTGGTAATGTCGCCAAACCAACGTTTTGAAACTCGCTCCCATTATTGCCATTGGTCAATCGCGTGTGGCCGTGGTGTGACGTCACGCAGCGTTGCCGCGCTTCCACTGGCGCTCTCGTCCCCCAAGATTATTTTTGGACTTTCAGCAGTCATATCTAAAAAATCAGTTCGGTAACAAACAACCATTTTGTAAACGCAAGGCTATTGTAATCACCCTAGGGTCAAAACCTTAGAAGTCCATAAAAGTTACCTGAATGAAAGAGTAGGCCTACCTTTAATAAAACAGAATTTTTTTATTTTTTTTGGGTCTGGGCATAACCTCACTATTAACCATTATATGTCGATATTGATATTGATATTGATATTGATATTGATATTTATTAGCCATCTTTTTGCACTCATGTGCCAACACAAGTATACATGGTAGGCGAGTATTAGACGTTGTCATCAAGAGTGGTTGAATATAATACCTGGTTATAATAGTATAAATGTACAAATCATTCTACAAGTGTAAAGCGTCAATAACAAGATAAAACTAATTAGGATAGGCCTATCAGTATCTTGCAAGATATCACATACAATACATTACAATGATTAAGTTGCCTACATGTACAAATAAGTTTCCCAATGTAAAACAAGTCAATAACAAGATAAAACTATAATAAGGGTATATAACCCAGTAGGCAATAGTCATACTCTTACAAGATATCACAGTTCTGAGCTAATTTAAAACACACATATTACAAATTACATAACTAACAAGTACAATACTAATACACACAACTCACATGGAAGAAAGTCCACAGATCAATGACTAAAATACTCTGCAAGAGAGTAAAACTCTTTGTCGTTTTTTGACAATACAATAGTAGGCCTATGGACAACACAGCTAGTGCAAAAATCAATTTTGAGAATCGGTTTTCTGGATATAGTTTCTAAACACCTTTTGCTTCAACTTCAGCTATAAGGACAAATAGATTTCTGAAATAACAGTTGGTGTACGATTTTTTTTGCTGGCTGAATAGTAGGGTCATTTTCGACATTTTTGTGACCGTTGAGAGCGAACTACACGTTTTCAACGGATTTGTCCTCGAAGAAGGGGTTAGAAAAAATTTAGCCCCCATGCCCCTCGCGAAAGTGTGGGCATACTCCGCCAGGACCCAAAATCCAATATGGCTGCCATTTGCCATGTCTGACACTATCTTTGCAATGGTTTAGCCTCGAGTATGCCGTAGTATATGGTTTTTATGGTTTTGGGGGTCGAGGATTTCGTTTCTGAAGTCGGTTTAATGATAAGACCCATTGTTTTAAGCTTCGAATCCAAGATGGCCGTCGATTTGCAGCTTGGAATACCCAGTTTCTCGAAATCGTAGTAGAACTTTCATATAAGACTCGAATGAAAGCCCTGTTCATTTAATTTTGTATAATTGGCTGTAGAGCTACCAGATAGTGCTCATAAATCATCTAATTGGTCAAAACTTCAGTAATAATACGAAAATATGTGTTCTTTTTATAGACAATTTAGCGATTTTCTAAGGAGCTGTGATAAGAGTAGTTATGTCACTTGAATTGAGAGCGAAGTACAATTTCTCAACGTAATTGTCCTCTAAGAAGGGTTTAGAAAAAATTTAGCCCCCATGCCCCTCGCGAAAGGGTGGGCATACTGCGCCAGGGCCAAAATCCAATATGGCTGCCATTTGCCATGTCTGACACTATCTTTGCAATGGTTTAGCCTAAAGTATGGCGTAGTGTATGGTTTTTATGGTTTTTGGGGTCGAGGAATTCGTTTCTGAAGTCGGTTTAATGAATAGACCCATTTTCTTAGGCTTCGAATCCAAGATGGCCGTCGATTTGCAGCTTGGAATACCGAGTTTCTCGAAATCGTAGTAGAACTTTCATATAAGACTCGAATGAAAGCCCTGTTCATTTAATTTCTTTGATTAATTTAATACAAAAAAGTTACCTGAATGAAAGAGTATCCTTTAATAAAACGGAGATTTTTTTTTTTTGGTCAGGACATAACCTCACTATCGGCCATTATATGTTGTTTTTTGACAATAGTGTGGACAGCACAGCTAGTGCAAAATTCAATTTTGAGAATCGGTTTTCTGGATATAGTTTCTAAACACCTTTAGCTTCAACTTCAGCTATAAGGACAAATAGATTTTTGAAATAACAGTTGGTGTATGATTTTTTTTTTGCTGGACGATACAAAACTCAAAAAACTCGTATTTGTACTGTTAGACAAAAAAATCGTACACCAACTGTATTTTCAGAAATCTATTTGTCCTTATAGCTGAAGTTGAAGCTAAAGGTGTTGAGAAACTATATCCAGAAAACTGATTCTCAAAATTTAAGTCCACACTATTGTCAAAAAACAACATATAATGGCCAATAGTGAGGTTATGTCCCACCCCCATTTTTTTGCTGTTTTAAGTAAGGCCCTCTTTCATTCAGAAAACTTTTCAGCCATGTTTCTTTGACTTTCAAATTATCTCTCAGAGGTGGTACAATAGCCTTAATTACCTTTAATTTGATATATAATTTAGTCATATGACATTTAAAGTCAGTCTTCTGTAGCAGTGGCGTGCAGAGGTTTGATAGGGACTGGACGCGAGCGCGATCATCTGGTGGGTACACCCACCCCCGTGAATGTATTTCCGCTGGCCACACGGGGTCTGGGGCGAAGCCCCAGCCGCCGGAGGCGAAAAATTTTTGGGTCCTTTTTTCCCTCAAGATAGCTTGTAGTGCGATCTGAGACACGGAGGGCACTAAATTACTAATTGCAAATTTGCAATATTTTATAGGAAACTTTCCAAGGATTTGCTATATATGCTATATTTTTTATTTATTTCAATTTTAATACGAAATTTACCAATTATCATTTTCAATTTGTGGATATGTTTAAAATATACTGAGAAAATCATTATGTGGATATACAATTTCGAAATATGGTCTGTTTGATCATAAGGTAATTAGAACACAGAATGTAACATTAATCACAGGTTACAATACAATTATAATTAAGACAGCCCCTTTAAATTTTCTTAAACTTGGAAAAATTGAATGTCTATTGAGCGAATTGTAAACTTTTACTTACAATACTTTCTATGCATATGGTTCTGACAACATGAGTGACAGTGTCTACCTAATGGTAGACTAGGTGACGTTTGTACACTTCTGAAGAAGCAGCAAACCTATCTACAGCTATGTTTATATCTATATCAATATCCATTTCACACGCCAAGATCATTAGGTCTTCGAGTCTCTCCTCTTCTATGGTCGTGCGAAGGCGGTTCTTGATCAATTTTAATTTAGAAAATGTTCGCTCTGCTGATGCCGAAGACGTAGGAATAGTGCAAGCTGCTTTGTACGTGGTAAAAAGATTCGGAAACGTTGTTTGCAAGTCATACGAGCTTAAAAGTTGAAGAATATCCCTCATGTTGTATGTAGGCAAAGAAACAGCAATGTCATCAACAAGGCTCAGACTGGCTTCATCCTATAAAAGATAAATCAATAATAAATAAACTATGTCAGGGCACGGATTTTCAAAATAAATATTAAAAACTTGAATAAAAGATTTGTAAATATTAATACTATTAAATTATATAGCCTATAACACGCGTCTCAGATAGATGACGGTAGAGTGGCCATTTACATATTTTTCAACATAGTAAGTAAAACGAAACCCTTTGACGGGATATTCTAATTTTGAGTTGAAGTGTCGTGAGCGTGAGGAATAACCTGCGTTATCACATTGTCTTCAACGTTGCGTCGTCTGTTTGATCATTTTTAATAGACCAATACAGATACATTATCTCGTCAAAACTATATTAATTTTACAATTTTACGTCGATGTTCGAAACGATAATGGACAATCGAAGTTAGTTTAGTTTAAAGTTAATACTACACGAGGGACAATTTAAAATAGACTCACCTCACTCTCATCTGACACTCAACTTCTCGCCTCGTCCTCGTCATCATAACCTTCATCTGAGGCAGGATTATTAATAGTTTGAGGTATTTTCTGGCACAAAGTTTCCTTAACATTCCACCAAACATAAGATACTCCCTTTTTAAGACGTTACTATCAATGCCTTTCATCCAGTTTGCAATGTTTGTGAACAAATCGTCGGGGATAACAGTTTTTCCTAAAACCAATAGAGTTGCAGTCAGTAACACGAAATGTGGTACCTATTAATGGGACAGTCCCCTTCTTCCCATAGTGAGAGTGAAAACAGTAACTGGCTACTGTGAATGAATGTGAATAAATGAATGAAATGAATACTTAAATCACTCTTACCTTGCACAAATTAAATCATTCTTTCGACAACGCAGACAAGTCTTGAATCACATCTTTTGCTTTTGAGAATCTTTCAGTTATCGACCTGCTTTTGGTAGAAGTTACTTCATAAAACACTGCTATCTTATGTATATCGATATCTGAATTAGGAGTGGCGTCGCTTTCAGTTTCCCCAGGCATTTTTTCCCCCGTGTTCTCGAACTTCATGTAAAGCTAATTCCCGAAGGTTATGACGCTCACAAATCAGTCGGGCCTTTTGTCTCCGATGCTCTAGACAATTTTCTTTAGGATCTCTGATTGATATTAGTTTTTGACTAGCCTCATCAACAAGAGTCAAGGCAACTATTAAATCTAGATTCTTTGACCGGAGGTTAACAGACAATGGTGTGGTAATGTCGAAAATCTCAATCATCAGAAACATGGTTAAAATTAAACTATACTTTGACATGGTAGCTCTGTATATGCCTGCTAAGGTGCTTGTTGATCTATCTGAATTAGCTTCCATGTCTTCCAGAGCTAACATTAGAGAGTCGAATGTGTCGTGAATTACATCAATGGCACGAAAGTGCGATGTCCATCGGGTTGTAGATAGGTTCTTGAGCCTGCGCACTCGTTGGCCAGGATGCAGCCTTTTTTGAGTATTAACGTACACTTCAGTTCTCTTTCGTGCACCCATAAAATCTACAATTGTCTGAACAAGTCCGAAAAATTTCTTTGATCCTTCACAAGAGTCACATGTATCAACAATAACTAAGTTGAGCACATGTGCAAAACACCAAATATATATAGCACTACTATTTTCGTTCTGTATGTATGTTCGTAAGCCTTTGTGTTGTCCCTGCATGTTACTTGCGCCGTCATATGATTGACCGATCAATCTACGGCGCCAATCGAGAGAATGTTGCTCACAAATTTTCTTGAATAGCTCAAACATGCCTTGCCCTGTGGAATCTCGGCACACATCTAGAGCTATGAGCCTCTCACATATACAGATATTCATACTGGGTTCAATTTTGATGTAACGTATGACGACTGCAAACTGGTCAAGTCTAGCTAAGTCTGTAGTTGTGTCAATAATTATGGAAAATAATCCTGCATCGTTTACTTCCTTTAGAATTGATTCTCTTACCATTGAAGCCAGTACGTGCATCATAGTGTTCTGGCTTCGGTTAGAAAGAAACGTTACGCGGGATCTCTTCTTTTCTTCTAGTTGCGACAAAAATATGGCAAGCTGGGGGTGGTTAATGCTAAACAGTTCAACCATATCTAAGAAGATACCACGATTCCCTGTCTTATTTGATATTGCTTCATTGTGTCCCCTGAAAGGAAGGCAGTGTCTTGCTAAAAACAGTGTAATGAACAAGAGACTTTTCACGATTTCGCGATTACTGGCAATTCGGGTGTTATGAGCAGTAGTAATATTTTTGTCTATACGTTGTCCCGAAATATACAATCCTCTGTTCAGTTCTGACTCTACATGCTCTTGCGTCATCTCGTGACTGGTTATTCGAGACGAAATATGATGCCAGTCACTAAAGCCTGTATTTGCAAAAGGGTTTCGTCTTGCAATCGCATTCCCATAAAGAATGCAAGTAGAGCATAATACTTTGTCTAATGAGGGTGAATATGACAACCATTCTCTTTTCACCCTTCGAGAATCAGGAGGAGGCATTTGCAAGAAATAATAGGATGCATTGAATGATCTGTTGTTCCGTTTTGGAAATATCTTGCCAGGTAATTGCTCGGCAAGCGGTTGGCATGGTCCTAACCGAGATTGAGCTTGCAAGATTCCTGGTGATATTGGTGTGGCATAAAATTGGGCAGGATCATTATTCCAAAGTATGGCATTTGAAGTAGTGGGGAGATCCGTTTGTGTAGGCTGCTGACTGTTAGGATCGCCTTCTAGCTCAATAGTGGGGAGATCCGTTTGTGTAGGCTGCTGACTGTTAGGATCGCCTTCTAGCTCAATAGTGGGGAGATCTGTTTGTGTAGGCTGCTGACTGTTAGGATCGCCTTCTAGCTCAGCGGTGGGGAGATCGGTTTGTGTACGTTTGTGACTGCTAGGATCGTCTTCTGTCTCGGTTGATTCTGTTTCTGGGGTAAGAGAAAAAGTGTAAGAAGTAGTCAGTCACTGCTCTGTGCTCACTATTTCAGTCTCTGGAACAATTTTTATTCTACTAAGTGTGAAAGAAATTAATGAATTATGTAATATTGTGTGTGTAGGATAATGCATAATATAAGCAACGGCGTAGGCCTCGAACCTTTTTTATGTGATTTGAATGTTTTTTTGTTTGGTACAACACAACTACAATAAATAACTTTGAATTTTAAATTCTTCTGAACAAACCACAATTAAAATAATTTGGGTTATCATTAGAGTCAAGACTCCGTACAAGCTAAATGTAATGATTAATGAATGATATGTCTATTTAACATAGGCCTACCATGGCCAACTTTGTTTATAATGTTAAATGTGCATTCAAAAATTCTCTCAAATTTAACATACACCCTGGATCACTTTTTGACCTCCAATTTTCATTCAAAATATTTGAAGCTTTGGATGTTGTTTACAAAGGGTAAGGGCATTGCGCGATCAAAGCAAGTTTCAAAATTTTAATAACTGTCGCTTTTAAACAAGTTTGGTAAATGACTACAAATTACCCATTTGGTGGCATATTTACTCTCTGTTACTAAAAACTAGGAAAACGCTTAAATCCCGTCGCGTTGATGGATGAGCTTTTTGTTCAAGTTTTTAGTGTGCGTGGGATCTCTGTACTTCTTCAAGTTCCATTGCAAAATCATTTTTGTTAAATTAGAACAATTTTTTTAAAGTAGTACTAATTGCTATGGTATAGAATGTCAAATATCTATAGGCCTGACGATTGCTTTATGAACGCATTGTAGGTGATTGTTGTCAAGTTTCTATAGTTACTTGTTAATTATTGTTATACACTTCAAAAACCCCATATTAAAACCTTTATTTCTATGGATTCTGTATAACTTTTTCAACTTTTTCTTTCAAAGGGTACTCAGCACCATAACCTAAATGTCCATGTAAAATATGAACGTTGTAGCCCCACCCGTTTGGTCACAATCGGCTCAAATGTCACGAAAATATCGCACTAAAAATCGAAAAAATCGTAAAAGTACGATATTCATGAGAAATATTTCTTCGATTGGACCAAAAAAAACAGGTCTAAGTTCAGAGATTTCAAAGGTCCCCTCCAATTTTCATCAAGATCGGATATGCCGTTTGCCTGGTAGAGAGCGAACAAACAGACAAAAATACAAACAAACAAAAAATCATTGGAGCTAAATTTTTTGAGGGGTCAGTGAAATTGAAGTCTTCGCTTCGCTCATCCAAAAAGTAAGTTTTATTTGGAAAATGTACTCTGACTCTGATCGTGCAATACACACATTCATTCTCATCATTTTGCTGCAAACCACAACCCGCTAGGACAAACGATAATGCTTCCAAGTACCTCCAAATAATAGAAAAAGAAAAAAAACTTTAATAAAAGATGTAAAAATCACGAATATTTAAAAATACAAATTTTGAAAACACTCATAAAATTGGGTAGGCCTAAGTCTACAAAAAAACATGAGATGGACTAAAATGGTAATGATAATGATGTTAAATTAATAAATAAAAATGAAAACAAAAGTAACCAAAAAAGGAAAAAATAAATTACGAAAATAAAAAATAATCAAAATAAATTATTACACATTCTGAATTCAAAATATAAAAACAGTGTTTAATAAGCAGCCAAGTTGTCATCCCCTCGTTACAAGCTTACCTTGTTGATGAGTTGATTTGGTGAAGAAACTATCCCAATCGAATTTTCTTTCTTTTGTTTGATGTGACTCATCATGGCCCGACGAAGTCTTTCTTAGTTTAGGTAAAACGCTGTCATTTGGCGTCTTGGTGGATCGCTTAAATCTTCTCTTGCTAGCTTTTGATGCACAACTATCGAGATGCCTTTGCCAATTAGTCTGATTTAGATTCAGCCTATTTTTTCCGCACACGCAACACACGGACGTGCTCTCCACTTTAGACATTCGCACAATTTCTTATTTCCACACAATTTCCAACTTACACCATTGCGCTCGCTTGACTGACTGTGAAGGAATCACTTCTCTCCTCAGTAGTAAGAGACAAATCTTATCGCCCAAGCTCGTAGCGGGAAATACCCACGTCGGACTCGTGGAGCTGAAGGGAATCCCCGGGCTCTGCGTAGCAGTCGCAATTCTTGGTCGCGTACACTTACGATCGGCCGAGCCTCTCCAAACGATAAGTGAGCGATATTTTATAAACATAACTACCAAGATATTGCTATACAACTCAACTATACACCATTACATCCAGCTTGCAAACCAAGTGAAGTTATAACTAATAACAATTTATCTTGTATTACCTGAACATGTTATATTTTTTAGAGGTGAGTGGGGGTGGGTCACCCAAAGCCAGGGGGTGGGTACACCCCTTGGCTTTGGCACCGGCGCGGCTCGCGCCGCGGAACCATAGTCTGCACGCCTCTGTTCTGTAGTGCATTTAATGTCGGAAAGTATATGTTTTTGTATACCTGCAATGTTAAAAGAAGCAAATTATGTGATTTTTAAATTGAATTTTCTAAAAAAGGAAGTCGGTAACCCCTGTTCTGCGAGTTGTATTATCAAAATGCATACTTCAAAGAGAATATTATGAATTCCAGCAAAATGGCATTTCACGCATGGTTCACTGGATTGACTTTAAATATGTGATGGAAAATGTAGCTTGAACTGGCTATCTGCAATATCTTATTGATCAACAAGACTAAGAAAGTTGGTTGGAAGGTTCTGCCTATCTGGAGTTTTATCCTCATTCTGTGTGTGTTTCGTTTCAGCATCTAGAAGGTGAAGTTCCTGACTCTGATGATTATGGCGAAATGGTTTGCCAAAACTGTTCAGCTAAATATTCCTTCCTCAAGCACTATCCGCTCGGACAATCTGTCAACAAAGATGGAAAGCCAGTGGCCAATGACACTGGCAAAGTCTGGATTTCTCATGGTAATATTTTGTTTTTACATTAGAGATAGGGTAGGGCTTATTCATATTGTATGGTACTATCTAATTTTTACCCAACTTCAAGAACTTGTGTAGTATGAGGTTTCCATATAGCCTACTGTTATTTTATGTCATTGGTAAATTATAGGGGTAAGCAAATATTTTGCTATTCATATTTAATTCTAAAGTTTTATAGTAACTATATTCAAAGGTGTCAATTTGAACTTCTCCCTGCAGGACTGTAGAAACCTACATTATCGATCGATGTTTGTAATGCACTCCCATCGTCAACTCTGCTCAATTCACTTTGCATTGAACATTACCACTTGATGTTACAAATTTTAAAAAAGGCCTGAAAGTGTAATTACTATCTTCATTTGATCGAATTTCATGTCATTCAATGACCACAAATTTCAACATTTATTAATAAATTACTAATAGCAAAAAAACAAGAGATAACCTTTTTACTAGTTGTGTAAAAATGGCTATAAATAAGCGGAATTGCTCATGTAGGCATATTCTGTTTAGTTCTCTCAAAGTCTAGAGTAGGCCATCTCTAGTCTAGGCCTACAAAACTTTGAATATGTTATAAATAGCCTAGCTAGGCTATTCTAGGCCTAGTGCCTAGACTAGGTCTACCTATCTTAGGCCTATTTTTTACTTGCCTACTAGGCATGCCGCACAGGTGCTACAACTATTACTAGTATGCCCTGGCCCCTACCTAGCTTGGGCCTAGGCCGAGAGTTACTGAGAATTCCAGTAATTTGCCAGTTTTAAAGTTAGTCCCGAAGGTAATTTACACTGGGGTGTGAGGGTACTCAAAATTTCGGCACTCAAGCAGCAACAATCGCGCAATTTGGAACCGACTTGGTTCGCTTTCGGATAGTTTGAATCACGCACACAAACTTAGACTACTTGTACGGTGAGTATACGCTCATGCGCACCGCATGGCTCCAGTTAGTAAGTAAATAATTTTTATTCATTCTTTCTCGTTCTTCGTTCTTCCCGAATCGATTATTGATCGTTTCGGGAAATCCGAAAAAATCATATTGATCGATATATCGATTATCTAACAGCAAACCCTAGTTACCGTATTGTTCCGAATATAGCACGACCTCGAATATAACACGACCCCCAATTTTTCAGAATCATTTCAAGAAAAAAGAAAAAAATCAAAGAAAATTAAAATGTACATGAAACACTTACAACAAAACATTTTGAACAATGTTAGGGCCTAGGCCTATGGTTTTTAACAGGGTAGGGCCAAGCACAAGCTCACATGTCACACAGTCCATCTGATCGTTCAAGTTTACGTCGTAGGCCTAGGCCTAGCTCCTTCGCAATCCCTTGCTGATTTGTAAGGCAGAGGAACCTTTCTTTTCCACGCGATCAGCAGTCTTCATTTGTTCATCTTGAGCCATTTCATCTTCTCCTTCATCACTCATTATTACGTTACGTAGACTCTTGTAGATAGACAACCCCGACGAACAAAATCTATGTAGGTCAAGCTAGGTCACGATGTGATCACGGCCAAGGATTCTGACGACTAGCAGACAGTTTCGCCCAAGGTTCGGTCGAGTTCAGTGGCATCGAGTGGGTGGGCGGGGCGAAGCGCAGCAGACGATGCGCGGGGGTTGTATAGAGGCGTGGCCTATGTTCAGGCGCTATTTCAAATGCAAGCGCGCTGAAATAACGCGAGTGCTGTTTTTGAGATTGTATTTTCGGAAAAAAACATCGCGCTATATTTGGAACAATACGGTAATACTAGTGAGACATTGTGCCCAGTGGCTCAATGGTAGGTAGGTAGTTTTACCTTTACCTATATGAATCAACGAGTTAGCTACTATCAAGCCACATGGCCAGGGACCCTGAAATGTAGTGAATTACTTTTTTCACTGGATATGATTGTTTTGTAATTAAGTAGCGAAATAACGCAATAATCACGTTTTTCTGCTAAATTGGAGTAAATTTGGTAAATTTTTTATGGCGAGTTATTCTGTATGCAATTATTCTGTAAGTTTTAGCTCCAAAATATGCAATTAATTTGACAATTGGGCATTGAAATCAACATTTCTGTTTTATCTTATAAATAGTTGGCACCATGACAGTCGAAAATATTTTCATCAAACAGAACACGCCTAGATTATTCCAATTAACTTTATATGGCCTAAATATTCATTTAGGTGTAAAAAGTGCTCATTTCACTGAAGGGTAGTGATTGTAGTGCTATTTTTATGACAAAATTATGCCTTCATAGTTTATCTTGAGTTTATGTACTGAAATTGAAGATTTTTTTATAACAAAATGAGATCTTTTTATTTGCTGTTTCTCAGGGTATCTATATACATGGCACACCGCACACTTGTAAACTATTAACTTGTGTGTGTGTGCGCATGAATAGGCCTACTGTTGGATGAGCTCTCGAGCAAACCAGGCTTTGACGCAGAATGCGAAAGTTTTGTCTTGATCTTTTGGCGGCTTTAGAACAATAATGCAGGGTTGCCACCAAGAAAAACTAAAAATCCGGTTTGAGCACATCAAAAATCCTTAGAAATCCTTAAATGAATCACCCAAATCCTTAAAAATCCTTATAATGCCTAAATGTACCAATTTCGATATGATATTGATATATTATAATGTAATTGTTGTTAAAAAAATTGAAAATATAATTATTTTTTAAGAGTAGGCCTATTTTTAATGATATGAGGCCAAATGGGTTGATAAGGTCACCATAAATGCATTTTTTCAACGATTTGTACAATCTCACAACCGCGTTTTATGACCCGGCACCTCCACCATATGCACCAGCCAGGTTAATTTAATTTAGACTACCTACCCGGCACCTCCACCAAAATTCCGAAATTTTACATTTTTGGTGTAAATTTTGATATTTATACATAAAAAATATTCCCACTTGTTGATATCACATTAAAATATAGATTTTTTGACCAGCCCTAGTTAAAAACGGCGTAAAACTATTTTTTTTTTTTTTTTAAATCCGTAAATTGGAATAAAAATCCGTCGATCCGTTTTGCACCCTCAAAATCCGTTAAAACGGATTAAATCCGTAAAAACGGCAACTCTGCAATAATGAATGAATGGCAACAACTGGCTATTTTTTTCACATTCAGATATGTTTGATTGTTAAATCGTTTAGTGAGTATTGTGTTTCTATATTTGTAGCCTCCTGCAAGCTGCAGTTGCTGACCCCGGTGGCCACATCTGGTACGCTTTTCCTGGATGACGGCTGGCGTCAGCGTCTGTGCCGATGCGAGGACTGTGATGCTATGTACGTCTTGGAGAATATAACATTTCCTGTTGGACGCCAACGACACTGTGCAGTCCTATGAAGAGATGGGGAAAGTGTTGGATGCTGGGGGCTCAAGCTCGTCACAATACGAACAGGGGATGCAGGCACTCTCCCAGATGGACCGGGTCAAGCAGATTGAGGCCATTGGAGGTGAGAATTATTGGCTGAGTGACGTCTGATGCAAAACAAATTCAAATCCTTGTGAAGGTGTATTAATTAGGGATGTTAAACGATATGAAAATTCATATCGATAATCGCCCCGAAATAAGAATAATATCGCGATAATATCGCGCCCAAAAAATATCGCGCCGATATGGTAATTTGAAATCATATCACGATATATTGGCATAAATCTTGCTTTTCTAGAATTTGAGTCAATTTGAAGTGCGCGCCATCTCAACGCTGGTCGGTGGATTGGCCGCCATCTACGACGGGCTAGTGTGCGAGAGGGAGGAGGGAGCGGTGAAGCGAGAGCGAGAGAGAGCGCAAGCGGTGATGCTGTTCCTACATACAAATACATCCATAAAATGTTAAAATTACCCGTGCAAAACGTTCCCGTATGTCACGTTTTCCCGCCGAATACGCGATAATAGCCTCCGATTTAATGTCTTGCTCGCCCGTGAGATACTTTTCCATCAATTTCTAGCACACGAGATTGTTCCCGAATCCTGATCCACATATTTTTATTGAAGCGACGCTGCAAAATACAACATTCGTACCAGCCTTGCCATCATGTGCGCATGCGCTGTCCGTGGAAGGTCGGAAGGAGTGGGCGGAGTTAAAGCTGCATGACTGTTCGAGCGTTTCACGCGGCGCAGTTGGCGCGGCAGCCAATAAACACAGTAAACACATTGACGCGCGAAACGCCGAGCAGTAAATGCACCTTTACATAACGTGGAGTCCTGACTCTGGTGTTTTGTTTCGGCCTAGGCCAAGTGTTTTACGCGGATACGCTACTGAATTAATAATTATCACCGATATCGCGATAATATCTACAAAGATGGATCATTTCAAAACTAATCTGCCGTTTTGAATGACTTGTTGAACAAACAAGCTCTATCCATATCATTGTGCTTGATACTTAAGCCTGCTGCTGTACCGTAAGGTCACTTGCTCCAAAATCACTGCGGCTAGTTTAGAATGTACATTCAAACGTCATTATCAACAAACACTAAGAGACCTCCCTTTTTTTTCATTAAAATGATGTTATATTTTTTCAATAAATATCGATTCTCAGTCTTCATATCGTTCAAAAAGTCCGCTGCGAGACCTACAACACGTGTACGACGCGAGATACGCAGCATGATGCTTCGCGCCTGGAGTGCAGGCAATTTGCATTGCACGTGTGTATTGCAGGGAAAAACACGCGTCTTGCGAGTGTGTAGCCTAAGTTGGCTTACGATATATCGTGCAGGAGTAATATCAAGTGAAGAAGAACACTGATTATGAAATTGTTGATGTAGCGCATCTGGGTAGTGTAGTAATAGAGATTAGTGAGTGTAACCGATATCGGATCGTAGGCAAGGCAGCTCAAGGTGAATGAAAGGGAAAATAAAATGTATTGAATTGGGGTTTAGTTATAACGTAGACCTAGGCCTACCCTAGTAGAATATTAATTGGGGCTATTAGCTAGGGCCTACACCAAAGATGCTAGCTTAGGCCATACATCTAGGCAGCACATAGGCATAGACCTAGGGGTTACTAGGCGAATCGTAAATAGAGATCAGTGGTTACTAGTCAAGAATAATATGTAGGGTCTAGGCCTATAATAATATTAATTAATAATTTTTAAATATTTTTTTATGCTAAGTTCTTTTATTTATTTTTAGATTTTTGAGGTTAAATTGAGTGCTTTTTTTGTTTAAACCGCCACATCGTAAGTTGCGAACCTCCAGGTTCTGCCGCCAGCGGCGATTTTTTATTTTTGACCGCGAATTAAATCTCAAAACCTCCAGATCTAGTGGCGAAACCGTTAAATTGGTAACACTGGGGTCCACTTCCATTGCTGTTCAATTTAACTTGCATCCCCCCAAAAGGCCACTAACTTCACAACTGAGTGCTCAGCTCAGTTCCTACGTTATGTGGATCACGGCAAGCTCCGCCCCCATTGAAAGTCGAACCGATTATCACCCAGCCTTCAATGTTTTTTTATCAAAATTAGCCCGCGCAGATTCAAATTTACGAAAATAAGCTTGTTCAATGTAATTAACGAAATATCCGTAAATAACCCAAAATATTCGTAATAACGGATAAAATCCGTTAAAAAGGCAGCCCTGTGATAGGTTGATACTATATAAATACGATATGGACCTAGGCCTCTGCATTCATTTGAGTAAAAATAAAACATTCTGGGCTATACATTTACACTTGTGAAGAGGTTAATAGTGATAGGAATGTTGAAACTTACTTAAAATTGAGACTAGTGTTGTCCAAAGGTTCTATAGAGGGTATCTTGTTCCAGCTTACAACTTTATGAAGCAGCAGCTGATGGCTTACTTGAAAAGCTTCGCTGACAATAAGACAGTGGTGCAAGAAGAAGATATCCGTAAATTCTTCTCGGATATGGAAGCTCGTAAGCCACCACGCGATGATCCCCCGCCCTTCTGCCGCTAGCTCGAGCTAACTTCGCCACGCCAAGTGCCTGGTCACTTCCGTTCTAGAATAGTACTCTTCTTGCATACGTACCTGAGTCCAAGGAAACCTTTGACTCATTTTAAGATTGGCGTATTTATTTATGCAAATATAGTCCACAGCTATACTTAAAAGAGCCAAGTTTAGAAAGTGTTTTTGCAGCTATTAAGCAAAAGCATTTGTCGAATGATGTAAATAACTAGAGGCAAGCAATTTTTGTGAGGCGCAAAATTGCAAAATATTTTAAAACTTCATTGCAAAATATTTTAAAACTTCTAAATTTGAATTTTTATTAAGCATGACATCGGGAAGTACAATATGGATTCCCGTCCAGCACATCTAGGATTCAGGTCCAAGTTTAAGTTGTGCCATTTTGTCAACCGTAACTTTCAACACTCTTCTACAACAATGACTTGAACTGATGGGCAAACAAAGCCACATGATTGTCTATAGGCTTACATAGCTCATTGACAAACTACAAAGTAGCTTCAAATTTTACTCTGCACAAAACTTAGCATAATTCTTGTTATTCGCAAATTTACCGCTAGATCCAGCCTTAATTTTTAAAATAAAAATATTGTTCTTTAGAAGTGATACATATTTTATTCGCCAGCTTTGATTTTCACGCGCTCACGCATTTTTTAAAACAAAATTTATGTTTTAAAATTGATTCTGGTAGACTAGGTAAATATCATGACCATGTTGTGAACATAAATCATTGGGTCTCAAATTATTAATCCTAAAATCACTGTTTTTTGTCTTTTCCACATAAGCCAATTTTCAAGTTTTGGGGAACCAGATAATGGTTTTGTGCGTAAATATCTATTTATATTTTATTTGAATTTTGTTTGTTAATTTGCCGAAATTTTGTACCAAATTATTACTTTTATTAGAGATGGGACGATTCCAAAACTGATTCCGGCAATTCCACCAATTCTCTACGAATCTCTTCTCTTCTTAAAATATTTATTATTTATATATATTTTTTATATTTTTTTCTATAATTTTTTTTTCTATATTTATTTATTTATATTCACATTATATTCACCATTAATTCTTGTCTCTATTTTTAAAATATTACTTTCCTTAATTTGACTGGTAAATCTTTCTTGATGGCGGCCTATAATTGCATAAATACAGTACTTTATTACATACTTTTTAGTTAGCATGCTGTAAGCCTCCATTGCTAGGTAATTTTCTATACGTAATTATTTAGACCTAGATCAATACAATTTCGATGATGGGTAAGATAACATCATCATTTTTCAACATGGCTATGCAACATTTTATAAATTAAGTGTCTGGTTGGTTGATTTAGTATGATTAGAGGTAATGAAAAATGGTGATATAAAAACGCAAATTTCGTTTTTAAAAACCCAAATTTCGCGTTTTTCGCGATTTCGAAAAAATGGTCAAAAATGTTTCGAAAAAATCCAAAAATCCCAAAAAAAAAAAACGGAGCCCCTTAAGTTAGGGATGACATCGATTCGAAAAAGTTAGAATCGATCATTGTGACCTAAAAATCGATTCAGAGTCGATTCCCAACAAAAAATAAATATTTGTATGCACTGTTATTTTGGTGGACTATTTCCGCGGAGCAATATACGCGCCGTTATTTCCGCGGTCTATTTCCGTGAAGCCCGTGACGCGCGCATTACGTTGACTGTTTGATGACTGTTTCGCCTACCGCACGCGTAATATTCAGTCTGGACCGGCACCTCCACCAAAAACTGGACCGGCACCTCCACCATCCCTTACATTTTGCACTCTAAACGGTTCAATTTTGCGAGTTAATTCGCGTTTTGACCATTTTCATACAATTTTGTTCGTTATTTCGCGCTATACATGAGATTTCGCGAATTTCGCGATTTCAAAATGTGTTTTTTCCATCTAACATCCATCTAATTCGTCGAAAATATTACATTTTAGGAACTAAAAAGGACATTAAAAAAAATTCGCGAATTTCGTTATCACCATTTTTCACTACCTCTTAGTATGATATTGATATGCCTGTCCACTATCCATTTGAAGTACTAGTAAGCCCTCCATGCTCGATGATATTATGATGACCTTGTTGTAAGTAGTCTTAACAATCTGGATACAACGGTTTTGTCGTAAGTCAACATTTATTATATCTCGATACGGTATCATTATGTATTTTCCCCCTCAAGGTTGATTTAATTCATGTGAATTGAAGGGGCAGCCCTAGTAGAAAGTCTTGTAGAGCATTACACTGGTATTGATGGCTGTTTTAACATGTAAAGTGAACTCGATTTGATATTAAATTTTAAGCATTGTAATTCAATATGTGGATTTATTTTTTACCCAGACATGTGCAAAAATCGTGTTTTCCATGAGGATCCTGCTATTTAGTACATACTAAGGTTGCCCATCGATATCGATATATCGATACACACAATTAATTTGGATATCGATATTTGTTTTCTACATTGCGATATTTCAAAGTACCAAAATTGCGTTAAAAACGCGTAAAAAAAATGAAAAAAATTTGATTTTAAATAGCTTCGGCATCGAGTAATTCTGCAGTATCCAGTCGACATCGCGTCGTCTGCTGATGCCTAGAGTACACTCGGCACGGCACGGTCGCGGCTCGGTGCGGCCAAGCACGGCACGGTTCGAACTGGCGTCATACAGTGGGCGTGGCGAGGGAAGACGCACATGTTGGGGGAACTGCCATGGAAACTATATTTAAAAATTGGATGGAAAATATTGATATATATCGATATCGATAATGGATTTTCATATCGTTGGGCATCCCTAGTACATACATAACACATATATACATATACATGGCTTGAACTTGGACTCGAGAACGTGTCAAGAAAAGATTGTTACCACGAAATGTGCATCTTGCCTTCAACTGATTTGTTGCCAGTGTTGTTTCTATTGCACCAATTCTACTTATTTGATACAAAGAGTTAACCGACAAATTGCCCAACCCCATGTAGCGTTGGGAATTCAAAACACAAAAAAGTATTTTCTAGTTAGAGTAGACTCGTTCCCAGTTTAGAATGCCACAGGAAGCGGAAATACAATTGGATTCATGCCAACGTTAAAAAGTAGCACGAACCCCAAAATAACTAATTTGGCTACCGTATTATGATATTATGATACTATTTCATAATCAAAAAGTATTGTTCTATGACATGTAAATAATTTTCTACCATCGGGGAGTAAAAAGAAATCAAATGGCAGACCTGGGTAGTAACGTAACGGAAGTAACGCGTTACTGTAACGAAATTACTTTTTTCAGTAACGAGCCAGAAATTTAATTACAATTTTCTCATAGTAACGAAAGAGTAATTTCACTACTTTTATCAAATTGTAATTTGGCGTTAGTAATGCGTTACTTTTGCCGCGCGGCCCGTGCCTTTGTGTCAAAATCAGTCACTGGCCAGTGTGCCTGCTGCCTTTCTACGTATCACCGCTTGAACAATGTGCATGTGCATGCAGCATTTCTGACATTCGTAGGTCTGATCGAGAGATTTCTAGTCCCGAGTTTTTATTTCAGAACCTAGCCATGTTTACTTTCTTGGTAGGCCTACTTTCGCCTATGACGAGCGCCGTTGACGACGTAATTATCTACTTGACATCAAACATTCAAGTCTGTGTCAAATAAATCGATAGTCGAATTGTTACACTTGTAGTGTAGTTACAACATTTCGCCGATAGATGTCACCCGCGTAATCAATAATTTACTATACATCTATACGTCGATATCTACAATATCTCTGTGATAGGCCTCCGCTGGTTTTGAAGTGTGGGCGTGGATAACACCCTGTCTGAGACCCGCCATCGGTAGACAAAGCACTTGCGTCATACTCGTCCGCACGTCAGATACATTTTAAATTAAAAAGTAATTTTTGAAAGTAATTTCACTACTTTTTTCATAAAAAGTAACGTAATTTCATTACTTTCTTGGAAAAGTAACTAAATAGTAATTTAGTTACATTTTGGCTGAAGTAATGAGTAATGTAATTTCATTACTTTTCAAAAGTAACTTACCCAGGTCTGTCAAATGGTGAGCAAGTTTGAAAAGTGGATTTTTGTTCTATTGTTGGTATTGATTATTTAAATTTTCTCGCACAATTGTTGCCAACGTCGACGCTAGTGTTTGGTGATCATACATTTTCGTAATGTGTCGCAATTATTATACAACCGTTTTAATCTTCCAGTTAATCTAAGTATTTACTTAAAATAAGTGGTTTCCACTTTTGGAAGCAGTTTAAAATGCTGAATATCGATAGTTTTAGAAAGCTGTCATGTGATGGTATATCCTAACCACTGGCCACAGTGCGAAGGTAGCCAGAAGACGACAGTGCTGCGATTCCTCAGCAGTAACATTCTTAACTGAAACCAACCATAGCCGAGATTCAAATGGAATGTAAATTCAAACCTGTATTTAGTAGATGGTAAAACCATCAGTTCATCGCCATGCACAAACAATAAGCCAATAACATATCTGTTGGGCTGTGCCAACCAATGATATTTAACAACCGTAGTAGTCTAGATCCTCAGTCTCCAATACGTCCACACAGGCGCGAGCGTACCAAATTGAAGCGTCAATCTAACCTTTTCAAAATGGCGATTTGGCACTACAATTTATGTTTTAAAATACGATTAAGTATTTTTTCTGGATTGTTTTGATATGGTTTTAGCTTGTGCAGCATGGGAATGCACAAACAGAAACAATAATAAGTTATTGCATAAGGGAATTTAGTAATCGTTTGGTGTTAAAGGCTAATATGCTCACCTGTCAACATGATGGCCATCTTTAAAAATATTTGGGCTACAAATTGCTCTCATCTACTTAACATGCAAACTGTATTTTCAAGATGCTTCAAATTGTCACTGAAGTGGACCGATGACTGGGGATCTAGCCTACTATAGATGTTAAATATCATTGGTGCCAACATTCAAAATTCAAACTCGAACTTGGAAGTAATTCGAAACAGGTTGGAGTTTGAATAAAAGTCCAATAAAAAAAAATACATTGTCACACAATCAGCAATCGCACATACAATCATAAGTAGGTTTTTAATTTAAGTGGGTCACTAAAAGTCGTATTACACTTTCAATTTGTTGTCAACTGAAACATGTTGACTCGACATTGACGAGCACGGTAATATGTCGACAAGAAGTTGAAACGAGTTTCACTTTCGATCAATGTGGACTAGATGTTGTTGACGTGACAACGTTCAACCAATGGCTAAGCGACATTTTGTCATGTGATCGTTTCGTTGAGTATATACTTCTATACTGACATAGTGTGTGTGTATTGAAGAGTCATTACCATTGACTACGGAAGTTTACTCACCGTCTGCTCACCAATACCAGCAACAACGGGACGTGACAATTTTAAATAAGAAAACATACTTATTTCATTAGTTATTATTTATTAAACATACTTATTCCATTGGAACTCTACATACCTAGGTTTTTAGTTCAGTAGCAGTAGTATTAGCACGTGTTATCTTCGGTAGTAGTTTAGAATAGGTGAAGCTTAAATCTCTCTCAACAGTTTCTAGAGGTGACACAAAATGTTGTGTGCTGAACAAGTTAATGGTGTAACAGAGTATAAAGCGCAAGTTTTGGCTGATGCAAACTTAGACTTGTACTTATAATTACGGGCTAGAGTGTTGATACAGCCTTGGCACATTTTGCTGAATCAGCAGTGTCCCAACACAATCCACTCGAGCAAGAGGGGCTTATAAAGGTTGGCTTTCTGGTGGAGCTACTCTAATGTTTATGCCAGAATCTTTTCATGTACTTTATGCACCTTCCACCTTTATGCTTTGTTTGTCCTACAATTCTTTCCTTGATCTAATTTTCTCGATTTTCCTGAGAATCGTGGTTACTATACTTATAACAGATGGTAGTCCTACGCTTATTTGCAGATGGAAGATTAGTGACTTTTTAGTTGGCAGTGCCAACTTTTGGCATGCTTTTCAAACCGTGTTTGTATGTTTGAGGTATCCAGCATTTCCGGCAGAATATTTTCACTTGGAAATTCTTCCTCCATTATTCAAGGTTGAACGACTCATGTTCACTGGAGTCTTGGGAGATGTACAGCATATATCCCTTCCAAACTATGTACATACATGTATATGTACAAACATACATGTTCACTGGTGTCTTGGGAGATGTACAGCATATATCCCTTCCAAACTATGTACATACATGTATATGTACAAACATACATGTTCACTGGTGTCTTGGGAGATGTACAGCATATATCCCTTCCAAACTATGTACATACCCCTCGGTGTACCCAAAAAATTATTCATAGTATATGCTGTGTGTGGTGTATACCTCTTGGTTTCAATGAAGAAAATATCAAATCCTTTACTCAAAGAAAATACAAATAAAATAATGCATATAACTCATCACAACAAACATAACCACTAACAAGTGTTGTGCAAGTACATAAAATCTCGTCCGGTCTGCCGATTGCCGGTCGATCTATTCAGATCTATAATGCAACAACAATTCAGAAGTTATTAAATTAACTGTCTCAGTAACTTAGGGGTAAAGCACCCGACCGGCATTCAGGAGACTGGGATTCGATACCCCGCTGAGATGGATTTTTATATTAAACATTACATTTTCAAGTCTTGCAATTGAAAGTGTAACCAAAAATTACAAAAAGCTGCTTTGTACCTAATATATGTCATTTATTCATTCAAAAATTCGGAAATTGGAAGTAAAGTTTCCCTGTATACATCACTTTTCTGTCCATTCGTCTGTGCATGTCACATTTCCCATTAAAAAACGGATTTTAACTTTAATTGACAAGTCATTTTTGTTTACATTTCCATCCAACAAGGATGATACATATTGATACAGAATGATTTCGGTGACCATGGGAGCAGTGGCGTAACTATCACCCGGGGGCCCTGATCTTGACCCCTGGAGCCCCAAGGGGCCCCAGGTATTTACTTTGATTTTTAAAACAAGGGTAAAACTCGTTCAATATTCATAACGCACTGTAAGAATTGAAAAAAAATGGGGTGCATCCCCCAGACCCCCCATATTGAATAAAATAAAGTACTTTACCCAAGGAAGAGCGTATACTCATAAGTCATAAATAATTTTTGGATCACATCACTGGTAAGTGATCATTTGCATTAATTTGTATTGTCAACAACACTAGAAGCCCGCTGCACACGTAAAACTGGCATTATGAATGTGAATAATACATAATTTGATCCAATCTTTAGTTAGTCCTGTATATTATCTAATCTGTATTATATCTAACACAAAGTATTCGCTTTCGTCATGTTGTAGTGGAGCTCATCTCGACACTATGTCCTAGACACTGGACCTTATTGCTTAAGAGTGGCCTATCTTATTCATAGGCCATAGAGCTTAGTTTGTGTAGCCAAACATAGGTCTTACTCTTCTAGAGCAGAGCTAGATGCTTAATTACTAATTTGTAACAATGTATGTAACAATGTATGTACCTTATAATGTGCTTAATATTTCTGTAGGATAGTCGTTCATAAATACAAACTAAACAACACTCAAGCCAAAAACAAAATCAAAACCCAGAGGGCTGCCATGACAGGAATACGTAATGCACCACACCCTCGAAGACACAAGCTCCAGAAGAAACATATAGTATTGTGATGAGTTGTTGGTTTTGTTGTTATCCCATTTTGTTCTGATTTGTGTTCAGTAACAAAGCAACAACTCTTAAAATAGACTCTAAATACTAAATAGGTTTTTTAATTTTTTTAAATTTTATCATTTCATCCATTTCTAAACTTTTCTTTCAACCATAAACATTCAAAAGATTCTTGGAAAAGATTCAAAGTGCTGCAGGGTTGGCATGATATTACTCGACCCAATAAAACCCACCAAGCTTTTTCGGGGAAAAACACGCGGGGTTTTGACAAGAGTGGGTTTTAAAGTTATTTTCAGACACTAAAATATGTCGAATTACATTTGGTTATAATATTGTAGGTGTAAGTCAGGTCTGCTGTTGGTCTATAGCCCTACAATTTTTTGTGTAGCCTACATTACTCATTACTTCATTAGTGATTAGGGTTGACAAAAATTCAATGTAGGCCTGCCTAAGATGTCACAAATATGGTCAAACACCCAATAAATTAAATCAGTTAATTAAAAAAGAAAAAAACAGGAATACTTTATAGAGTATACTTAATTATAATAATAATATAATAATGGAGCTCCCAGTAGGGTTTTGGCCTAACAGGCCCTGATACAGTAGGCCCTACCCATATAGCATAGTTACGTAATAATAAAAAAATATATATCTCTAGGTAAACCATATGCACATTACTTTACTGCTTTTTTTTTTTTGTAATTTGTAATTTGTTGTTACAGCAACATAGCGTAACACAAATTTGTTTAATCACCAATCCCACCCACAATGTTTTTTGTTCTCTAAGCCTTCTCTGAATTCCGTTCGTATACCTTATTGGAACTGCTGTTCCGGTAAAGTGAAATTACGTGACATTGCTGATCTCACACATTGCTCTGGCAAAGTATCCATTCGTAAGCGGCTTTTATTGCTAAGATCTATCTCAATAGGCTACACATAGCTGTAGTGCCAGTTGCCACTGGTAATGGAAAAAATTAAATTTTGTAATCTTGAAAATTAGCTCAAGACACAACAGGTCATGCATAAATTATACTTGCAAATGTTTAAAATAAGTTTTTGTTTAAAACCCGAAAAATCCGCTGGGGAGGGTTTTTTAAGAGAAAAAAGGGTTTTTGCCAACCCTGACATGCAGTGTATGCAAAGATGCTTTCCACTTCCTTGTTGCCACCTTGACTGTTTGTGACCCGGAGTTCTGTGAACGATGATATTCCCAGAACTAGGCCGCTTGGCTAACGCTTTTTCCAGTCGCGTTGATGGATGAGCTTTTTTGGATGATTATCGTTGCCCTAAAAGTACCATTTTATTTCTTTTATTGTCCTTAAAATCTTAAAATCTCTAAATTAGTGATTTCAAACGTTCCCATAAAGTTTCACCAAGATCAAAGTAGACCTTTGCTCGGTCGCGGGGAAAATGCACGAAAATATTGCATTACAAATCGAAAATCGTAAAAGTACGATATTCTTGAGAAATATTTTTCGAATGTACCCAAAAACTTGGCAGGTCCAAGTTTAGACATTTCGAAGGTCCTCTCCAATTTTCGTCAAAATCGCATACGTTGTTTGCCCGGTAGAGCAAACAAACCAAACAGACATAAAAACAAACAAAATAACTAAAACTAACAAAAAACCACCCAAACTATTTTTCTCGGGGTAAGTGAAATTGAAGTCGTCGCTTCGCTCATCCAATTAATTTCTCAGTTTTTTTACTAACCCTACAAAACAAGTTTTTTAAAACGTTGCCAACAACTTTTTTCATAAGGAATAAACGTTTCATAACTACATGAGGCGTTTAATGCGACAAGATGACTCTCGTTCGTCGTCTGAAACAGACTAAACATTGTAAAAAGTGACGAATAAAATTGGTGTCAAATTAAATCAAAATATGTTAAGAGCTTTGACCTGGGCGTGGCAAAAACTTTGACAGATCATAAAACGGATCGAGCACAAATTGATGTTAGAGGAGAGATCATCTAGTTCCGTTCGCAAGCCTTAATAATATAGAACACAAAACATGTCGAGGCATGTTGCCGGTTTACCTGCGTCATCAACCCAGATCGTGCTACCCAGAAGATCTGAGTAGCACCAGAGGGGTTGGGTTAATTTCTGGTCACATAAACGATATCAATGGTGGACTGTACATTGTTAAAAGCAGAACAATCTAACCCTGTTGGTACCGAAATCCACCGACGAGCAAACGACGGTCATTTGGACATCGATATTTTTAATATCCAACACCGTCCAAACTAGTTGGTCACGATCAACCTGCGGGCGACTTTGGCATTGACAAGGTTAATACAGATCTAGATTTATTTTATTTTACGTTGTTAGGACATCTCAAAAGTCACGTTAATACATCCAACCCAAGATTTGTTGGACTTCAATCTATACTCGACGTTACAAATTTAAATTAAAAAAATATTCGCATGGTCTCATCATTGTAATAATTGTTATTAGACGAGTGAGCGCAGCGAACGAACTCTTACAATGCTGCTTAGGCCTACAATGCTGAATCCAGCCTTATGTGGGGTGATTAAAGGCAATGTTACCGAAAACTCAACACATGACTCGCCAACTCGTCTTACAGCGACTTTGGCGTTTTCCTAGTAGTAATTACAAAGAAGCAGGTACCCTTATAACTAGATTATTCCGGCTTGAAGTATTTCGTGTCAAAAGTTATTTCAAAACATATTGAACAATGTATTAATTAATTCAATATTAAGTGACTAGAACGTATTGGATAATTCCCTAGATAGTATTGATAGCTCCAGAGTGGTACAGGTTAATGGGTAAGAGAATGAAAAGATAGAGGAGTGAAGAAGATAAGGGGAAGAGGGGGAGATACAGGATTAGGAATATAAAGCAAGGAGGAAGATAGATATGGGCGGGCAGGTCTTAGGTTCATATTTTGCCCCTTGACTAGGGGGTCCCATAACTAGTACCTATAAGGACTTTGCTTAAATGCATGTAATTTGCACCATAAAGACCAAGGTCATTTGCAACAATGGTACCCATTGGGCCAGGGACTGACTGTAAATTCAGTTTTTAGTAAGTGATTGAAGTACAGTGAGACATTGCAATAATACATCAGACTTTATTAAAGAGAATAATTACTAACGACACATAATAATAATAACACATGTTCATCAACTAGGGGTTTCGATCTCACTCGCTTTAGTTGGTGTGATATTTGTGTTCTGGCTGTTTCGTCGCAGAGAACAGAATATCTCATCCATCACAGTTCAATGTTATTCATTTCACGATAATTTCAACTCCATTATAACCACTTAGGAAATAGTTGATTCGTAGATTTTTTACACATTGAACACTAAAAACCAAACATCAGTGACAGAACTGAAGCGAGTTTACCATGCCAAATATTATTACCTGTTGATCGATGTGTCGATGAAAGGAAATAAAATTATTCATTTAAGGACGAGAAGGTGCTGTCAAAAGAAAATATTTGCTTTCATCATATATTGGGACATTACACTAATCCTCATCAAGTTTTGTTTTATCAACACATTTTGCGTTAAATTTAAAAATAGAAAGAGTCCTAAATCCAATATAGTTATAGTTTTCTTTATTAAACATTCCGTTGGGCATATAGGCCTACTATCTTTTCAATTGTTTCAATATATATATATATTTCTGACTCCTGTTTCCAACTTGAGTTAGGTCAGGGGGTGGCTATAGCCACCAATTTTCTAGGGCCTTTTATGAGTTGTTAACACCGGCTTGCCAGGCCTGCCATGTCCTCTTCAGGTTCACTCGCACTTCTTCCCACCAGCTCACGCCATCCACTTCTGTCTTCCCACAGTTTCCTTGCTTCGACTTCTTCCCACTTCACACCTCTTTCCTGTATATCATTTCTTATTTGATCTTTCCACTTCTCTCTTGGTCTACCGACTCATCTTTTAACTTTGTCCCCACTTTCAAATTCTGTCCTTGGAATTCTTTCTCTATATAAAATACGAAATTAATAAACAATTTAAAAGTCTTGTCTCATCTCAATCTCTCAGATATTTTTAGGAATCATATATTCATATTCGGTAACACGGTCGTGGATTGGATTGTACTTGCAGAGACTGTTGCTCTGGTGGTTCCCTCTAGGACAAGAACAACATACAAAGGGTTTACACAACGGTGTGCTCCATATGGTGCCTAGTGAGGCTACTCTTCCTTGCGAAGCCCGAGTAGCAAACGGAGCACGCGAAAGGTTTCTCCCCGGTGTGGGTCCTGCCATGTTTGGTGAGGTGACTCTTCCTTTTGAACCTCATCGGGCACACGGTGCACACGAATGGTTTCTCCCCGGTATGGGTCCTGGCATGTTCATCGAGGCTTCTTTTTTGTGTGAAACTTGCCTCACAGCCACCCACGGTGCACACGTATGGTTTCTTCCCGGTATGGGTAATAGCATGGTTCTTGAGGCTACTCTTCTGTGAGAACTTTGCATCGCATGTCACGCAGGCAAAGGGTTTCTCTCTGGTGTGTCTCTTCAAATGGACAATGAGTTGACATTTCAGTGCGAACTTTAATTGGCACAGAGCGCATTCAAAACTTTTTACCCCAGTATGCGTAATCAAGTGCCGTGCAAGGTAACTCTTTACATTGAACCTATGCTCACAGTCAGGCACAGTGCACGGGAATGGTTTCTCCTCGGTATGGGTCCTCCTGTGCAGGGCAAGATTCCACTTCCTCGTGTACACCGCGTCGCAGATATCACACTTGAAGGTGCTCTTGTTACGATGAGGCATAACTTGGTTGGTGAGTTTCATCTTGTTACGTTCTAACCCGCCGTCTCCGCCCGTGTGAAGTAACATGTGTTCGTGTAGGTGACTGATATCAGTCAGCTCTATGCAGCAGACCTTGCACTGCAGGTTACTGTTAGAGGCCATCATCATCTTCTTCTTATCAACACCCACGCCCTCCCCTGATACTGACAGTGACTGCTCAGCACGTTTCCAGACGTCCGTGTCGTGCGTCTTGCATACATTATTCCCATTTGCGGTTCTTTTTGCCTTCTTCTTGACGACACCTAAGCTTTCATCTGACTTCTCAACAGTAACACTGATCGCTGTCTCCTGGCTCGATTCATCTTGCGCCTTTGCAATTTTTTTCTTCTTCTTAACGACACTTACGCTTTCTTTTGAGTTATCTGCAGCTTTACTTATTTGTGTGTCCTTCCGCGATACATTTAGCCCGGCTTCAGTTCTTTTCAGCTTCTTCTTCTTCTTAACAACTCCTACGCTTCCCCCTGACTTCTCAGCTGTTCCATTGATCGCCGACTCCTGCTGGGATACATCTTGCCTGGTTGAGGTTCTCTTCTCCTCGTCATTGCGATTCTTCAAAACACGACAAGACAGCTCATGACGCTCGAAAAAGATAGGACCGCTGAATACCAGGGAGCAGAAGGCACAAGTAAACACCGACTCTGAAATACAAAACGGAATAATTTGATTAAACGGATTCATGTTTAGCTGTTGTTCGGAGAGTACTTTTCGGAAAATTATTTAATGTCCGACCGGAATATGCATAGGCTACATTTGTTTTATATAATTGAACTAAAGTTAATAGTTATTCGCGTACTGCTCTACAACAACCATGCGATGTTCAACTTACCAAGCAAGTGGTCTTCATCTGTTGATGTATTGCAGTCTGTGAAATCTTTCGGCAATGTCTTTATTTCTATGGACTCTTCTTTAATGGTCCACTCACATTCTTCTTTGATTACATCAGAGTGTACAGGTGCACTTATTTCAGAGCAAGACCAAGATGGGACAAGGGAATCTGGCATTACTAGCGGAGAGGGAGACACAATTTCCATTGGACTCGCTTCGTAATTTCTTTTCTTCGTCGTCGTCTTCTTTACAACACCCAAGCTTCCTCCTGACTTCTGTAAAGCTCCGTTGATCGCTGCCTCCTGTTGCAATGCATTCTGCATAGTTGCTTTTTTCTTTGATTCTTTCTTGTTACTCTCCTTCAGAGGATGACAGAAGAGCTCATGACGCTCGAGATAGATCGGGCTGTTGAATTCCAGGAAGCAGCCGGCGCAGGGATACACAGACTCTGAAAGTAAAGGTAAAATGTTTGGACCTGCATTCTAGTTGCATATCGATGATGAATGAAAGACATTCAGAGAATTAATCAATGCCCAACCATAAAATCTGTATATAAGCACTTTTAATATTATTAAACTAAGTTTCGTACTATTGTTTGAACGAGCTTTACTTACCAGTCACTTGGTCTTTCCCTGTTGTTGAATCACAATCAGGGAAGTCTTCAGGATATGTAAATATTTCGATTGAATCTTCTTTAATTGTCAACTCACATTCTTCTTTGACAACATCGGTGGGTGCAGGTGCATTTATTCCAGAGGAAAGCAGAAAATCGTCGGAAGTTTTTGCTGTATGCACTCTTTTCAATGAACTCCTTTCGACATTTCTGCACTCACGTTCCTTCTTAATGACACCAGAGGTTACTGGAGAGCTTGTTTTGTAGCAAGTCAAAACTAATGAATTGCTCTTTGGTTGTGAAGACCCTTTGTCCAAGGGTTCTTTCTTGATATCTCTTAATATTTCCCATTCTTCCATGGCGTAACTAAAGGGTACAGGATCTCTTATTCTGAGCTGGCCATAGACTGTGAATGTCACTTCCTCCTGGAAATAAAAACAATGCAAGTATCAGTGGTAGGGTTATATACTAATCCTTTTGTTGCCCATGTCACTGCCATCCAATTATGATCCAGCGTGGCTTCAGGACTCTGGGCAACATTATAATATTGTGAGATTGAACATTCTTCAATCATGCCTCAAAAAAGAAAAGGAAACGAGCGGGGTTGATGGCATTATCAGATAGTGAAAAAAGGGGGTCTTTATTTCTGATGGTATATTAATTTCTATATACCAGCATTATATGGGAGTAACAAAGGGCGGAGGAAGCTTCTTTTTCAATTGATCGTCAAAGAATTTTATGAATAATCAATGCCTTTCAAGGTTCAGAAATTGTTCTTGATCGAGATGCCGATAAATAGATACAAATTTATTTGTTTGTTCTTTCTAGAATTTATATCTCGTTGTTTTTGGAGTTGCCAAGTATTAAAATGGTTTTTGAAGTGAAATAGACAAGCTTGCTTAGTCTCGAAGACACCAAAAACATTCAGTATCATTCTTGTGGAAGGGCATTGTCAAACTGATACATTTTATGGGAAGGTCCTGTTGTTTTTTTGGTATGACTGGTAACACGTACAGATGGACAAACGGGGTGTGGTTCTATTTCATATATTGATTAACAATTTTAATAGTCATTCTATTGTTAACGGTGATCTACATCGTCTCGTATAGCGTGGTAAAAGGACAGCGGAGCAACCAGGCGGATAAAGGGGAAATCTTCATGCTGCTCTTTTTCCTTAGTCCATATTAATCAAACTGAAAACTTACTTTTTGTGGAAGCAACAATGTAGGCCTAGCTATATCAAAGTACGAGTTCAGTGCCCTCTTTTAAAAAATGTTCTATTCACTGATTATATTATGTAGTGATTATATTATACTGCATTTTATAAGGTGATACAATACGAGTATTTCGCAACTACCTAGCAGGCCCTAGTGCGCTGCAACTGGTGGTGGGAGCATCGCGACGCTATGAGTCTTCAAGATACAGCCTCCCTGACACATCCTCTCATGAGAAGCTAATCATATCTCCTGCTCAACGTGTTAATGGCGTCGCGACGCATGTCGACGCCCTCTGCAGTGCAGGATATGCCATGTGGGTTTAAAAACTCATAAAGCATCATCTCACAGCAATACTCTGTACTGAGCGGTTAATGAAATCACTTTTGCCCCTATACTTATAATGGAGATTGCCTGTGTTTGATGCTTTTCCATTTATTCCGGTACCCTGTCAAGTAACCTTGCTATTTATTGGACGAGTGAGCGCAGGCATTGAGTCCTACAACGCAAGTCGAACTGGTCTCGTTGTGTTTGTTCGCTGCCAAACCTCCGAAATGACAGATTGAGCTGAGATTTTAAACATACATCCGAAACCAGTGTATACTGAGAACTAGAACTGAGAGGAGCGTGTATTGTTCGCTGTGATTTAAATCCACAAGAAATAATAAATTAAAAAATAGGCTGAAAATGTGTTGGATTTAATTTAACGACAATAGTTTTGTTCTTGAAGAAGAGATGTTTATCAAATCATATTTGTCAGGCGGTGAGTGCATGCAGTGACCAAGATGTACCGAATCTTACACGCTACGCTCTAGGTTACAAAAATTCCGCTGAGAGATTGAGTAAACCATGCAATCTTTACACGTATTTCGTAGGCCTACTGCCTATGTTTTCCATAGTGATGTATAAGTATTTCAAAACATGTTCTATACTTTTTTAATACAATCCAGAAATAAAAAAAATCTAACCCTACCGTTGTTTGAACCCAGGCATCCGACTTCCGGGTACAGGCGCCCTAGCCAACAATAGACTAGAAAAACGCCAAAGTTGTTGCTAGACGAGTAAGCGAGTCATGTGTTGAGTACTCGCAAACATTTGCATGTATAAGTTAATATAATTGATATAAATAAATATATTTTTGTAGGATACCCGCTGTAGGGTATACACATCAGATTTAACCGGTGTGACCCTCTTCAGGTGACTAACTAGGTATAGGCCTATTATTGCGGATAGGACAATTGTGATGGGATGTCCGAGGGCTATTTAAGAGGACTCAATCCCTTGCATTCGCATTAACGACTGAGGAAAACCTCGGAAAAAACCTTCGGGCAGGATTGCCGGTCTCGACGGGGTTTGAACCCGGGACCTCCCGAATCAGACTCGAGCGCTTAGCGCTCGAGCCAACACTGTTATTGATATAAGGTATAAGGGTGCGTCAACTGTAAGGCCGTAATGCCCCACTCTAGCCTACGATATAGGCTAGGGGATGAAAGACCCAAGCTGGATCAAGCCTTTGGTATACAGGGAAGATAGGGAATGTTACTGGGTACTCAAAACATGACTCGCTCACTCGTCTAACAACGACTTTGACGTTTTCCTAGTTAATTGTTGGTAATTTCTCCATAGCCTGACACAGGTATCAATATCATATAAACTTATTATGTTTATGAATCAATACACGCACAAACCCATGACTTCCCATGCCACAGCATTTAAGCAGTCCTAGCGCCTAGGAAAGGCCTCTGGCCTAGTAATGACGCGTATTCATATTTCATAACCCATGTTATTTGTTAAAGTGTGCTATACAGCAATTTGTCGTAAAATCTAAATTAAATACCTACATCTTTAGTGCCAAGTGCAGCCTATTAACGGCCATGGGCTTACAATAAACGCCTAGGCTTACATACAGATTGGTGACCTGAGGATTTTAGGCGATTAAAAAAACTTAATTTGCCTGAATGATGTTCTCAAAGAGGATGTGCATACTGCTGTACATTTCATATCATTGGGATTGTTTGGTCCTTCTTCGGTTGGTGTGGACCAGAGGGGAAAATACTTGGTTAGGGGGGTGGGGGGGGGGGGGGGCGCGAAGCGCGTATGTTTTACAATATAATCATTATTATTATTGTTATTACTAGGAAAACGCTAAAGTCCCGCCGCGTTGATGGATGAGCTTTTTTAAAGTTTTAAGTTTGCTTGGGATATCTTTACTTTTGCAAGTGCTTTGTTTTGCTGCCTACGCATTGTAGGTGAATGTTGTCAAGTTTCTTTGTTTCTTGTCAATTGGTATTATTTACCGTAAAAAACTTATATTAAAACCTTTGTTTCTGTGGATTCTGACTAACTTTTTCAACTTTTTCTTTCAAAAGGTACTACATCACCATAACCTTAATGTCCATGTGAAATCTGAACGTTGTAGTCCCACCCGTTTGGTCAGAATCAGTCCAAATGTGACGAAAATATCGCACTAAAAATTGAAAAACTAATATTAAAACCTTTATTTCTATAGATTCTGGCTAACTTTTTCAACTTTTTCTTTAAAAGGGTACTTCAACACCATAATCTTAATGTCCATGTGAAATATGAACGTTGTAGCCCCACCCGTTTGGTCAGAATCGGCCTAAATGTGACGAAAATATCGCACTAAAAATCGAAAAAAATCGTAAAAGTACGATATTCATGAGAAATATTTCTTCGATTGTACCCAAAACCATACACCTCTAAGTTCAGAGAAAACGAAGGTCCCCTCAAATTTTCATCAAGATCGCATATGCCGTTTGCCCGGAATCGAGCGAACAAACAGACAGAAAAAAAAAAAAAAAAAAAAACAAACATTGGAGCTAAATTTTTTGGGGGGTCAGTGAAATTGAAGTTTTCGCTACGCTCATCCAATAAAGTAACATTTAATATTAGAAAACTGAGTGGTTTATATCATAATCAGAGTTCGAATTCTAGCTGCGAACCGGCCAATTCGTAAATTCTGTGGAAAATTCGTGTTCAATGAATTATTACTTGCTTTTTTTCTAATTTTTGCATCTCCAATAAGCCGAGGTTCGAACCCTGACTGCGACTCGGCTCATCTTGTTTGTTGCTTACATCATGGAAGCTGAACCCCACTGAGCGATGCACGGCTGAGCGTAGAGCGCATTCTCCCGGGGAAACCCTCCATATAACCGTGTTTTCCTCGGAAGAATGGGACGGCGCGTACCTAGGGGACAAGACCTGGCTGACGTACGGCGATGAAAATTGAATTTATGCCTTTTACTTTCCCGCAAAAACAAGTACTAAGTGTAATTCAAGAACCGGGCAAGCAATCCATTGTACCAACGTAGTAAAAACAAAGATGAGGGCTCGTATATTAAACTAGGAAAACGCTAAAGTCCCGCCGCGTTGATGGATGAGCGTTTTTTTTTGCGTTTTGTGCGTTTGTTTGCACTTTTCCTTTGCAAGTGCTTTTTGAATGCATTGTGGAGGTGATTGTTGTCAAGTTTCTATTGTTATTTGTTAATTGGTATTATAAACTTCAAAAAACTCATATTAAAACCTTTATTTCTGTAGATTCTGACTAATTTTTTCAACTTTTTCTTTCAAAAGGTACTACATCACCATAACCTTAATGTCCATGTGAAATCTGAACGTTGTAGCCCTACCCGTTTGGTCAAAATCGGCCCAAATGTGACGAAAATATCGCACTAAAAATTGAAAAACTAATATTAAAACCTTTATTTCTATAGATTCTAGCTAACTTTTTCAACTTTTTCTTTCAAAAGGTACTACATCACCATAATCTTAATGTCCATGTGAAATATGAACGTTCTAGCCCCACCAGTTTGGTCAGAATCGGCCCAAATGTCACGAAAATATCGCACTAAAAATCGAAAAAAATCGTAAAAGTACGATATTTATGAGAAATATTTCTTCGATTGTACCCAAAAACAATACACCTCTAAGTTCAGAGAAAACGAAGGTCCGGTCAAATTTTCATCAAGATCGCGTATGCCGTTTGCCCGGAATCGAGCGAACAAACAGACGGAAAAACAAAAAAAAAACAAAAAAAAAAAAAAAAAAAAAACACCCGAGCTAAATTTTTTGGGGGGTCAGTGAAATTGAAGTCTTCGCTTCCGCTCGCTACGCTCGCTCGCTCATCCAATTAAAACAGCCTATACGCGCTCCGCGTCCCCCCCCCCCTCTCCCCATAACCTAGGCTTTTCCTTTATTATCACAGTGTTAAAAACTGGTCCATACCAACCGAAGAAGTGACCATTGTTTTAACTTATCAACTCAAATATCATATCATCTTTAACGGCGATTTAATCAAAAGAAAACATGTTGGAACACCATCCCGCATGTATAATACGATCATAACCTAAACGTTGGCATTTTGTATTGTCAACAACACTAGAAGCCCGCTGCACGTGAAAGCTCACGTAAATTATGAATTATGATTATGATTATGACATTATGAATATGAATATGAATAATACATAGTTTGATCTAAGCTTTAGTTAGGCCTGTTACATCTCAAAGTATTCGCCTTGATCTTGTTGTAGGTCTAGTGTAGGGCCTAGCCCAAAATCGGCACTACGCCCAAGCACGTCCAAGACAATGTGCCCTTGCTTGGAGTGGCATATCCTATCATAGTTCAATGAGCTAACGCTTCTAGAGCTTGATGCTTATACTAATTAAAAACCATGTATGCGTACCTGATAATGTGCTTAATATTCCAATATACTTGATAGACGTACATAAACTCAACAATCAAAACAATGTCAACACGTACACAGAGAGCCAGGAGGACAGGAAGGAATTCGTATTTCGTAGTGCGCCACACATTCGACGACACAAAGAGCTCCAGAAGAAAGATATCCCATCTTGATGAATTTTGTTTTCGTTGTTGTTGTTGTTGTTGTTGTTGTTGTTGTATTGTCCTGATTTGTGTTCAGTAACAATGCACGCAAATTAATCACCTAGTCCATTTCTGAACCATTCGTTTGGTTCATAAAAATTAAAATATGCGCTTGGAAAAGATGCAATGTGCAGTATATGCAAAGATGCTTATCACTGCCTCGATATCACGGCTTTTTTTGTGACCCGGAGTGCTGTGAACGCTGATATTCCCATCACTAATTATTGAACTCCATTAACAATTTTTCATTTTTTTATTTCTTTATTAGCCCTGCCAATACAAGTCCTAATTCATATTTGTTGCCCGGATGCCCCTCATTTGAAGTTACGTCACTGCATGGGGCTAGTCTTACCCAAACTTTATACATACATTCACGGCACATCCCCACCAACGAGATTTCAATATGTACCACCCCTATCTGTCGTCTTATAGAAGGCATTTATTATGTGTATTATTAGGAAAACGCTTAAGTCCCGCCTCGTTGATGGATGAGCTTTTTTGTAAGTTTTTAGTTTGCGTAGGACCACTTTTCATTTGCAAGTGCTTTTTGAATGTATTGTAGGTGACTGTTGTCAAGTTTCTATTGTTACTAAGTTGTTAATTGTTATTATAAACTTTAAAAAACTCATATTAAAACCTTTATTCTATGGATCGGCCCAAATGTCACGAAAATATCGCGCTTAAAATCGTAAAAGTACGATATTCATTAGAAATATTTATTCGATTGCCTCCAAAATCATATCATATCTAACTTAAGTGATTTCAAACGTTCCCATAAAGTTTCAAGATCGGATTAGCCGTTGACCTGGACTCGGACCAAATATCACGAAAATATCACATTAAAAATCGAAAAAAATCGTAAAAGTACGATATTCACGAGAAATATTTCTTCGATTGTACCCAAAAACGTGGCAAGTCTAAGTTTAGAGATTTCGAAGGTCCCCTCCATTTTTCATCAAGATCGTATATGCCGTTTGCCCGGTATAGAGCGCGAACAAACAGACAGAAAAAAACAAACAAAAACATTGGAGCTAAATTTTTTGAGGGATCAGTGAAATTGAAGTCTTCGCTTCGCTCATCCAATTAGAGTTATGCCAATACAGATATTGGTATGGAGTGTTGAGTTGTGGGTTGTTGGAAATACAAAGAAAGGTAAGTTTAGTGTGACCTTGGAATGCCATGTTCCGACATTGGTAGGCCTTTCAACTATCAAGCTAAAAAATATATTATTCAAGCTACATACCTGTACTTCTTCACTGTGTATACTACGATGATCAACTAGAAACATTTACAAATGCTGTAACAAAACGATTTAATGTATTTTTGTAACCTTCAACATAGGCCCTATGTCAAACGAAGTTGCTTTGCTTCTCTTCCTTTTGTGGGTTGGCCTACTGTTTGCTTGTTTGATGCTTGATGCTTGTTTCATTACATACTCTAAATACAATATGAATGTTAGTTTCAAATTCAATAAAAATTTAAAAACAATTTTTGGGGGGACAATAAGCACTAAATAAGTTATTTTTTTAGTTGATTATTTGGTTCATTGAATTGTCCAGGGTCTGGTAAAGTGTTGGTACATATTTATGATAATTATAATATAAAATTTTTTAAAATTATAATATAAACTTAAATTAGGCACGTTGATGGCTTGATCATAATCCTACTAAAAGTGGATCCACACAAAAACATAACACGTAAGCGTAAGGTTTTAACGCGTAACGTTTTTTAATGTTGGAACATAGGAAACACGTACAGGCGTTCACACAAATGCACTGGTTTCAATACATAGTTTTAACGCATAAGACACTGTTTTAATGTGTAAGATAGTTGAACAATTTACGAAAAAGTTGAGTCAAACTAACATCTTCTCTGAGAGGCTTGACTATACTACAATCATCAACGCTTCCGTAATAAATATTAAATAAAGTTGGCAGGACTTTGAATATTATTTGTATAATCATAAACATCGATTGGAAAAATTATATTAGTAATAATCTTTATGGATAACCTTAAACTCTTTCTATAATTGAAGGGTTGATAATGGACATTCTGCATTAACTCATTCAGACCACGTATCCATTACAATGGACATAACAATTATGATTTTAAAAAAATTAGACTTGAAAGTTTTTTCAATTTGGCCAACAAAAAATTCAAAAAATTGGAGAATTCAAATTCAAAGTTTTTTTACCTCATTGCGATAGGACGAATAGTACTGTTTTTAGAGAAGATTGAAAATTGAAATGTGTAAAAACGGGCAAAAAAAAGTTTTTTTGGTTTTTTTCCCGGAAATTTAAAATATTATTAGTATTGCCAGTATTTGAGATACAGAAAATTCAAAATATGCAAAAAATTCCGAAAAAAATCTAGTTTTAGAAATGCACTTAAAATTTACTTTGAACATCAAACGTTGCTTTTATTCGAAATCCAAAATTTCCCATAATTCCTTAAATATTACAATGAAAAATATAAAAAAATACTAAAAATAATCAAAAAAAATCACGGAATGTTAATTTATAGCTTAAAATATCCTAATTTGTGCCAATTTAATTATGGTCTGAATGAGTTAAAACAGTGTCTTATGGCGTTAAAAGTATGTATTAAAACTAGCGTATTTGTGTGAACGCCATGGTACGTGTTTCCTATGTTCCAACATTACGAGTACGCGTTAAAACCTTATGCTTACGTGTTATGTTTTGTGTGGATCCACCTTTACTATAGTTACTAAGAAATAAGAATGTTTGTACATACAATGTGGAAATAGACAACCATGGCACTGAGAGTGAAAAAAAAAAATTTTTGTAGCAGTGCAATAGAGAATTAATATTGTGCTCAGTAGGCCTATACAATAATATTCTTTCAGCCTTTATTATTAAAATATTATTAGTATTGCCAGTATTTGAGATACAGAAAATTCAAAATATGCAAAAAATTCCGAAAAAAATCTAGTTTTAGAAATGCACTTAAAATTTACATTTGAACATCAAACGTTGCTTTTATTCGAAATCCAAAATTTCCCATAATTCCTTAAATATTACAATGAAAAATATAAAAAAATACTAAAAATATCAGAAAAAATCACGGAATGTTAATTTTTAGCTTAAAATATCCTAATTTGTGCCAATTTAATTATGGTCTGAATGAGTTAAAACAGTGTCTTATGGCGTTAAAAGTATGTATTAAAACTAGCGTATTTGTGTGAAAGCCATGGTTCGTGTTTCCTATGTTCCAACATTACGAGTACGCGTTAAAACCTTATGCTTACGTGTTATGTTTTGTGTGGATCCACCTTTACTAGTTACTAAGAAATAAGAATGTTGGGACATACAATGTGGAAATAGACAACCATGGCACTGAGAGTGAAAAAAAAATATTTTGTAACAGTGCAATAGAGAATTAATATTGTGCTCAGTAGGCCTATACAATAATATTCTTTCAGCCTTTATTATAGTAATAAATATAATAGTTCACACTGATCGGATAGAGGTTTTGACAGTCGAGTTAGGTTCCTGTACTAAACTGCTTTGGGTTTTGGGTCGCGTGTGATAACGACACATTAAAAACTGGAGAATGAACTTGAGTTGGGATGAATCTTACGATATAATTTTCTCCCAATTTATTTTCTATTGTCTAGATTTTCATTGAATGGTATTTTGTAAAAAATGCTATAAATTAAAATTATCAGGACCGGCACCTCCACCATCCCCCCAATTTTATATTTTTGCTAACCGAAATTTCGGGACCAGAACACTACTAATAAATAAATACCTAGATACAAATCAACACTGTTAATAAGGACATAAAGCAACAATATACTTATGATGGTCACACACCATCGCGTGGTATATTTTCCCTCCAATTAGACTCTTTAAGGTATTTGACTGTCTAAGACTGAGCTGTGGAATTAAGCTACCCCTGCTTTTCACCCTAGCGAGTAGCAATGGCCATATTAATCATATCCACTCGACACCAAAAGAAGAGGTCAGGCAGGGGTTCACTTACTTACAGTGAGTACGAGAGAGAGAAAGGGTCACACACACACTGACAGTCAGGGAGAGCGATGGGGTTACATACTGACTGTGTGGGAGAGAGACGGAGAGGTCACTTGAACAGTGAGAGACAGAAAGAGAGGTTCACACGAACAGTGAGGGAGAGAGAGGGGGGTCACTTGAACAGTGAGAGACAGAAAGAGAGGGTCACACGAACAGTGAGGGAGAGAGAGGGGGGGTCACATGAACAGTGAGAGACAGAAAGAGAGAGGGTCACACGAATAGTGAGGAAGAGAGAGAGAGAAAGAGAGAGGGGGGGGGGTCACACACACACTGACAGTGAGGGTGGAAGTGGTTAGACACACACAGTGAGGAGAGTGAGACACGCTGTCAGAGTTTGTGTTGGGGGGGGGGGGGGGGAGATAAAGAAGAAAGAGGCTATAGGATAATTTTCTGCTAAGTAATTAAATTACCACACCGTAACCCGATTACAGGTTAATTGCATTATTTATGCTATAGCTCAGGTTAATGTGCATGGAGTGTACCATCGGTACCAGCCACATTGCAGAATAAAAACCTTGTCGCGGAACACCTGCTTTGATATGATTGATTTTATTGTAATCCACCTGGTCCATGACGCCGACGGGACAGATCGTTAGAGACATACATGTCCATATTATACCCTCTTTAGCCTACATGATTTAACAGTGTGATATTGTAGTCTTATAGTTAGCCACAAATATCAATAGTTAATGTAATGCATAAATTCCTTTCACCATAATGAAATAATTACTTTGTATGAAAAAGATGTTGATGAGGTTAAGGAATCGTATCGAATGGTATGGATATTTAACTTTAAGTTCCCTATATAGGCCCACATTTGAATAGGTATTTATGTATTTGTTCACTCAAATACAGCATTGCTGCCATTTTACATTGAGGTACGTTAGACTAATAAATTTAAAATCATTGTAAAAACATAAAACGTTATAAAAACAGAAGAACATAATCATTTCAGTAACATACAGTTGGTTAACACTTAACAATAACTTGAATAAATATAAATCAATAGTTAATAACATAATGATGATGTACAATGAATTAGCTATATGATGATGAATTGATGATTTACAAACTACTGATATCTATAAAAAGAACAAAACAGTTAATAAAACAATAAAGATCCTTAGGTATACATCTGAGTTGTCTCTTATACATTTTAGTAGACGCCCTATATACATCTGAGTAGACCATTCCGGTTCTGAATACACCTTCATACCATCGGCGTAGCGTATATAGAAATAAGTAGGCCTAGTAGGCTATCTTAATCGAAGCAGTTATATATTTGGATGCTGCCTTCATTGAATGTAGTAACGTAACGCCTATTATTAGAACAACTTGACCCGTGTCCAGCTTATCATGTTAACATGGCCTCTATCGACCTGGCTCTCACATGTGGCATGGATGGATAGATGATCACTTGGCTAGTCTACTTGGAGGGATTCTAGCTGTGTGTATGTGTCACGTCTCACAGTAAAAATCGAACGCGACCTCCGATTGACATGTGTTTTTTTGTTGACATTTCCCTTCAACGAGGATGATACAGAATGTTTTAGGTGACCCTTGGGGTCAAGGGGCCGGGATAGGTATTTTTAAAGGGACATTTTTCTGTACTCAATGTCAATGCACGACCATAACTTATTTGAATTTGATTTTCTTGGACAATCTGTTGATTGAGTAGCTTTACTCGTTATTTTCGGTACTCTTGTTCCAGTGTTTTTTTCTTTCTTTTAATAGAAAAATTATTTGAGTAGTTACGTTTAACTGGTTTCAAGATTCTGTCAAGGGAAGGAACATATGCATTCTGTGTATTCCTCCTGCAATAGTGAAAGTGATGATTCTCGATTCCTGTTTCTTCCTCGTTACTTGTTTTTTTTTTCTATTTCTATTTATTTTCATTGTTTATAACTTTTGTTTTCCCCTATCAAATTTTCTTATTTCTTTTTTTCAATTGTCTTTAGGGCTATTTATCGTAATTACGTTACGTGTACACTTGTTTTTCAATTTGAATTTCTTTATGTTTCATCAAATTAAATTAATTTCATTGCGATTTGGATAAATAGTTTGTTATATATTATATATATATATTATATATATATATATATATATATGATTATATTATAATATAAGTTATATATATATATATAACTCCGATCAACAAACTTCACGTTGTTGTTTTGTAACGTACGTAAATAAATAAATATTTCAAATAAAAAAAATATCCAAATAATGTTGATTTTGTTATTTTTTACAATATTAGTCAGTTGTATTAAATTGTCCCAATATTATTCACGTTAAATAAATAAATATTTCTCAAATTATAGTCAACTACTTTTATTATTATGTGTAATCGATTATCGCACGTAGTTTTCGATAATAAGACTGATGGGGGGTTTTCATAGGTCTGGGGGCAATCTAACATGGCCGCTAATCTTGGGGTGGATGGGAACAAAGGCAGGGTGACATGCAGAGGGGAGATCAAGCAACTATACATCTGTGCTGCAGACTGATACCCATCCCTATAGTAGAGAAGCCAGGGGCTAAATCGTAAGTCCTTGACAGTGGCGTAACTACAGTTTTGTGGCAAGATTTTGTAAACTGACAATGTTCTCAATTTTATAAATTATCGACGAAACCACGCTAAAACCTAATAAAATACCATTATTTGCAATGTTAAAAAATCAACTAATGTTCTGGGGCTATGCCTCGGGGACAGTCCTACATAAGGTTATGGTACCACGGGCACAGTTTATTTCTCGTTATGGTGCCTCGGGGACAGTCTATTTCTGGTTATGGTGCCTCGGGGACAGTCCTACTTCTGGTTATGGTACCTCGTGACAGTCCTACTTCTGGTTATGGTACCTCGTGACAGTTCTTCTTCTGGTTATGGTACCTCATGACAGTCCTACTTCTGGTCATGGTACCTCGTGACAGTCCCACTTCTGGTTATGGTACCTCATGACAGTCCCACTTCTGGTTGTGGTACCTCATGACACTCCTACTTCTGGTTGTGGTACCTCGTGACAATCCTACTTCTGGTCGTAATACGGTAATACCTCGGGGACGGGGACAGTCCCCATCTGGTCCCCAAAGCTTCTGGCTCTTCGACCGCACCGCGCAAGGTTGGCGTGGTGGTACCACCTGTCGTACGTTCACCTCACCTGCCCGAGGAAGCGTGATGGCAACCAATCACCGTGCTCGTTGTAACCACGTGACTTGCAGACCCGCCGGCCACTGGAACCGCGTCAGTTAGTCCACTCCCGGTCGGCTCGGCTACAGTATACACACACAGTCTTCCTCGCCGCGCCCGCGTCTCATCGCAACTAGTGCATGGCCACTTTATTAAGTGATAATTATTACTGGTGCTTGGTTTGTCCCGACTAAAGTGTTGTCAACTCGTTTCTTGGCTCTGGAGTTTGACGGAGGCTAGTTCGGGCGAGACGTGTGGAAGACGACGGCTACGAGATAGGTGAGTTGCACTTTCAAGCTTGGCGAGAAGCCGCAACAATGTAACCAGTTTGCCTACCTGTAACAGCTGCAATAGTCTCTTTCTCTGTATAATGGCGCTTGAATATGCAACAAGGCGTATCGCTCGCTGTACGGTGCATGGTGGTCGTGGTGGTGGTGGTGGGTGGGCGTGTCACTGTCGCAGGGGACACAGGTACCCGGTAGGCCGGTAATACGAAAGACATTTGGGGGGCACATTGGATATACCTTTTCAGATGCCAAGCCGCCTAAGAGTTAGTGTTTTATTTCCTCAAATGCTGAGAAAACTGATTAGAGCCAGCATTATAATAATTTATATTAAACAAATAATAAATGTGTTAGTAACGATAGTGATTGGTGGTTTCAATGGTGAAAACATAGTGTTTCGACAAATAAATGACACTAAGGCTATTCAAGACTATGAGGGCTGATAGATGACGATGAAATACGTTTACAAAAAAAACAAGCCTTATGCGGGATTCGAACCAACGTCCTCGTAGAGCCATACGCTTCGGACCAGCGCCCTGATCGTATTTGCGCCTTGCCACCGCCTCTTCAAATTAATTGTTTTTGAAATATTGTAACATTGTACCTTATTGTACATTACCTTGGGGGATAATAAGCCTGTGTAGGTCAGGAACTCAGGACTATTGAGTATGGACATGGTCGTCCACAGGGGGGGGGGGCAGTTGCCCTCCCCCTTCCCCTTGCAATGAGTGACGAGAACCATTTTGTATAATGCAAAGTAAAAGTCAAGTCAAAGTTACACGGTTATTCACCCGCTAAACTAAAAAAAAAAAAATCATTTAGGCTAACTAGGCTAGTTATGAATTTAGAAATTAATAGAAAAATTATTGGGTCCATCTAGACCCTCCCAAAAAATGTCAAACATGGCATTTTTCGAGCTAGGTCCCATCGGCTAAAATCTCCCGTAAGGAATAACATGGGGACGATCTTTATGCCGTGTGACCTTGGAGGATTTTGACCCAAAAAATGTTGGCCATTATTGCCGTACTCGACTGCCTTTTCTGTCAATCCTCTTTATTCTGTATTGTAAATTAGGCAAGTGGTTCGGTCAAAATATGCATAGGCCTATTAGTAATTAACAAGAAGGGGTGTGATTTTGGAATGCATATTTTTGCGTGTCTGAGTGTATATTTGTGCATAGTTTTTAAGACTAAGATGTTATAAAGGGCCATTTTAGATTGGTATGATGCTCTAGTATATCTATGTGGAACAAAAAAGAAGCAGGTTAAAGACGATTTAAGAAATTGCCGAAAACGCCAATTTTCGCAAATTTCATGATCCAAAAAATTGAAAAATTCGTTTAAAATCACAGTTACAAGATATAATTTTTAAACGGTCTTTTTAGTGTAGTAATATATGGTAATATGCTATAAATTATGTGGTAAAACATATGGGATAATAGCCCCTTTACGTCAATAAATAACAATTATTTAGTTAAGGGCACTTCATCTTTCCAACAAATTTCTGTAACGTACGCATTGAAGAGAAAACATTTGAGACTTTTTTTTCGAAATAGGCCTTTTACTTATTGAAACCTAAATTGGTATTTTTTCTAACTCAAATAGCAAAATTATCTGAAGTAAAAAAAATGGCAAACATATATTTATTTTTAACGTCTAAGTTACTTAATCTTTCCTTTCAAAATATATCTCAGATCGCTGTAAACGACGTCTTGACTTGAGGATAAAATAACTCGCAAAAATTTTCGACTCCGACGGCTGGGGTTTCACCCCAGACCCCTTGGAGCCCCCTGGAATTACCATACATGAGTACATGAAGGGTATACAACAATAAGTTGCACGTTGAGGACACACTCTACTGCGGATGCAAAAACAGCTATTTTTAATGTATGCAACACATTGGCAGGAAGTGCCTATCGGACCGGTAGACCTACCTACATAAAAGGTTAACATGCATTTGATTATGATATCGGTTATTTACAGTGAATATTAATCATATCACGTGCACAATGTAATTGTCCATGTCTGTATACGGTGGGCTGGAACACGTATTATTAGGCTACATTAGGTACTGGTAATGTTGATAATACAGCAAGCTGGTGTGATCATGAATCATAATTTAAACTTCTTTTAATTATAGGAAAAATTACGATTACATTTGCATATTATGTTCAGTGTTTACCCTAACCACAACTCACACCCTTGCCTTGGTTTGGCTTGCTTGTACGGGGGTAAATAACTCCCATCTACAATCTAAACAGAGCATGCTCGAATCTTTTTTATTTCCGGCCTGGCGTTTGATGAAAAGATCACGTTATGGATGAGCGTAGCGAGCGAAGCGAAGATTCTGTTCCACTACACTGGAGAAAAAAAAATCCGGAATGTTTTTCTTTTTTTTCTTTTTTTCTGTTTGTATTTTTGTGTGTTTGTTAATACTATTCCGGCTAAACCGATACTCCAATTGCGATGACATTTTCTGGAGGCCTTTGAAATCTCTGAACTTAGAATTGCCACGTTTTTGAGCGCAATCGATAAATTATTTATGAAGATTTATTTCTCTTGAGATATTTCTCATTTTACGATTTTTTTCGATTTAAAAAAAATTTCTTCGACTTATAACACCTACATGCTTTATTCGGTTCTAATGATTTTTTTCACAGAACCTTAATTTTATTTATTAATATATTCGTGTGAAATTTGAGCGCAATCGAAAAATTATTTCTCATGAAAATCGCAATTTTACGATTTCTTTCGTTAAAAAAAAAATCTTCGTTATAACACCTACATGCTTTATCCGATTGTAATGACTTTTTCATAGAACCTTAATTTTATGAATTAATATAATCGTGTGAAATTTGAGTGCAATCGAAAAATTATTTTTATGAAAATCGCAATTTTACTTTTTTTTTTCGATTTTTAAGAAATTTCTTCCGACTTATAACACCTACATGCATTATCCGATTGCAATGAGTTTTTCACAGAGCCTTAATTTTATGAATTAATATATTCGTGTGAAATTTGAGCGCAATCGAAAAATCATTTCTCATGAAAATCGCAATTTTACGCTTCTTTTCGTTTTTAAAAATTTCTTCGACTTGTAACACCTACATGCTTTATCCGGTTGTAATGATTTTTTCACAGAACAACAGAAAATCTGCATAACACATGGCAGCTCAATGCACCAATTACGCTCATCCAACAACGCGCCTGAAAAAACGTTTGCGAAGCTTCCTAGTTAGTATAGTTAGACATTATGAAGGGGACGATGAATTAATTTAAGCAGGTGCAGGTAGTGTAGAGCTGTATAGATATAGACAACCTGCAATCGGTCTGAGTTTGCTGTTGAGTGCCCTAAAACTGTAGCACCAATGTGTCCTCCACTCATCCGTCTGCGGTATGGGTCTGTCCAGCACGGCCTGGTCTCTCCCTCCCCACACAACCCCTTCCCCTAGGATAGAGTAATGCAAAATGACCTTTCGGTTCCTTAATTGAATCACATTCACATTTGAAGTAATCGGCTTTGAGAATAGTATGGGAGGAAATGCCTTGGGGCTATCTATATTCATCAGATTCACCAAATAACTCCTTGGAAAGAACCCATAGTCGTGTAGACTGTAGTCGATCCGCCGACCTCCCAAAGAGCCTCGATTCGATCGAGCTACTTCTAACGGTTTTAAGTGCCTCGATACGTCAACGTTTTGTGAGTCGACTAGTAGTAACTTATACTGGATCTGCGAGTTTTACGGGTGTTCATTTAGTTTATAGTAGTCGTAATTACTTTGGAACATGCAGCGTTAGTTGAATCTGAGCTTGAGGTTTACCGATAGATGTAGGTATAGCTCATACCATGGGTGTAGCTCAATCGCGTAATGTGCGAGACTCTTGATTTCGGAGGTCGCGATTCCACATAAATGCGAATGCAGGGGATGCACATTCCGTACTCAATTACCCTTGGGACATTTAGCCTAATCATCCGTGGGGCAGGTTCACTTCATTGTATCAATAGAGATTTGTAAGAATACGTCGTTTGCATGCACATTTTTGATTAGTACTAGTTATTAACTTTACATATTTAGTTAGCATATGAATGCAGAATGAGATGACATATTATGATTGAATACAATGAATCAATAATGTTTCGCGAATTTTCAGGTTTTTTATTCAACGAAACAATGGTGGAACTATTATCTAATGTAGGGTATAAAGTAGCCTGACCCTACCCCACAACGCGAATTAACTCTAAAATTTGAACTCTAGCATGGCCTACCCATTTCGTCTAGTATAAAGGATGACTAAAATTAAAGTAAAATTAAATTTACTATTTTAAATTAAAATAAATTCATGCGGTACAAACATTGTCTTGTAATAATATTTGAATATCTACGACCAGTAAGGTATGTGGGCTGATGCTGCCAGTAGATTTTGATGTATTGCGATACTCATTCTTGCGAAAAGTTTATCTTTTAAAAATATTTGTTTTATTGCACATCAACTATACACTTATAACTCCGTCTGCATGTTAGTAGAGCATATGCCTAGTGAATGAATGCTTCTTTTCTTTGCTCCCTTGCCTCCGGCTCTCCCATGAGGATCGGGGTCGACTGTGGACTTCTCGATCGAAGATATTCTTAGATCGTAAGTGGCCAGCTTCAAAACAAACTCGAATCACTCTGCATTTATGCTAACATAGCAAGTTTTATTTCCTCGTCCATAACACAGAAGGAATGTTCGATTTCGCAATGTCTAAGTAAGGAGTCGCAGGCATTACTGCATTCTACGAACTAATCTAGTATGTAATACTGCGTAGGGCCTACTGCTTTGGTCTTATTATGAAACGTATAATTATGCCTTGTATAGAGCTAGCTAACTATAGCCTATCTATATCATAACACACACTCTCTATAAATTAAATACACAGTATCTCAGCTGAATCAATGAACGTATAGGTTAAAATATACAGAAAAACTGAAAAACTGATCTAATTTAGTTCATTTTTTGTAGCCCGAGCATCTGAATACTTGTAACTTGACAATATAATATGCCTATTAACAAAAAAAAACAACACGCTCGGGTACTGTTTGGAAGTAGCCGAAATAGCCGTAGACGTGAGAAAGTAAAGATGAGAGAACTGCAGTGGCGTATCCAAGGGCCGGGGTTATGGGGTTCACCCCCCACCCCCCTGCACTTAATATTTTATTTGAATCGTAAAAAACGTCAAATATGAAAAACATTTTCTTGTTGTTGTATGATTCTAAAACGTGTTTACAAGCGTTAAAAATGCCAAATATGAAGGAAAATTTCGCCTTTGGCGAAAACAACCTCCTGCGGCTGAGGCTTTGCCCCAGACCCCTTCCCAGAAGTAAATCAAGGGCTGGGTATTGTAGATAACGATTTACTCAAATTCCAACTCGCAACCTTCTCGTGGTTTGGCCCGTGATTAGGGGAGTTCTTCTCCCTGAAACTAATGGTGAGCTCTGGGTCGTCGTCGGGGAACTTTCCCCTTCCCTTTGACTACCTCCCCGACGGCGACGATAATGACAACACGGACGGATGATGACGGAGACGGAGACGACCCGACGTGGGGGAACACCTGCCCTCCCCATACGCTTGTGGCTGGTTCTGACCAGCACAGGCCTGTCCACCACTTGTCCCCCCGCGTCATCCCTAACGTCCCTCCCTTCGTCTCGATTAGCCAAGCTGCATAAATATGAGACGTTAAGCAATATCCAATAAATATATTGATTTACTTCTGACGCCGGGTGTACATTCCTGGATACGCCACTGGCTCACTAGAGAGAAGAGAGCTGGGAGGATCTCAGGATAGGGTATGGAAGAGAGGGTAGAAACAGGGTAGAAAGAAGCTAAAAAAAATCGTTGCAAAACCAAACTGCTCTGCCAGAAGCGAGAAACGGCGATGGATCATGCGATGATAATCTTGGCAAACATTGCCGGTAGCGGATGTCGAACATGAGTCTTCCGCATGAGCGTGACGCGTGTCCGCGTCAGACCTACTCCTCTGTATCGGTAACCATTTATCACGAGCGGGCCCAATAGCGCGTGACTCAAGGTCGTCGTCTGCTCGATACCCGACAACGGCAATCCACACCACACAATCAGTTCACTCTTATTTTTTTTACTTGTATTATAGTGTAAAAATTACATTCGTAGTGATGCCTGCAGTGAAAACATAACTTTCACCCTGTATGACCCTCATCAGTGGTGACCAACTATAAAATGTAATTGATTATTCTGAGGGAATAAAACCTGTTGTAGGGTGTAAAGTATGCCAATCTTCATGTGAACTAGGTATGTTGCGGATAGGACAATGTGAAGTGATGTCCGAGGGCTGTTTAAGAGAACCCAATCCCTAGCATTCGCATTAACGACTGAGGAAAACCTCGGAAAAACCTTCAGTCAGGATTGCCGCTTGCCGGTCTCGACGGGATTCGAACCCGGGACCACCTGAAACAGTGTCTAGAGCGCACAGTCAGTCACGGAAGGATGGATGAAGGATGTCTTAGGTAGGGGTGGATTTATAAGAAAAGGCCCGATTAGCATTTTACCCCTGTATTTGTAAACAAATTTTGAAGGACCACCGATATATGTGTGCGTTTCGCTGACCATTAGATCTGACCTTGAGGTTGGGAGAAGGTAGCAAGGCAAGGGAAGTCGGCCCCGAGCAAGGCAGTGTAGCCCTATTGTATTTCCACCCCTCCGAGTCAGCTGGCTTCGCAGTCGCAGATGTTCAACTCTTTGTTCAGCTGTGAATTGAAGGGAAGGACCCACAAAAACCCTGACCTAGCTCAGCCATACTTTGCATAGACGGGGCCCCCCATGTGAGGGAAATGAAATCAATAATCAAAATAATGTATCTTTGCGTAGGGTGATGTCTGATGTAAACATTAGCTCAAACATGAATGATGATAATAATGAATGCATGTCGGAAATTGTGTTAGTCTCCACTAGACAAATGGTAGGTACCGGTAACTCGCAATTCTGTACTAATCATGAAAGAACATAAAGTTAAAATAAGCTGCAAATAAACCACACTAAACGATATGTTTTTGGTCTGTATTGGCTTCGGCTCTATTATAAATAATAACGTGCAGTTTAAAAATTAATGATGGGCATATACACATTCGCTCTTTCCTGGGTAAAGTGCACGATTTTGTACAATATAAGATGGGGGGGGGGGGCACGGCCCCGTTTTTTTTTTCTCGATTTTTAAAGTGAGACTGGAGTATTTTAATGAGTTTTAGCCATGTTTATGCATAACATTTGTTATATTTCCCTACCGGTACACGTTTACCGATAGTTAGAGCAGATGGAGGGTTCGAGAGCTTGTGCAACGGCTTCGTTCTCCTCGACGTCTGCTTGGCAGTCCGGGTTAGTGGAGGAACCTATATGACTGTCAAGGTTACACCGTCCTTTCGGATGGAACGTAAAGCCGTTGGTAAAGGAGTAGACTAGGTGCCGATACCGGGATTCCCCTACTTCCTTCTATGTATCCTTCATCCTCATCTGTAATCACTCGTCTCGAATAGCCTTAGTTTCAATACAAATCAATAACCCGTATACAGCGTTTCAGCGTAGGCCTATACCCTGATTTATTTTTTATTTTTAGGTATACGGAGGGGTAAATATTTATTTTGGGGTATACTCCATACATCCGCGTGTACCCCCATTACACCACTGATTATAATGCCTATTGCATATGATGACGTGTATATATATATATATATATAGATAGATAGATTTATACGCTGCTAGCAGCTAGTGTGACGTATTCTATAGCAACTGCATGCCGACGTCTTGTTTGAAGCCAATGATGACAGCGCTCTAGTCTATTTTTTCAGTGTAATATTTTCAAAGAGAAGAGACTTTAATGTGTGATATTATGCTGAAATATGCCCTAGTGTGATTCATCACAACCTATAGCAAATCAACTATATAGCAAAGCAACGGTTTGTTTAAATCTGAGATGGAGTGACCTTGCCTGTCTTGATGTAACGTAACATATCGTTTTAAACTCCTACTTACTTTTGTTGTTGTATTATGACGAAATCCATGTGTACAATTGATAAATCAATGCATTAATGAAGTACGTACTTTTTTAAAAAAATAATTATGGGTGTTTTTCACAAACTCATGATTGCAGTGCAGTTGCACCCACGTCAACGAATTAGAATAGGTAATCGTCATGACATGAGTTGAGTATGAGATCACCTCCCCTTGCGTCACCCGTATTGTGCGCCATGACGTAAGACTGAAATATCCTCTCACTTTTTGATCTTGTCTCAAGGTAAGCGAAGACGAGATGTCGCTCTCAGTTTCGTGGGGGCGATTCTCTAAGGGCAGAGTTTAGTTTGACGCCAGTGCTTTGGTTCAATTAAAAGTGATCCAACAAAATCTTTTTATGATTAGGATTGGTATATGTACTGCTGTATTTAAAATTAAAATTGAGCTATAATCTCGCGTTATTGTAACCCTGGAAAGGTGGTGATAAGCCCCATACCCCTTAAAAAGATTCGTGATAAGCCATGCTCTCTCAAAATGCTGGTGATACGCCGTACACCTTTTCAAAATATTAGTGATATGCCGAAATGCACCTTGAAAAAGGTAGCTTGATTCATCTTATTATAATGCACTTTTAAAATGCTGGTGATACGTCGTATGGATATACTCAATGGTCGTATGCTGAAGATTTACCGTAGTTCATGCCCTATCAAAATTGTACCTAGGCCTATAGTGATATGCCGCATATGCCGTCTCAAAAAGGTGGCGATTCGTCACATGCCCCATCAAAATAGTATCTAGTGATATGCCATATTATATTCTTTCGCAAACTTGGGGATTCGCCGCATGTCCTCACAAATAAAAATAAATACATTTTTGTGGGATGCCCGCTGTAGGGACACATCAGATTTAACCGGTGTGACCCTCTTCAGGTGACTTAACTAGGTGTGTTGCGGTGAAGGGATGTCCGAGGGCTATGTTTAAGAGGACTCAATCCCTTGCATTCGCATTAACGACTGAGGAAAACCTCGGGAAAAAACCTTCAGTCAGGATTTCCGGTCTCGACGGGATTTGAACCCGCTACCTCCCAAATCAGAGTCAAGCGCTTAGCGCCCGAGCCAACACTGTCGTTCTATGTCATCTCAAATAGGTGATTCGCCATTATGCCCTCTCAAATAGGGGGTGATTTATTTGCCTATGTCCTATTCCTATCGAAATGTTAGTAATTTGCTGTAAGCCCTTTCAAGAAGGCGGTGATTCGTCACATGCCCTCTTCTCAAAAAGGGGTGATTTATTCGCCTATGTCCTACCGAAATGTTGGTAATTTGCTGTATGCCCTCTCAAAAAGGTGGTGTTTCGCCACAAGAGTACCGATATTGAGTGCTTGAGATGTCCGTTTGCGGGGGAATTTACAATGTTCCGTTAAAGCAATGTCTTGAATTAGGGCGCGGAACAGAGGATTTTCGCATTTGCGAAGCGAAATGACCCGACACCCGAATATATTATGGATGTCCAGTTGGGCTAGGCATTCAACCACCTTGGCGATGCCCTGCACCACCCTTGGTGCCACCGTATGGTGCGGCCAAAATTCATGGAAATAAAGGTTTTAATATAAGCCTTTTACAGGTGTTTAATAAACTTGTAATATCAAGTAACTATAGAAAAAGTAATGAGATCCCATTTAAAAATGTAATCATTGTACAGAAATATTTTTAAAAAAAAAGATCATCCATCAACGCGACTGGAAAAAGCGTTCGCGAAGCGGTCTAGTAATAATATTAGTATTGTCAAGACAAAAATTAAATAAACGTGTCAAAAGTGACTGCCTGGTGGCCTGGTGTACATTATTTTGATAGTGTATATTTTTTTACATTGTTTGTTTGTATGCTGCTTGATATCATTGCCAGCCATAGACATCCTATATAATTGGCTAGACAGCAGTCGGTGGTCCACTCCCGTTACATTTAGAAGCCATCTTAAAATGACTAGTTTACATGTTAATCAATTGGGAGCGATTTGTGGCCAAATAGTTCTCAAGATTGCCGCCAGGTTGACAGGTAAGCATACTAGCCTTAAACACCAAATGATTAGTAAATTCCCTTATGCAATCACTTCGTATTGTTTCTTTTGTTTAATACCATGCTGCACAAGCTAAAACCATATCAAACAATCCAGTAAAATACTTTATTGCATTAAAAAAGCATAAATTAAAACACCAAATCGCCATCTTGAAATGGGCCGGTTGAGTCTTCAATTTGCTACGCTCGCGCCTGTGCGGAGGTATAGGAGACTGCTAATCTAGCCTACTATAGGGGTTTAATATCAATGTTGCCAGCATCATCAATTGATACCAACTTCAGAATCATATTTTCATACGAGTTCATTTGGTTTTTAATATTGTTGTAGTAGTATTGTATTGTATTGTATTGTATTGTATTGTATTGTATTGTATTGTATTGTATTTGTATTGTATTGTATTGTAGTAGTTGTAGCATTGAGTGTATAACCATCCTTAGGATGGTTATATACTCCTAAGGATGGTTATATACTCAAAGGTTGTAGTAAGCAAGGGGGCACTCCCCCCGAAGACTAAATGTTTAGAACAATCTTTAAAAACTTGTGTTGTGATGGTTATAATAATATGAATTATTAAATATTAATGCATTCTTAATTTTACCTATTTGTTCAAATATAGCTTACCTATGTGTTTATGTAAAATGTGTTGATATAATATTGTAATTTCATAGCGGTGAAATTCAACATCCAAGTGGTAAAATCCACATTTCACAAACCATTAATCATTCATTGAGAAAAATTCACTTCAAATGTTAAAATGGCCTGGTGTTAACCATTTTTTGCGTTTCGCGAATTTACCACAGATCCCCCAAGCTCATCCATCAACGCGACTGGAAAAAGCGTCCGCGAAGTTGCGTAGTAATAATATTAGTACGGTCAAAACAAAATATGTCAAAAGTGACTGCCTGGTGGACTGGTATACATTTGATGGTGCTAATTTCTTAATGCATTTTTCAGTAAAGTACTGGTATGCAAGATAATTTTAACGCCAACTTCAGAATCATATTTTCATACGAATTCATTTAGTTTTTAATAATGTGGTAGTAATGTATTGTATTGTAGTAGTTGTAGTAGGGCAATGATATGGGTTTGTATAAAGTACCACCAGGCAGCCACTCCCGAGGTATATGGGGTTAAAATTTGTATATATGCTACACGGACTTCTAACTGAGCGCATGACTACGAGGGTATCTTAAAATGGTGTGTTCCATGAACCTTAGCAACTAGCTTTAGTTAAATTGTTTATTAATATGGAGTAATAGATACTAATCATGTTATTCGCCAGTGGTCGCAGACGGTTGAGCCAGTAAATTGATAAATCTAGTGATAACATTGTTTTTTCGTATTATTTTCGGAAATATTCTTTCTCGAACCTCCCCTGGCGGGAACGTAGAACCCTAGCAACAGTCATCACACAAAGTCCACTGGATTTCCGCTAAGCTTCGCTGTCGCGAGGTAAACACAGACATGCGACATTGACAGCGGCAAATAACGTGGATAAACGTGTAGAAGTAACTAAAAAGCTGAGTTCTCGGCCTGATACGTTTTGTTTACAGATATTGAACGTTGCAAATAAAATTACGAAATATTTGTGCTATGGTTATCACAAGAAAACAAATTTTAAATGAAAGAATTGGGCCTGTAAGTATTAAGTACACCATAAAGTGGACACCTGACGCAGCGTAATTCCCCAGAGGCAGACTGTCACTCGCGTCAACGTATGGTACGCCTGCAGACAAGCAGTTTAGAACTACCTCTGCCTGTCAACCTGTCACGTGTTCATTGATTGATTTAAGAGGGAATGGGACACATTTGGCTGTTAGCAAATAGCTATTCGCTCGGCCAAGATGCATCCGACGTATATGAAACTTTGCAAAGTTGTCAATAAAGCATACATAGACAGCCTTGTGGTCATAGATTTTCCAAATTTTGACTTAGTCAGAAAAAAATCACGAATATGGTCAATTTTGGAGTTTTTAACAAAATCAAAATTCGTGAAACTTAATTTAATTTTTATAAATTATTTTAAAACAAAATTTAAAAATGTGTTACTGTAGAGCCCTATAATTCCACATTTGTGACATATGTTCAAAATTTCAGACACCTGTGGTGTCAGTTGGCCGAGCGAACAGCAATTTGCCTAAAACGCATAAATTTCCTGATGCCAGAAAACTGGTTGAAAAAGATCACGAAATACTAAAGAGTGATCGATAAATAAAGTATAAATATGTTGAAGGAACTGGACAAAAATGATAACCCTGTTTTGAAAGCATAGGTAAATACAAAGCAACAAGGTTCGATATCCGGCCGGGACTTATCTTTTAAATGCTAACGTTAAATAAAATTAAGTAAACGTTAAAACTAAAGTGTATTATGAATAATATTAATCCGTAATATTTTGCATTTAATTGTTTGTATACCGGTATTCTATATTTTATACTCTTCTCTATTTATCCTCTATTCTGTCTGTAATACATTAGTAAATTTATTACTCAATACCTACTGTTACTCAATACTACAATTTTCCGATTTTGTGGCACTCCTGTATGTGGAATTGGTGGAATGGTAATTGAACCCTTGTCTCCCACATTCCAGGTAGGCGCCTTAGCCAACTATAGACCACCGTAACTTTTTAACTTCTGAATTGTTTTTGTTCTTAAAAAAATATAATAATGAATATTTGGATTAAAACATCTCTTTTGTTTAGGTTATGCTGAAAGATTCATCCCAAAAGAAGATGGTTCAGCTGTAGAAACTACTACCTATTGACTTGCTGCTGACTTACTGCTGCAATGAAGCCTGGGAATCGAACATTAGTCACGCTGAAACTTCTCCTCTTTTGTTTCTTTGGTGGTGAGTTTGTGGCTTTACATTGTGCAGATAAACTATACTATAGTCTTAAACGATATTTACTTTGCATGTTACTTTATTCCATAAAAGTAATGACGTTAGTCTACAGTATACTTTTCTTGAAAGTAGTGACAGAACTTTACTGAGTACTTGACTCAAAAGTATTGTATGAGTATGTTGATGAGTTCTGTTTATCTTCTTTCCAAGATAAGCATAACTTTTAAAATGTCATTCCTCATTGGAGACACCTTTAGACTGGTTTTGTGGGTGTGTTGCATAGCTACTGCTAAGGTGACCAAGATGAGTGGGGTGTCCGTGATGTGTGTAAATATCCTAGATTTGTGGAAGCTATTGGAATGATATTCCTTGCACATTATATTAATTTATTAAGTGTTCTAAACATATTTAAGTGTATAAATTATATTTTTGTGTAACGTTGGCAATAAGAAAGATACCACCGCATTAAAACAGCCCGGTTATTCACAAATCTAATGTTTCTGTATATTTCAGGAGTGGGATGTTTGTTTCCTATACTACCCAAACACATGCTGGCTGTTGGCCTGACCCATGGTGACGCCCATATAGTTTCTATCGTCGCACCTCTGGTAGCGCTTCTGGGGCCACTCTTTGCCGGCCCTCTTGCTGACAAACTTGGGAGTGCCAGCTCACGCAACAATGGCGGCTCGCTGCGAGTGATGTTGGTGGTGGCAATGCTTGCCTCTGCCGTCAGCTACTTGCTACTTCTGGCCATCCCGACAGTGATACGGTTCGAGCCACGTCGTCCAGCGGTCAGTTTCACTTGCGATACACATGGAGCGGAAGTGTTACAAGAACGCTGTATGGAACAATCGTCTTGCTATCACTGGGCGGAAGAAAAGGTATGTCTATTCAACTATCTTCCTATTCAATGAACTCTATTCAATGGTTCTGTGTAAAAAAAAGAGACTTAGAGGTGCATAGATATATGTATGTTTATTTTAAATGTACTATATTTAGTACTGTTTGGTTATAAATACTGTCTACCTTTCAGATTTATTCACCTTATCTTTGAATTAATATAATCCGTTCAGTTTTGAAGTTGAGGTTCCTCTTTGTTACATCAATATATCAATAACCACACGAGTTGTCTACATAAAATGAGAATATTGAATATTATGAATATGATATTTTTTTTTTAAATTGTACTGTACTCACAATTAACTATATCACATTGTTCAACCTTGAGTGGTATCCCATATTCGTTGGGTGGTTATATGAGAGGTTTTATTGTTCCAGGTCGGACCGCTGAGACTGACTGATTGTCACTATGACTGCCAGCCAGAAGCGGGCATCATGAGTCCACTGGAGGGAGACGCTAACACTACCATGGCTGCCATCACAACAGAACCGGATGATCCTGTTGATGACGTGGTTAGTATAACTATATTCTCTGGAGTCTCCCACCATTCAAGTTTCAATTTTATAAAGTCTCTTGGTGTAGGTACCAGGTCGATACTATATTTTTGTAACTAGAAAATTGTTCAAATATACCCTGAAATTAACAATTATATGTCATTTTTAAGTCGTTATTTGACTAAAGATATTATGCCAGAATTTTATACGTGGGCTGTGGTAAAATTTTAAGTAGTTTCCAGTAAAACACAAAGTTTTTTAATGAATTTTGTGTTTCTATTATAAATATCTGTTATGCTCATTTAGGGCCTAAGCTAATTCAATAATTAATTCGAAAAACTGTAAAAACTGTATTCATAATGGTCCCCAAGTATATTTAATATCGGTTCAATCAATCTTGGGTTGATCTAACAATTGAGTAAATTTTAGGAACCGGAACGACGTCGAAGACACGCTATATTCCAGCCAGATCAGCCCCAGCCTCACATCTGCTTGCGCAGCTCGGAAGGAGTTGTCTCCTGTCACGTGTATACAGACATCAGGAAGATGATAGCCATCAATGCCAGTCTGTTGCAAGCAACTAATCCATCCGCGTCCCGACACGAGTGGTGCCGATATCCTCTGGGTAGGTGATGGATTTGACACAATATGAACCTGGGTAGATGGTGGAGTGGACACAACATAATATGTATCTGGGTCTCTTTAAAAATCAAAGATCTAAATCTAAGGGCAATATCAAGGTATTGAAAAGCTTTTCTTGTTTATTACATTGCTAAAAGTTGTCTCAAGATTGACAGAAAACACCTTCATTTTTAATTGTTTCAGTTTACAGTTCAAAGTGTTTCATTTAAATTGTATAGGGAACCTAAGTTTTGAAGGCGGGAAGGAAATTGGTTCTCTCTGGTCTCAGCGCCCATAAGAATTAGCATGGTACGAAAATGTAACTCGCCGTATCTTTTGACTCGCGCAAAAGAAATCTAAACCAATAACATCACAAGATGCATAATTCTGTGAAGAAGATGATGGCATTCTACTTTGCTCGATGACGCTTCCTGAATTCAAACTATTATGAGTTAAATGGACCCATGTTTGCGCGCTGTCGCAAATGTACTCTGACTGAGCGGCAACCTAAGCGAGACGCAGCCACGTTGTGTGCAGCTGTGGCATCCTCGCATACCACGCGCCTGTCCATGGTTGCTAAATGTACTTCGCATTCAAGATTTTGTTGGCACATTAAATGATATTTTATTAGTAATGTATAATCTAGTACAACCCAGTGACCTCACAATAGCCACAAAGGATAAAATATTTTTACGTGCTTTTTCATGAGCAGTTTGGAAGGTTTGGCAACAGTGTAAATGTAGAGTTCATTTCAACTCAAAACAAATGTCATTAATATTTGTGATAGAGAAGAATTATGTATATCCACGCAAAGAGGAAAGATTATAGTTTCTTACAGTATGAATATAATTCCTGTCCGTGGTCGGGTTCTCACGCTATCGCTTACGAAACATTTAGCACGGGTTAATCGCCTATACCACGCTGACCGGAGAGAACCAGACAATGCCTACTTAGGTTCCCTATTACTTCTTCTTCCCAGTTACTCCAATCAACAGTTGTAGCATCATTATAAGGCTCTGCTAGAGGGATGTGTATATTAAGGGGAGCAGGAACGGCCTATGTTCCCCATGTTAAATTTGGAGATTTCCGGTACCATTTAATTTTAATCAAACACTATTTAATTTAGAGACAAAAATTTTGATTTTTTGGGTAGCTTAAGCCAATAGTAAGAAACAGTAGGTAGGATTTTTGTTTGTTTTTAAATTTGTATATTCTAGATATATATATATATATTGTCAAAAAAAATTGGGCAATTTTTAGACCTAAGCATGCGCTATAATTTTATCCCGATAATTTATCAAAATTTCCTACCTACTATTTGTCAAAAATATCTCAATAAAGTAGTCCTCAAAATTTCAAGGCTCTAGCTTCAAAACTGCCTAACTTATATGTACCGTAGTTTAAAAAGTATAGTTTTGAGTAAACGGATGTTAAAGTTAATATTTAAGATGTACTTCATGTGCAGTAATGACATTTCCGGTACCATTTTTTCGGAGGGTATTCAACTTAAGAGATATGATTTTTTTTAATTCAGCAGATAAAGAGTTTTTGCTAACAATTTTAAAAATAATTTACTCGTTCTTTTTAGGCCTATAAACATTAATTTTTAAGTCGTTAATATACGATGGTTGTCATAGCAACATAAATAAATTAAATTTTTGCAAAAAAAAAAACAAAAAAAAACAAAAAATATTTATTACATTTTTTTAATTTAATGGTGATTAACAATATAACATATTCAACTCAAAAAATCAACTTTGACGATAAGTTTGATTCCTGCTCCCCTTAAAAACACCGACTTTGTGAGATTCTACAGCTCTACTTGAATATACCGGACTGCATGTGTGTTGCAAAACATCATGTCTGTGTTTAAGTATGTGCTTGAAACAGGTGGGGACGTGGAGTGCCGCATACCGCCGTCACTTCTGGCTGATATGGACCACCACATCTGCCGAGTTGAGTGCTCGTTGGACGAACCTTACACAGTAGCGGGCAGTGTCCTCGCAGAAAGCCAATGTCAGCGGACTATTGGAGACCAGGACGTTACATTCTGGACTTATTTGCTGGTAACTTGTTTTTAAATTAAACTTCCTAGTCTTATCATGAAATGAGTATATTTTAATATATTCAATGTTCAATGAAAAAAATATTCGAATAGTTGGTAGTACAAGACAAACTCTAGATTATTTTATTTTTGCTGAACAATATAGGATCCTCATTTTCATTTCTGTTTTTTTTCAAATATGAAATCAAGTTTTAAATTGAAACAAACGAACAAATATCATAAAAGAGGGTAATTCTCGTTTCATACATTCCACCCGGTAATCCATGTAATTTTTATTACCTGCTGTGCAAGATTACAACATCATAGTATTTGTTGGAGTAGTTTATTGGGATTATAATTATTATAATGGTGACAGGTAATATACTCTGAACAGCATTACATTTGAAGATTCTCACATTACACAAATCTAACTATTTTTAATTTTCTATATCAATGCCTATGTGAAGTGTATGATGTAAAAGTAATTTTGCCTTCGTATGTCTGTTTAGTTGAGACTGTGTTGTTACAGGTGCGGTCAATAGCCGACGTATTCCCTTCTGCCGCGGTCGCTCTCTTGTACACGGCCATAATCATCGCGACCCACGAGACCTCTGTCAGTCACTCAGACTTTGGTCGGCAGCTGGCGTTTGGTTCCCTGGGCTTTGCCCTGTTTGCCCCTACGATCCACTTCCTTGTTCACGGTCTGGCTGTGATTGACCCTCCCGAGACCACCAGCAACCCTGTGTTCCTCTACTCCTTGGTCGTGTTTGCCGTCTCGATGGTGCTCTCTGCATTGTTGGTTTCCTTCCCCCGGTCCATGCCGCTCAGTACGCCCGAATGGTGGTGGGCTGCTAGGGGGAGCGCCGGGCCGCCCGCCAAGAAGTGGGGAGCAGAACTAGCGGCGCTCCTTACCGTGTTGATTCTACTCGGAGCTCTGTTCAGTGCCATGGACTCTTATCTACCTTGGTGAGTCATTCTCACAGGTCAATACTCTGCAGTGATTATGTTTTTATGTTAATTTTTAAGACACATGTTTTTTAACAAACCTGGACTCTGTACATAATTCCCATGATAGATAAAGATACACTTGTGATGCTAACATGCAAATTTCCAATTAACAAGTTGATAGAAGCGTGCACATGAACGTGCCATATGTTGCTATTTCGTATTTTGTTTTGTGAACTTTATGTTAAAGCTTTTACTCCACGCGACTTGTTTGTGCAGCCTAAGTAGTGTATGATTTTATTTTAAATATAAGTTATGAAACCAGATAGTGTTCCACTTATTATTTAATTATTTTGTCAATAATAACCACGGTATCTGTGAATGGTTGGTGTGCAGGTATGAAATGTATAAAACAATGGGCCTGTGCTCCAATCCACCATTTAGAGGCACGTAAAAATAGCATTTTATTTTGAATATTTAGTATTTTCTATTTTAACACTCTACTGAGAAAATGTAGCATTTGATAGTATTGACTTATTTTTTTCTAAGAATTGGAAAACCTTAATTGTTAGTAAAATTAGCAATTGTCATGTTTTCTAAAATATCTGTTCACCAGTTGTGTGGCTACCGCTCGAGATGCCAATAATGTTACACACCTCACACATGTGTTTTTGTAATCGACCCATCGTGAATAGCATTTGTTAGATAAAGTTATGGCGATAGCAACAGTACCATGCACTAACGTGTCTGTCGATGTTGCAGGCACTTGTCTCAATTGCGCAGCCCATCTTTCTTGGAAGGATTGACTCTGAGTGCAGGAGCTCTCCCTGCGATCCCTCTTCTCTGGTATTCTGAGAAGATCATCGACTACTGTGGCCACTCGAACCTGCTTATTTTATCCTTCACGTTCTACATTGTTCGCTACACAGGTGTGTGTGACTTAGACAGCATGTCAAGTGTGATTTCGCCCCTAAAACCAAGGTTTATATTGTTTCCCCACTTTTTACAACCAAATGTCACCTTTTTTTACTTTTATTTACAAATTATATTGCATATTTTCTCACCAGTTGTGTAAGAAGCTAGCAGTTTGTTTTTAAGGTTTAAAACAAAATTGTATGTATCAACCAGCTATTTTTAAAATTGAAAGTGTTACAACTTTGTTTTATAACTGCAAATTTTTCCATGGCCCTACTGATGAGTTACATCAGCTGACGGGCCGAGAATGAATTGAAATTTAATTTCATGTATATAATTTGCCAAAAACTGTACAGTTTTACAAGTGAAAGTAGTAGGCCTACAATTTCATGTGATTTGTATGTGTTTAAAGGGTTATCGTTCTTCACGGATCCGTGGTGGACTCTGATATGTGAACCCTTGGAGATGTTCACTCTGAGTCTTATGTGGGTGACGTCTGTCCTCTACATACACCACTTAGTCCCCCGACATCTGACAGCTAGCGGACAGGCAGCCGGTGTAGTGGCTCACTTCTGCATAGGTCAGTTGACACCCATCATGAGTTTGCTTAACAGAGCTGTGACGGTTATTATTAGAACCCTCATTATGATATTCTTACCATTAGAGAGATTGGCAAATCACAACTTATCTTGCTGTATCTATAGTTGTTGAATTTTCAAAGACCCACGGGTAGAAATAAAAACAGTATGGTCATCAACAAATTTTGTGGGACTAATAAAAGATTAATAGATAATAAACTCAAGTGGCACAAACACATCAACATGCTAATTAAAAAACTTAACTCTGGCTACTTTGCAATCAAATCAATGAAGTCTGTAGCAAGCATTGCAACAGCCAAAATAGGTAGTTTATTTCTTACTTTGAGGCACACATAAGGTATGGAATTGAATCCTGGGGTTGCTCTCCCAGTACCAAGAAAATTTTTATAATTCAAAAGAAGGTAATCTGGTCAATGCTAAACAAGTCTCAAAGATCACACTGTAAACCTCTCTTCATTAAGTTTAATATCTTAAGAGCGTTCACCACCCCTTTTTTAGGCAATTTTCTGTTTGCTCGGCTGAATGACATCACAGTTGTTAGAAATTTTGAACATATCTCAAGAAAGTGGAAATAAAGGTTTCTATAGTAACACATTCCTAAAATTTGTTTTGAAATAATTTATAAAAAATAAATTAGATTTCACGATTTCAATTTTGTTAAAAAGTCCAAAATTGACTATATTCGTGAATTTTTTCTGGCTGATCAAGTCAAAATTTTGAAAATCTATAACTGTTGGAACGTCCATGTATGCTTTATTGACAAGTTTGCAAAATTGTATATACGTAGGATGCTTTTTGGCCGAGCAAACCGCTATTTACTAACTATCAAAAGGGTGGTGAGCCCTCTTAACATTCTTTCTATAGTCTGTTCATTCTACAGGCAATTCTAAAAGTAAAAAAAAACTTAAAAAACTGCCAAAAATAAAAATATCCACACCTACGACACACCTCTAAAAACAACATACGGGTACATGCAAATTATTATTCAAAATCTTCAACTCAAACAAACTCTGATTATACACACATAAAACTGTTTAATTAACTACCAACTGACTAAAAAACATACGTCTCATTAGACAGTTTTAAATACTTGGTAAAAAAGTGGAGGAAAAAAAGCTAAGGAATTTGTTGCAATTACACTTTAGGACCATGCTCTGTGCTCATTGGATACATTTATTCCATGCCTCCCAAAACAAATTTCAACGTCACCTTTTCCCCCTTTGAAGAGATTATTTTTAGGAAGAGTGTCCACCTCATTTAGTATTTTACATTCTTTAATGTTTCCTTTTTTTAAAGTTTTTTTTATTTTTTGTTTTAAAAATGTTATTGGGGAAATAAAGCTAAATTATCAATAATTCATTTAAGACATACTTAGCCACAAATTAAACAAGGAAAAAATAAAGATCACAAGAAAATCTAGAAGAGGAGATAACAGAAGAGGAGATGACTGAAGAATAAAAGTGTATGATAAAGTGCTACTTCTGCATAACCTTAAGAGGGAAACTTATAAAGTTATTCTTCTCCAGGTCGCTGTCTGGGAGCATTATTGACCGGCGTCATCAACGAATGGTCCGACTCTTTGATTGGCATCTATCGTGCGGGAGCAATTGCTGCTGCCGTTATTGCATCCATCTACTTCCTTCTTTACCACTGTTGTCTGAAGCCTAGATGTCTCGCGCCAACAAACTCCGCCTCAAGAAGTCGGTCGCCTATTGTGCGAGGTAGGCAAGCAAGTCACTTACTGGAGCTCTTTTGTTTAAGCCAAGGGGATATGCATAGTTTGGCTTTGAAAGGAATGTATAGTACCTGCTCTTTATGCATCCACTTTTCTTCTAAACTCCCATTATAAAAGGATTTTATTTTCAGGTGGAGAGCCGCCAACAAATGGTTCTTATGTCCCTCTTCAAGTTTACAAGAATGGGAGCGAGATGCAAACAAGGAATTGAACTGCCTCAACTTACCTACCATATTGATCCAAATACTTTTTTTAAATTTCATGGAGTAAAATTCCATTTCTGTACTAGTACAGTAATTTATTAATAACATAATTAATTCAACAGTTGATTCAACAAATCATTCATTCATTCATTCATCAACATCTACCTGGGTCATACATTCTCTTATTATTGTTATGACTGGACACACTAGCGGCTAACAGACTAAGCTTTCCAGCATGCCAAGGCGTTTGTTACACAGTATTTAACTTGAGGGAGAAAACAGCGCAGCAACCACATAGAACCCATAAAACTAATAGATAAATGAAACTGTAAAGTTCGTAATTCATAATTTAATGCAAACTAAGCTAATTCATACTCCAATCACCCTCCAAAACACTAACACTTAAAGCCAAATTCTTTAGTGGTCTTAATGATAATTTACAAATTTTGTATGCCTAAAACATCTTATCATTTATCCAAATATGGTAACAGAATTTAACTTGAAACTTTGTACTATATTTTGCCTGTATCCACTATCCAGTGTTGATTGCATAGTCATTAATGTTTCAATATTGTGGTTTTTGAACTTTGAAGTCTAAGTAGAATACAAAACAGTATTTGATTTAAGTAACATTCATTCAATTCGAGAGCTCCGATTTGCACTGTTTTAAGATTTGCTTTAACACTTTTCATTTTTACCTAATGTACTTTTAATGCGTGTTTTTGTGTACAATACAACAATTCCACATTTTTAATGAAGATAGAGTATGGATTATAAATTATAATATGAAGTAAAATGAAAAACAAATACAATGATAGTACATAGAAAAGAGGATGTAGCAGTAACAACATTTTTATATTGTCAACATTTTACTGTTCTGCTAAATCTACTCTACTCCATTGATAACTACGTATCAGAATTCAGAATATTTCATGTTTAATTTAAGCGAGCGAAGCGAGCGTTTCCATTTGACTCTGCCAGAAAAATTAGTCACTGTTTTTTTGTTTTTTTTTGTTTGTTTGTTTTTTTTTTGTTTGTATGTCTCGCCATAACGTTCGAACGGAGGCTCGGATCGAGTTGAAATTTTGACCATCCGCAAGCTTCGTTCTCGATTGAATGCCATTAGTTTTGTGGCAAAATCGTTCAAAAAGTTAAAAAGCTACATTAAAGTTAATCGAAAGTTTTTTTCTAAAACTTAACGGGGACAAAATCTGAGATAGCCAAATCATTTAGAATGTCCGTCCGGTCACGAATATGTTAATTTTATTTTGATCCGATAAGTAGTGTAGATGGAAATTACATTATAACAAAAGTAACGTTGCCATGGCAACGAAAAGACGCGCGAAGTTTCTAATGCACTGCCACCTAGAAGTAATCAAAATACTTTCGAGGAAGCAGTCTATTATTTGTCAACAAAGAGTTTAAATAGTTTTCCCAAGGAGTCAAGGTCCTCTAGATGGCGGTGGATTTTATTCACAAAGTAAAGGTTTACACACGGGTTTACCCAAATACCTTGGCAATAATAAATAATATTGGAAACATGGCCCTGTGGACAGCGAACGTCGCAAATTTTAAAATTTAAAAAAATGTGCAATGTGGGTCTAGCTATAGCACGTGCTCGCTTATCAACGCGTCCAACTGAGCGTTTCCTAGTTTATTCATCAAGGACCAGGATTAAACACAGCAATTGAACTAAGTTTACCTAGTTTACATTTTTATAATTTTATATTTTATAATTGTTTTTTATAATATGCGCTATTGATTATTAATGGGTAAATTCTCACTTACCTGCAAAAATATATACTCTTATTAGTTCATTGATTGCTTTTGTTTGTTGTAGCCCATAACCTCGGCCTTGATGTACTTTCTAGCAAAAATGTGCCTTGAACTGACAAGTTTGTCATGTGGTGATCTTTTATAAATTCCATTTCGTCATACTCAACGAACGTAGTTAATTTTCCAGTCACAACGGGAACACAATTTCCGTGCAATGTTTAATAATAATAATAATAATAATAATAATAATAATAATGATAATAATAATAATAAAAATAATAATAATAATAATAATAATAATAATAATAATAATAATAATAATGAATATAAGGTTTTTAAGCATAAGCCCACTTTAAGGACATAGTTATTGATTTATAGCAGTTGTCGTAAAAGTTTGGTCGGTCCTTAATTGATAATTACAATGATATTGGACAAGTAAAAAATAGCACACAATGACAATACAATACAATACAAATGTTCAGTAAAAGATTTAAGACGTCAAGTACTCTTTGACGGAATAAAACAGATAAGATTGTTAGTTAAAAACTTCTTAAGTTCAATCTTAAAGCTTACCGTAGGCCTTTGGTTATTTTTAAGTATTTTGGCAACTTGTTTTATAATTTGGCACCTGAGACATCAGGTCAAATACTAGATAGGTTTAGGTGATGCTCTTCAATTTTAAAATTCTCTCTGTTTCTTGTAAAATGGTCATGGCAATCACCATTTGTCGTTCGTCAAAACATATCACTGATACCACTGCCAACCTACATGACTATGAGGTATACTGTCATTATTATACACTATACAGTATTACAAATTTTAAATAATTAACACCTCATCACTTAACTATTATGACATCTTAGTTAACGTCAACTTACCAGTTGTTTCTTTTCTTTTTGAGTAACATTTACAAGTAATATTTCTATGTAAGGTAGTGTATGCATTTTATTTGGGTCAATATGGTAAATTATATGTACTATTATATCAATTTGAAATGCAATATTATATCAATTTGAATGCAATAATGTTGTTTTCCAGAGTTAACATATGTTGCTATTGTGATGTATTCATAGAAGAAAGCATGAATCAAAACTTGTAGGTGCTTAAAATAAACTGGTTTTACAGATTATTGTTTCTATGAGTTATCATGGATGTTAATGCATTGGTCCAGTGGTTGGTGTTGAAATCGAGGCATCCTGTCTGGCCATGATTCACCCGCAGGCAATGCCAGCATGGTAAGGCAAGTAAAAACAACAACCCTTCTCACAAGTTGTCCTCCTTTGTTAATCAGTTTTTATAATTAAATAGGATATAGTATGTTAAATAAATAAATATAAGTAGACCACACACCATACACAAGTTACTACACATAAGATCATTTAGTAATGATGGAACTCAAATTTGTATCAATGAGATAATGGTTCACAAATACTTAATTAGATTATTACTATATACACACAATATATTTTATATATTTTTAAGATAGGCCTAATATAGTATAGCAACCAACCAATTGTGAAAGTACACCCTAAATGTTAATGTATCGCCACACAACATAACAATTGTTGGGTGTCTAGGTATTGTTATCTTGACAGTCTCGATTTGAAACTATTTTTAAACCATTAAACGTTAAAGTAAATAAGATAGGGGAATAGTAGTGACATTTTCTCCTAGTCGACCAGGTGGTGGTATAAGTGCAAAACTAAGCAGTGTATCAAGACTACATGTAGTATTTGAAATACATCAATTTGTAATTAGTATTGAAAGAAAATACTAGAAAGTAGGCATGCGCGATGATAAAATAAAAATGATCGATAATTGGAAAGGTAAGTTCATTATTGATTGATAATATCAAACAATAATGGCAGTAAAAATAATGCAAAATTTTCGAATAAACTGGAGTCATTAAGATTAAGACGTTAAATAAATAACTTATACAATTATTGATTGTGGTGTGCATCCCTAATAGAAATTGAAGTGTCTTGCATTTTTTATTATAAAATACACTTTTTATTTTCAATAATACTTTGTCAAAGAACATGTGAATCCACAATTTCTACAAAGTTACTACAAAAAGTTACAGTTTAGGCAGCCTAATACAGTAAATTGTTAGTTTAATCTATAGCGCATAGTGACAACACGGTTAGTAGGACTACCTACATTTGGAGGTTTATTTCAGTTGATCAGATGCTTGTTTTTTACCTTTAGGGGTTAGGCGAAGGTTTAAAGTAGTAGTAGTCTCGCCGCTCGTAGATAGGTTGGGAATTGTTCCTATCTGGCTTAGGATAGGTTCGGGCTTATCCGTACTTCTCGTGGGCTAGTCGGGGATTTTTTGTACTACCAGTAGACTATGCCTCCTGTGGGCTTGGTCCGGGCTTGGCCATGCATCCCCTGGGCTAGGAGCAGGTTCGTCCATAAGCTACGGAGTTGCCCATGCCTCCCGTGGTGTAGGTCCGGGATTTTTTGTTCTAGCCATGGTCGAACTCCGGATTTGTCCGTACCTCCCGTGGGATAGGTACGGGATCGTCCGTGTGCCCTGTGGGCTATGTCCGAACTTGTCCATGCCTCCCGTGGTTTAGGAGGAGGGTTGTCCATGCTCCTCCATGGTAAAGCTCCGGGCATGTCCATTTCTCCCGTGGTTTGGGAGCAGGCTTGTCCATGCCCCCCATGGTATAACTACGGGGTTGTTGATGGCTCCCATGGTGTAGATTCTGGTATGTTCTATGTATGAGAGATGCAGCTATATCTGACTCAAATTCTCGTAGCCCAGTAGCGGGCGTCTTTCCCCCTGTGGAAATCAGCATACCTCAACGGTCACCCATCTTCCTTCTGGCCACGCTCGATGTTGCTTAGCTTTCTCGCTCGGCCTAGACTCTCGTATCCACTAGGCTGCTGGCTGCTGACGAGAATTGACGTAAATCTTTTCTACTTTTTTTAAAGATGTTTCATAACCCATTCTTGCCTTAGGTAAACCCTGACCCTGTGACAACACTGGGCACATATACGAAAGTATATCATGACTTAACGTTGCAAACAAATTTTGGCAACAATTGTTTTTTTCATATATTAGTTGGTTTACATTTATTTTGACTATAACTTCTGCGTAAAGTGATGCCAAGCATCAATATAGCGTGTTAGCAATGTAATCGCTTATCAGTCATGCAATTATTCGGGGTTCGTATCCCGTAAAAACTTTTTTTTCACATTTTGAAACTATATACTATTGCCGCGTGCGTTCTTAGAAGTATAACTTTTTAAATTTTAATTAGGCACGCCATTAAGTTTTGCTTAATGCGACAGTGAGCTTATAATTTCAGCAATTCACATTTTATTTTATTTTATAAATTTGTATAACCCAACGACAAGAAATTCACCAATGGAATAAAAAGATTTCTCCAGCTAGTACATTTTAATTATTTATTTTCACGTCGATCATATTATTATTTTAATAATAACGACCAGGAAAACGCCAAAGTCGTTGTTAGACGAGTGAGCGAGCCATGTGTTGAGTACCCGGTAACATTCCATTTCCTCCACCTACCTAAGGCTGGTTATGGTCTTACAGCTGTTGACGCGCCCTTATACCAACTCAAAACCTTGTCATGTATACCTTATATATCAATTCAATCCACTTAAATAACAATGTTGCCGGGTACTCAACACATGACTCGCTCACTCGTCTAACAACGACTTTGGCGGTTGGCTAAGGCGCCTTTAAAGCCTACCCGGAATATGGGAGATCAGGGTTAAAACTTTAAACCGCCGGTCGGGATAGATTTGATAATTTCTGGATTGTATTTAAAAATTATAGAATGTGTTTTGAAACGAATATACAATACTAAGGTATATGGAAAACATAGGCAGTACGAGTAAAAAATAAATACGAGTAAAGATTGCAAGGATTTCAATCTCCCAGCGAATTCATTAAGTCACTGCATGCATGCACCGCCTAACAAACATGATTTGATAAGAATTATATCTTCAAGAACAAAAAAGCATTGTCGTAAAATTAAATTCTACACATTTCAGCGTATTTTTCAATTGATTATTTCTTAGGGGTTTAAATCGCAACAGATGTTGCTGATTTTGTTAACAGTTCTCAATTAAATGATACCGGATGTATATATAAAATTTCAGCGCAATGAGTTCAGCGATTCGGCTTTTCGGCGTACACAGTCACTCACTCACAAACACAGAAACAGATGCGTCTCGTTTTGCTTGAATTGTGAAACTCAGTCGCTGCGCTCCCTCGTCTAATATTAATGCAAACGTTTCCAATTTCCAAAGAAGTCAATAACCGGACTGTGAAAAGGCAAGTGCTGGGATCGAGTTCATACGTTTAAATAGGCCTCAACCTCAACACATCTTCTCTTCATCATATAATATCTCCATTTTCTAATGCTCAGTCTTAAAATGGGAAAAAGCGTTTTGCATTAGAACAAATAAAAAATTAAATGCAAGCCCTTTCGAAAGCCCTCTCTCAGAATCGACAAATTTCGTTGAATCATGTGGTAGCATTGAATTTTCTTCAACAAACAAAGGAATAGCTGTTATAGCCTGTTTGTCTTGTAGAGAGCATTGATTAAAGAAGGCTTATGCGAAATCCAATAAAATCCAACAAACATTGAAGAAATCAGATTGCTGGATGAAAATAGTGAGGATAACAAGGTTTTGTGTTTATTCATTTTCTCTCGGGTAAGTTTATTTCTTTATCTACAGGCTACAGCCCAAATACTGGGGCGAATACAGGGGGGCTCACTGCCCCCCCCCCCCCATGACCCTATGACACCTATTTTATTTCATAGCCAATTATCACTATGACTTCTTTATTTAATTTTCGTCTTTTAAACGTGTTTTTAGACCTTTCATTGCAAATTTTCAAAAGTTCTCGCCTTCGGCGATAGGGGTCCTACCACCTTGAGCTTTACCCGGGAACTGTTAGACTAAAAATTGTGCAAAACTCTTCCGTTCCTGCGTTTGACTCCGAGGTCGAGAACACGTCATTATTTATGAGACGGGACACAACGCACAGTCGGAAGGACAGAAAGAAAAGAAAAGAGATGCATATTTGACAGTTTTGCTCCCTAAAAGTTTGGATGCTAAATCTAAAAAAGGTCCAGCATCTTAGCAACCAAAGCTCTTTACAAATACAATGGAGGTTTAAATTTGTTCTAGCATGTTCCAGCGAATACAAATCTTGCTAATCATTCCTTATGCGGCCGCACTCGAAAAGTGCATTGTATTAATCTCCCTCGGAATGTTTGAAACCATAGTTTGAAACTACTCGCGCCTCCCGTAAACCTGATTCTTTCGATGGCGGTGGCTCACTCCTAGACGAAGATGTAGAGGGCTGTGTTTGATATAAACAAACGTAACCTAACTACAACTAAAAGCAGGTCATTTACATTGGTGTAAGTCTCGTATTTTACTATATGTGTGTAACGGTTGGCTATGTTAGATAACGAAGGAAAATAGCTGGTTTAAAGTGTATAATAATATAACAGCAACTTTCTCTTAGTTAAAACTTTCTTTCCCTTTTAAGGCTAGGCCCTAGGCCTAACTTGGGTACTTTTCGGTTGGTAGTGCTCCCTATTAATAGCCTAGGCTACACGTTTTTTGCAATCTAAAGTAGGCTACCTTCAAACCTTTAACGTCGCTATTAGGCGAAAGTACTGTTGTTGAAAGTTTTTATAATTAAATAGCGACGTTAAGGTTTGTAGGTGGAGTTTAGCCATACACGTCGCTTTTAGTGCAAAAACAGTGTATTAATAGGGGAGCACACCAACGAAAAGTACCTAACTTGATGGCCTAGGCCGACCTAGGTTTGGGTTATTAGTCGCCCTGCCCCTAGGTCTAGCCTGCCTAGAGCCTCTGCTTACACATCTATCAGTTTAGGACTAGGCCCTAGGCCTAATTAATTTTAAGTTTTCTTAGGTTTTGTTTTTGGAACTGTCGGTTGCCTAGGCCTAGCCTAGTCCTTTAAGTAGGCCTATTCTGGTTATAATGAATTATGATTATATTAATGCCCTAGGCGTATGGACTAGGCCTACCTTAATCAGATGATCCCTTAACGTGGTAACGACTGTACGGCTGGACTTACCAGAACTCCAGAAGTAAAAACTAGGTCGTGGGTACCTGCAGTCATCGCTCATCAATGATACAGCTTGGCATTAGGCAACACAATTTTACTATGCCTAGGCCAAGGTAGCAAATCAATAAGTATGGAAAAAGCCAAAGAAAAGAGTAGGGGTATACATTGTACTGCCGAAAAGATATCATATGATATTAAAAATACGAAAACATACCATGATTTCTACAGCGGTTTACAAGTAAGTAGGTTTACAGTAGGATGCTAATGCATCGTTCACTATTAGGTTTCCGTTTAAGGTGTTAGTATTAAGCGGTAGGGTAGTTAATCAACATAGTTGCCCAACTTTATTTTCTAGTCCTGTTTGTGATCAACGATCACGTTTTACTTTGAAGAGATCTGATTGGAAGCTGCTAACTTTTATTGTCATGTAGGGCCTAGTTCAGATTGTTCAACAATTTTGGGATGTTGGACATTACAAGTTACTGATGTAAGAAATGGAACGTGTTCCCATTTAAGTTCCTGAAAAAGGAACGCCTTACTAGGAACGCGTTCCTCCCCAAGACTGCATCTAAACTAAACTTGGGTGGTTAGAAATAGACACTGATTCCAATAAGTGCTAGCCTTGATGTAATGAATGATGAATGATGACAAAACATGGTTTTAAAAAAGGAAATGTAATTGTTTTACTCTGTCATTTGTAGAAATTAGTATCATCATCTTATGTTGAGAAAGTTGATTTCAAGAGATCACTGTTAGCAGCCTTGAAGCAGAGTGGAAAAGAAACTGATCTCAAAAACTCAGTGTACCATTGGGTACGGCAAAGTAGTCACCATGATGTATTCAAGGGATATCCTCATAAAGAACCACTGGCTTATCTTCGCAAATCTCAGGTAGGTAGGCCTACAGACTATGAACTCCATCTCCCATACATCACCTATTCTTCCTCGGGTACGTTCTACTTAGCAAAACATCTTGTCCTCTCTTTTCCATTCTTTCCTCATTATCAGTAGCCTATGCTACTTGTACATTCTTTCTTTCCTGTCTATACACATTCTTACTTTGCACCACTGTCACACCCTAGAGCTTGACCAATGTTACCCATACCGGGTAGGCCTACTAATTTATCTTGGCAGCCTACATATAAGTACATATTCTTAATTCATGTGTAGGGTCTATGTTTGAACCAATCTAGTTTATTCCATTCTATTACATGTCTGAGATTGCTAAATCGTATCATCTCTTGACTTCCTAACCATAACTACATCTTTTCTCTCTTGCCTCTATTCTGTCAGTTTCTATTTTTGTCGGTATGAAGTATGATCTATGAAGTAGGCCTACTGGTAGATCTTGTACCATCCATGCCATCTCATACTGTACTGACACTGGTTTTTGTAGGGCCTACTGGTAGGCTAGTTATTTAATTAATGATTTTCATAATTTTAAGCAGTGTTTGAACAGTGAACAAATCTTTTTTATGAAAATAAAACTAGGAGGTGGCTAGTGTTGCATTTTTACCTCTGAAACAATTGAGCCTAGATAGGCTGCCTGCACTCTTGGATTGAATTTGTAATTTTTCTGTATTTAACAGCTTTACAGTTAAACTTTTACTCTTCTTCACAGATGGGTTGGGAAAAGCGTATTCACAAGTCCTTGAATACAATGTGTGGGGAACTGGGTGTTCCACTGGCCCGCTTTCGTCTTCATTCAGAGCGAAATGATTTTGTTGAAAAGTGGTCAGAACTAAGCCAGTATGATATAGGTGAGTTGTGGTCAGCAACACTACATAAATATAAGGTATTTACTATTTAGCTCTACTATAATCAACCATTTTTATTTCTTAGTGGTTGAACCCTAATGTACCAAAGGGATGATGACTGATGGATGAGTGATGAGTGATGACTGATGAGTATTAAACTTGGTATATTACTTAAGAGGCTTAGGAATTAAGTAGGAATTTACTCCTCAACAATAGTTTACACTAGGCTACTCTAGAACATCAATTAAGGTGAAAGCATATGTCCTTGATAATATCAAATCCTCCCTGAGCGGAACAGACTAGAGGGAAGTGTGAACCTGGATACCAATCCTGTTAGTCTCTCCATTATCCGTACATCGTTGGTTTGTAAAAATCTACCAATGAATAACACTTTGTAACTTACCGTACTTAAGGTGCATCCTGCAGTCAATATTGTGATATATTTCTTTAAGATTAATGTGGTCTGGTCTCTGATTTGTTCAGAATCTGAATCACAAGACTGAAAATGTGACCGATGCTCAGCTATATGGCACAGATTTCTTTATCTTTATCTAAATTAATTTGTATGTCCAAGCAAGCTAGAAGTTTTGTGGTTGACAGATACTGTAGCCTGTGCCTAATATGGCCAACTGTAATTCTTTAGGATCAATAAACATTGATTTGATTGGTAATTTACAAGCATTTTAAGAAAATAGCATGATATTGACTGGATTGAGTAAAAGGTCAGTGAGTGTGAGCCCTAATTGCTAGGATTTTATTTGCTGAGATGGATTTTTTATTTCTGGATTAATTTCCATCTATAAAATATAAATTAATTACATATACTTTGGAAGTGTTTCCTGATTAATTTAGGAATTATTGTCTCAAATGTGTTTTGAACCTTGGGCTGTTGCACATCATGTCAGTCATGAGGCTCTGCTCAATGTTTCACCACCCGTGTTGGTCGCTTCTTCAAGACTGGTCTGAGTCTCCGATGCGCTTTGTGCTTTCAGACTTGAGTTCTGTCAAACCGGTTTATGCTCCTAAGGACTTCTTAGAAGTTCTTCTTTTGATACGCAGCCCAAATTTTCGATGCTTTGAGTAAGTTATTTGTTTATCAATCCATTTTCATGTAAGAGTAGGTAACTAAGTTTGAATTTGTGTTCATTTGTCCATATTTATTACATTGTATGCGTATTTGTTGTTGTGTGTTGTAGTCTGGCATGCTTAGATATCAATAGTTTTATGTCTTAGATACTTGTGAAAAGCCACCACTCAATCCAATGCAAACTGAGTAAAGATAATTATTTTTATATTTCCTTGTGCCCATAAGTTGGATGAGCAAATTGAAGATGTCAAGAAGTGACAATTCCCAGAAAAATAGGAATGTTAATAGGTTGCCTGATTTTTGTATGTTTGTGTATTTGTTCTCTCTCTACTGTAAAACCGTCTGAAATGTGTTGTGGCTACTCCGAGGACACGAAAGAAAATGTAATAGATGTACTTATGGCTTATGGTTTATATGGGACCAAAGTTGTGTAGTTCATTTTTTCCACATTATGTATTTGTAGCTAGTACGTATTTCTACTGTCTATCAACTCGGAAATGAATTCTTTTATTGTGGGTAAACGTATTTTCTTCTCTACCTGTTAATGCAGCGGAGGGGATAGTTGGGATTACACTCAGTTACCTCTTTGTGTTAAAACAATGGCTGAACTGGTAAGCTTATTCTACCTCATTACAATCATTACCAACCAAACTGATGTGGTTGCACTTGCATGTACGTATTCCTTAGAAGAATCCCTTTAAAATATTGTTGAAGTAGCCTTCAATTAACTCTTGTTTATTCAAACTTGGAGATATAGATACCTATTGAGTGTTGGAATACCTTTGAGGTGTGATAAAGCTGACAAATTTGATATAAAAGTAACATGCATTGATAATATATACAGAACACAAAATGATTCGACAAAAGGTCTTGCCATTATTTCATGCTACTTTTACCTATCAAATTTGTCAGTCTCCATCACACCGCAAAGCTGTTGGATCCCATTCTATCACAACACTCAATACTGGAGCCAATCGGCATTATATTAACATTACCTGAGATATGTAATTAGATATACCAACCCCAAAACAAAGTAATCGTGCGGTCGTGCCAAACATTATCGGTTTGTTTATTTGAAAATAATTGTTGCTTTTTTGTGCTAAATATTCTGTGTCTATTGTTTTGCATATTGCTCTGTTGTAAATTACAATCTAATAATACTGATAAATGATAATAAATAACTTTTATATAGGTAAAATAACTTTTAACACATAACTTATGGGACTAGTTAATATGTAGTTTGACAACTTCATCTTAAGTTGAAAATAATGAACACTTACTTGTGGTGTGTACTTGTTCTGAGGGTTCTCGTATTGCAGAGAATGTTGTACGGAGAAATATCTGCGTGAACCTGCTGGATGCACCCACATGCTTCGCATCCGCGTTCCCTCTGGAAGCTGCTCGTTTCTGGAGGAAGGTGGTTAACGGTGCACCCTCACATGGCTTCGCTAGATCCGCGCTTTCCCACTCTGGAAGCTGAGCTCACGTTTCTGGGAGAGAAAGGTGAGTTTAATACGTGTGCACCCTCACATGGCTTCGCTAGATCCGCGCTTTCCCACTCTGGAAGCCGAGCTCACGTTTCTGGGAGAGAAAGGTGAGTTAATACTCTCCATCACAACCACGTTCATGTATGTATACATTGACATTCACTTGTAGTAGCTTAGAAAGGTCGAGTAATTATGAGGTCAATAGGCCAACACAATCACAAAAACAGTTCATCAAGAATATCAATCAGTAACAAATGTAGCTTATAACCTTTCTTACATTAGCTGACATTTCATACAAAAATGCTGACTAATGTGTATGCAGTGCTAGCAATCACTCAAAATGCCCATGTTCCAACTAATATCTTGTCATCACAAAATTTTACTTATGTCCTACATCATCAGTTTTGTCACAAGTATGAACGAAGTTGCATTTATGAACATAAACAAACATTTAATTTTGAAAATAGAAATTAAGTTCTTAGTTAATTGACTAAATCAAATCACATGTAAGGCATTTCAAGTGACTTTTCATTTCATAGAATGTTTTGTTCGTATTGAGAAGCTGCTAGGAATGCTCTCAAGCAAGTAGTTTCCGGTTGTAAATGTAGGTGTTGGCTACCTTAGTAGTTAGTAGCTTCTCCTCTCAGGCAAACAACACTGTTGATGCGTATTCTAGAGCCTCTTGTGTTTTCTAGGAGCACAACGTTTTCTAATTCAACTGGTTGTGTTTTAGTGTTGGCAGCGAACCATGCACCGCTGGGACAGGAGTTTCTCAAACATGGCTGCCCTCGAGCTTTGAGAAGCCGTATTTGGGCTCTAGTTTTGGGTTCTGAGACAAAGCCTTCGGTAAGTACATTTGATTTTCTATGATGCAATAAACATTCAAGCAGATCCCAAACAAGTCAAAGGGTCTGCTCAGGCTAATTCCAATAAAATATTTAAATATTCTAAGAGTTGTTTAACCCTTCTAGCCTCACGAAGCTCCTATGTAAGCGTCAGCTTTCTGTCCGACTTTCCATCTGTGCAAGTGTGTCACGTCACACCATAAAACCTTACAAAACTTACGATTGACATTAGTTTTTTGTTGTCATTACCCTTCAACAAAGTCCAAGGATGATATTGATATAGAATGGTTTTTGGTGACCTTGGGGGTCAGGGAGGTGGGGCAAGCGTCACCCAAAGTAAAAATACAAATACCTGGGCCCTCCTCCAGCAAAGAGATTTTGATGCATGCAAAATAGTTTTAGTTTTATAGGCCTTATCCCTCTTAAACTTGGCACCTCGGCCAACAACAAACTTTGAACAATGGGAAGGAATGTATTATTTTATTTTTGTATTTTTTGTGGTGATCTGTTGCTTAACCAGCCTCGCTCACTCTTTTGGGTACGACTGAACGAGTCCGTGCTTGTCAGTGAAGTAAACATAATGCATAATGCCTGATCAGTGTCTTATAGATAACCAATAGTCACTTAGTTAACAAATCTAGTTCTAGTGATATTTTTTGCTAGGGTAAGCCCACTGGTTGTCCAACGTTTAGGCTTGTCACTTTGAGGCCATACACATTGATTGAAATTCATGTATTCTCTTTTCCAGAAAATCGAGTATTTCCAAAAGCTGAAGCGATTAGTTCTTCAATATGATCTTATGGTAGACAAACTCATAATGAAGGATATACGTTTCACAGCTACAAACGATGATCAGTTCTTTGTGTTTGAAGATACGTTATATGAAGTAAGTGTTTTTGTTGCACAATAAAATTGTTATTATCATTAGCTGTGAGCTTAATCTGTTCCAAGAGTCTACCATAGTCTATGACAAGCCCAAAATACCAGATACTCGAGCCCAATAAAATGGAGCAATGGTGGAGCGTGAATATTAGCATATATGGGTCATTCTTGAAAAACTTGCCTTTTTGGAATTTATTTTTTTCAAATATAATTTTGATTTGTTGACTGCCTCGACTACATGATATTAAGCAGAAACCATCTGTTGATACATAAACAGTAATGATTTGTAAGATTTTTTTATAAATGGCACGGGAAAAAAAGATAGGCAGGACAGCATACAAAAAAACTCACCTGTGTTACTTTTTTTGTTAAATGTTTTTAGTGACAAGCAGTTCCTAGATTTTCTTGAAGAGATAAATTATAGAAAATGTTCATTGTATAGTTTAAGAATTTATATGTATTGATTCATTCAAGAAGTATTTGCTACACAAAAAATGTGTTTTTACTCACCTTTGTTACTAATGATCAATTTTTCAACTCATTTTTTTACTTTCATTGAGAAAAAATTTGTTTGTATTGATTGTTTTAGATGTATCACAGTACTTTAACTAGGCAAACAGCATACATGCTTAACAATGGTCACTTTTATCACAATTATTCCTGAAATTTGAAATTATATGCGGTAACATAGGTGAGATATGGTAACAAAGGTGAGATTTAGTAACGTAGGTGAGAAATATATTTTCCTATTTAACACAAAAGCCTTGAAATTCTACATCAAATGTAAACTCATCTCTTCGAAGTGGTCTTGACAACCCTAATGTACTGAAATTTCATATAAATACTCACCTATGTTACTCAGAATCTCACCCGTGTTACTTTTTAGTAACAAGAGTGAGGGTAACAAAAGTGAGATTTTAACCTAAAAATATTCATAATTAATGTCAGACATGCTTGTTTTCCTTGTCAGCATTATCAATGGGTTCTGGTATTGACTGCCCTGTTAAGTAATTTATAGTAAATAATGTACCTAAAACATTACCTCAAATTATCTAGGTAACAAAAGTGAGATTGAATTAAAATACTCCCATCAAATTAACAGTAGAAAGATGATAATTTTCTTCATTTACATGATACACACATACCAGCCATCTTGTTAGACAGGAAACCACAGCCTTGTCATGCTTGCACTGAAGGGTTCTGTTTAGGGCGGGAATTTTCAAATGCAAACTTGGTAACAAGAGTGAGGTAACATATGTGTGGCAACAATAGAGACACACATAAAATATGTCCCAACAATGAAATTAATGGAATGATACTTCATTTATGATACCTAAAAGATAGGTTAAGGTAATATTGATGTCTTAAAATTAAGCATACGGTTATTAAATAACTATTTCTAGTACAAAATGAAACCGGAAAGTTTAGATTCTTGTCTAGGACACAACTTTTATCACACTTTTGAACAAGTTTATTTTAATTTTTGGTACTAATTTTTTGAACAGAAGTATGTGAATATGATTTTTGAATTCAGAATTAATGCTTCAATAATAAGCTATTAAGGGTTTACAACTTGTATGAATATTTAAAAAAATAAAAAATGTGAAAGTGAAGTGACGGGGTTTGGGCAAGTTTTCAAGAATGACCCATATAGGGTTGTTGATAGGGCTGTGTAGAAGAAGACTCTAGGGCCCGGGCACAAGCATGGAAATAGAGTTTACCCATGCAGCATGGTATCAAATTCATTCATTGCTTTGCTCGCATATGTTTTAAGTTGTTGGTTTGGCATACAAGTTAAACAATATATTTATTATTTACATTACGGTATCCAATTTTTTCTTTTTGGGGGAAGAGTAGACACTGCCTCAATACCTACTCTGACACTTTGGCATTGTAATGGAGCTCTTATTTCTGACCCAAAAGAAAAGAAAACCATGTGGAAGAACATCACAATGTTCCAAGATTTACTAAATAGAACTAGAGCACCCTACTCACTTGTAAGAATTCTAACCAAACTTAGGACAGGGAAGTAACAGAAGAATGCATCTTCGACAACAATAAGGAAGTGGAAGAAAGGATGGATAATTCAGTGTCCCTATACTGGTTATTGGTTAAGCATTTAATAGTGGTACATTTCAACTCTTGAGAGCCACTTACTGTTCTTAACTTCTTACACATTCTTACAGTGCTCCAAGATGTCTCATATTTCCTATATTTCATATATATTCAGAGTGGTGTTGGTGGTGGTGGTGGTGCATAATTCCTATAATTCCTATTTTTCCAATTGTCACTATAATTATTTTAGCAATTTTTAGCCATTTTGAAACAAATTGGGCATTGTCTTTATGAATAGACCTAAAGTATAATTTGCAAGAATTTTTTTCCCATTATTTTCCAAAATTCAAATAAAATATAAATTTTTAAATCTCACATTTTTGCACGCAGTTCAGATTTTGGCATATTTAAACCAAAGAAATTCTGGTATTATTTTGATTTTGTTGTGGAATTTGAGGTATAATCCAAAGAAAATTGTCATTTTATTTGTATTTTCTATTTTTTGTTAAATTTTTAGATATAAACCAAAGAGATTTTGGTCATATTAATTGTGTGTTCATATGTCTAGAGTCAAAATTAAAATAATACCAGTTCAGTTCATTGTGAAATACTCCTTAGCACAGTACGTTTAATTCCTGAAAATTTCCTATACTTCCTATTTATTTCACATAATAATTCCTATATATTTGGCTCAAAATTCCTATATTTTTAAAACTGGTCACTTGGAGCCCTGTTCTTCTCTTTAAACCCCAACCTTTCAGTATGAAAAGAAAAAAATGTATATGAGGTAGCAGGATCCAACCAATGCCAACATTAACTCTGCAGTCTGCACACATACTATACCTTGAGTTGATAATATGTAGTGATGTAGTTGATTCTAACAGAAATCTATTATTACAGGTAATGTTATCATTTTCCCGTGACACGGAAGTGTTATCAATTTTCAACCATAGTTCTGCAAACCCGCTTCATGCAGTGTTGAAGAATCGGCCTGCCGTGCTGGAGCACACTGTTGTTTTTCCTCCGTGTGGAGTCATTCCGTTCCACGGCTTCACTATGTATGGTGCGTACCTTCACTTCAACTACTGGGTTTCAGTCTGAGATGAGTAACCTAGTGTTCTGTGTGCAGAAGCACAAGTTCTGTACACTTCTCTCATAGTCCTTACCCTGCATCAACTACTGGCATTGTTGACTAGTTTGCACGTAGGTGAATCAGGTCGTAAACATCATTAGGAGATTGTTTGTTGCTCATCCTTTATAAGCACATCTTAAATTCAAATTTTTGGGGTGAAAATTGGAGGTCGAAGAGAGATCCAGAATGTATGTAAGATTAGCTGGTTTTGCTGATCAAGCGAATTTCGAAACGGACATTTAACAAACTGTAAGAAAAGTTGGCCCGAGCTCAAACAACCGTTTTATCAATTTTTGAATCATTTAAGAATGGCTTTACTAATCCTTACTTGTCTACAAATCATGGAATGGTAGGGCTGCCATTCAACATTAATGTGATCTTTTTTACCATGAAATACCTGTTGCCATTTACTGGTAGAGGGACTGCTGGTAGGAGATTGGTGCCCAAGGAATGTTAAGGAAGGGGACACCAGATGATCTGATTCCTTCAGTGTGTTAAATAATGCATCCTGGTTGGATACTTTTTAGTTTTTACTTCTAAAAATTTCCTACATTACGAACACGATTTTGACTCTGGCTTAGAAAATGATGTGAAATATGAATATGGCAGTTAGAGAATTATTCTTGACATGTTATTTCTAATTAAAACTAGAATACATACCTTCATCAGTTTGTTAACAGTATATTCTATCTTTTTCAATACAAATTATGGCTTATCATTGTAATTATTCAATAAGCTTGAGTCTCTGTCATTGAATCATGTAATTGCTGCCTAGGTTTTTCGATGCCAATCATGCAAAACCTATTTGCTTGGTTGTGGTTGGCTCCACATGACAAGACTTGGTTGACCAGCCAGGTTGTGACCACACCCACTTGATTGTTAGACACTTAGGCATGTTAAGTCGTATGAACACTTTTTCCATCTAGATGAGCTTGACAGGCAACCAGGATGCTATTCTGAGAGCTGGCTTGGTTAAACCTTGGATTAGGTAGCTCGCACATTCCTTCTACATGCTTTAACTACCCGTCCTTATATCCAAACCATCATCCTTTTCCTGGGAAAGCTTATGTTTACTATTTTTAAACTATAGATATACCAACACCACTGTGGCCTATACCAGCACATGTCTAGTTCTTTTGGGTGACGTTCTATAGGTACGTTCTCTGTTTTGGCTCAGTTCTCGTAGGCGGTGGTGAGGAACAAATCTCCCCACTATGCTTATTTTATTTATTTATTTATTTATTTATTTATTTAATGACTTATCTTATAAAAAGTGATTTAAAAGGAGTAAAATAAAAAAAGTAAGTACCTACATAAAATGCACACAAAATCATAAAACTGTTGTAAGATGATAGTTATGACTTGTGGTTGCATAATCAATACAACCTCACCTCATCCCCCACTTTTCTTTGCTGATCACTTGTGGTACCATACTTATGTTTACGCTCTTCACCTGTATGTAATTCGACTTACGCTTGTCCGTTTTGGCCAGGGATTTTGTGGTGTTGGTAGATCTATAGTCGGGCGATGTTTTACTTACAGTAAGACTGAGTGGATAACAATCTCTGTACACAATGTTTCACGTGTTCCTTAACAGCCGCTCCTCTCTGCTACCTCTACGACGACTGTGTTCAGCTGTACCACACGTTCCGTACGTTCTACATGAGATACTTCTTCCGTCTGCATGAGGTTTCAAGTGACAAGCAGGGTTTGCTTTGTCTTTGCTTACTCTATGGTCGATTGCTCAAGAAGTATGAGCCTGAGCTGTGGCTCCACTTCCATCACATCAAAGTGCAACCGTAAGCATGATATCTTACATATAGTATACTATATAAATAAGTCAACCCTTATAATCTAATCTAGGTGCCCGCTAGGACGCTGCAGCCAACCCGCGGAAGAATAGTGATGTAGTGCCTTTTGAAAGAAAAAGTTGTAAAAGTTATCTGGAATGGCATCGAAATATGGTTTTTAACTTTTTATATTAGGTTTTTACAGGCATAATAAAAAAGTAACTATAGAAACTTGAAATAATCACCTACAATGCATACAAAAAGCAATTCTTTGGGCCCAAGAGATAGTTAACATTCTATTGTTAATTTGAATTACCATAGCAATTAATACTACTTCATCAAAATTATTTTATTTTTACAAAAATAATTTTGCAATAGAACTTGAAAAAGTCATGAGATCCTACGCATACAAAAAACTTGTAAACATACAGCCAAACCTTACACACTCAAAAGTAATGAGATCTAAAAGAGGGGCCAAGCTCGTGTACCCTTTTACCTTTGTGCATTCTTAATTCATAAACATAGGCTACACTGCCCTGTAACTTTATCCTTGAAAATCTTGGGAAAATAGAATGTGCAACTAATTAACACCTGTACCGCCATGCAAATAGGACTAACCAACTGTTCTGTGCCAGGCAGGGAATAAGCATTCATTCGTGTGTTAAATACTAAATTATTAACACGTCTGCCATACACGAGTTTTCTTGTTTTAAAATTACCGCTCCCAATTGCCATACACGAGTTTACTCGTTTAGCGCCGAGCACTTTGAACATAGTGCACAATCTCTCGGAGCTATGTGGAACTATTACAAGCTCGGTGCTAAAACGAGTAAACTCATGTATGGCGGTTTTAAGCGTTAATTTTAAAATGAGAAAACTTGTTTATGGCAGCCTGCAAAAGTGTTAATTGAAATGCAATAGTTCATGCATTTGCAATTTAAACTATTAATTGAAATGTAATAGTTCATGCCTGAAAACCATCCTGAAATCATTACGCTCCTGAAAGATATGGTATTAATATTATGTTTAATGATGCATAAGGGTCTGAACACTGGTTTTCAATAGCCAATGAAGTTCTCTTTCTTACTATCTGACCGTTTATCTCTCCCTTCCCGTAAGCTAGCTGTATTAGTGTTTTCAAAATATATTGTGTTGACTGTTGAGAACAGAAAAAGATTTCTAACAGAATTGGGGACTGTGGGATTTGAAGAAGGGTGTACAAAACAAACCTTTCCTGGAACTGGGCAACTCTCGCTGTAAATATGTTCTTGAGTCGGACTGGATTATTGATTTTCTTTAAATATACTGAATATTCTTCGAACCTCCCTGTAGCGAAGTGTTTTTTTGTCACTGTCCACTTAAAACTCACAATAGAAATTGATAACTTGTAGCAGTTAGAGTAGAGTAGAGTAGAGTAGATCTTTATTCACTAAGACTTATACATGGTACAAGTATACACCTCTTCGTGAAGCATGGTATAAAATGAATATTAATGTAGAATGCATATTTCATGTGAATCAAGTTATATGTATATTACTAGTATGGTGTACTAGTATTGAGAATTGAAGTTGTTTGAGTTGATAAATTGAGTATTGAAATGAAAAAATGAAATGAGTTATAGGTAGGTATGATATGATTCAATACAATGTTATTTACGATGAATAATAACAATATAAAACGCTAGCATATGGTATGATATAATGATTATGAAAAGGTATTAGTATTGAATTTAAAATATACGTGTAGGGCCTATAGTACGGATCTATAAGAGACAGTTTATAGTAGAGGACGAGGTAAATTTATAAATTTACTAAATATAAAAAAATAATGAAATATAATGCGTCGTTGATGTGAATCAAGTTATATGTATATTACTAGTATTAGTAAGGTATGCTAGTATTGAGAATTGAAGTTGTTTAAATTGATTAATTGAGTATTGAAATGAAAAAATGAAATGCATAATATGTAGGTATGATATAATACAATACGATGTTATTAAGGATGAATAATAATATAAAACGTTATCATATGGATGATAAAATGATTATGAAACGGTATTAGTATTGAATGTAAAATATGCGTGTAGGGCCTATAGTACGGATCTATAAGGGACAGTTTGTAGTGGAGGACAAGGGTTAATCTGTTAGGAATTCGTTTAGCGAGTAAAATGCTCTTTCTACTAGAAATGCTTTTAATTTGCTAATAAATGTAGTATGAACTTTGATTTCTCTGATGTGTTTTGGCAGCTTATTGTAAATGGAGAGACAGGCGTATATAGGTCCTTTGGAATATTGCGTGGTTTTATGATGGGGGACATGAATGTTAGAAATTGCACGGGTGTTATATGTATGGATGGATGAGTTTTTTGGGAAGTATTCTGAATGTGTACGTACAAAAATAGCGGCAAGTTGTATAAGAGTACTGACCAGGGTAAGTAACCGCCCATAGCGAGCCAGAAGTCAGCAGTTCTCACGAAATGAATCAGACTGTACTATTAAGTACTAGTTGAACTAAATTTACAGGGAGTATAAATGTACCAGGCTATTTTATTATATTGTATGTTATAAGTCGTCATTGATAGTTTATATATACATTCCATATAGACTGTCAGGTTTTATTGTAATGAGTTTATGACACTTGTTTTGTTACAGCATCCGTCTAGTGTTCAAGTGGATAATGCGGGCATTTGGAGGACTGATCCCACAAGAACAGCTTCTGCTCTTATGGGACTTAATCTTGGCCTACGACTCTGTTGAGATTCTGTCACTACTAGCCACCGCAATTGTCAGTTTACGGAAAGAGAACTTGATGATGGTCAACACACAGCAAGAAATGGAGTCGGTTTTGGCCGACCTATCCTCGATTGCAGTCATGCCTTTGATACAATTAGTTTTATTACGTGACTAAATAGGAGAATTGAAATAATTGTGTGGTATTCTACAACTTCATTCAAATTGAGTAAGACCTACATTAAGAAATTCAAGAAATACATGATAAACTTATTACAGATCCTGTAACCGAGTAATACGACAAAACCCACAATGTAGTCATCAAGATTCCAACAGTTGAGCATCCTACCGACAATCAGGAGACCTGGGTTCGATGCAGGTACCCGGCTGAGCTGGATTGTTTTAATTCCTGGATTGATTTCCGTATCCACAATAAAAGTGAAGTGGACTACAAAAATGGCTACAAAAAACATGGAATCGACTCGGCAACCAAGCACACCCAAGAACGACGACACACTGCAAATGAAGGTGGCTGTCGCGGATTGAGTATCCATCAGCACCATTACTGATCAATGATGTAGGTTCCGCTTATCAAGACGTACCCAATGACCGGTTATACTTGTTCTTGACTGAGGCTGGTAAGGAGATGGAAGGCCCAATGCTGGTGTTACTTGACACGATGCCGGAGAAGATTTACTACGGTAAGGAGATATGCTCTCTTCGAAGAACGAGTATTGCGGCATGCACTACTTTACCATAAATAATCAAAATTCATTAAAGCATAAAATGTCTTTATTAAAAACATATTTTGTTGTTCCACAAACAGATTTTTTGCTTCTCAAGCAGCTTATACATGATAAAACCTGAAAGTAATGTTTTAGTCCCTTGGAGTTTGTTGTAATGACATTCAACGGTAAACAACATTTAAAGAAAAAGAAAAGCAACACAATGTTTGCAACTTGTGCCACTAGACTTTCATCCATCCTGAGAATGCCCTGAGAAATGCAATTAACAAGTTGTTTATTAATCAAAATAATCGTGTATTAACTGCTTGGGGACTATGTACGTCCCAACTGCCTTGGTAGAGTATGCAATGGCCATAGGCTGTAAGTTTATTCTTTTGGAGATTGGTGGACTGGTGGAGGCATTATAAAAATATTGAAGTTGTATGAATGTACCAAATAATATAAGATTAAAACAACCTTAATAAATAACCAGTACTATTTTAATTTACCATAGTTTTCACACGAACATGACCTTATCATCCACAAGTGCAGGTGAGATGCCTTGGCATAGTACTTTGAGTTGATTTGCCTACATTGATTAAAAATGTATACCTACATAACAAAATGTGATTAATATATGTGATTACTCAGGTTCTTCCAATAACATTGATATTATTTGTAGGGGTCGATGAAAGATATTTTTTGGATTGACAAAATTATACTCTTTGAAATTCAAATTATGCTTTATTTTGCATTTTCATTTTTTGTTATTTTTCACCAAAATAAGCATTTTTGATATATTTTGACTAGCAATGTAAAATGCTTATTTTTTTTTTTTTTTAAATAGGCTTAGGGCCGGTGCCTAGCAACACCGAAAACACTGTCAAAATGTCCGTATTTTAGGAAAATCGTAATTCGATGAATTTTCGGCGCGTTTTTATCGGAAATAATACCGATGAAATGGTAATTTTTTTTGATTTGGCAGTTTAAACAGTAAAAATCATTTTATTTCTCATCAATAAATGGAATATTTCGCGTTTTGGTGCGGTTTCAAATTGCATTTTTTTGGTGTCATAGGCCATGGGATCTTATGAAAAACACATTTCAAGTATTTTTAAGCTTTATCATTTTTTCGCCGATTGCGAAATCCCTGGATCCCTAATTATTTGTCTTCACTACGAAACAGTTGGGTACTCCTTAAACTGAAGTGTCAAAAGTGGCCAGTCGTCATATACTAGTCATTACTCATTAGACTAGCTTTTACAGAGTTGCAGCTTTTCATTGTATGTGTTGGTAAAACCCAATGTTAATCCTTGATTGTTTTGTTGAGAAATGATAACTGATTTTGTAACCTATATCTAATCGATTTGCATGACCGAATGACATGAAGCTTTGAAGAATTGTATATCAAATGCAGCCAAATAATATGCCACGACTGGCCCATGAAATATTTTGTGCACCGATTGCCTCATCAGTGGCTCTGACGTCCTCTGAAAGACTGACACTCTTATATCGGAGAAATGATGACTGTTCGAAGTATAGTACTTTATCATGAAGGTCAATTAAATTAAAGAAAAATATAGAACTGCAATTTCATCAACTGCACTCACTAGATATTTCTGGGTACTAAACCATGTTCTGCTGCCATGAAACTACCCCTTGATCCCAAAGCTTTTAAACTTTGCACAATGCTTTCCACACTTGCCACTTCTCTCATCAACATATATCACTTAGTAGGATCTCCTATTGTATTATCTCTCAGCTACCTATCACCAATTCATAGAAATGAAATTGTTAATCAGTTTTTATAACTGAATAGGAATAGGATAGATGTTAAATATATCAAAACAATTTATATGTCCATATTGTAGGTAAGTTGTTCTATCTGCCCATGAAACCATTTTATAGACCACTGCCTTTGCATTTATGTTGTTCATATCACTTTCCTGACCTACGAGGGTGTGATATTCAACCCTCCAAGAATCACATTGAGAGTAACTCGCAATTCCAGAAATCCTACTTGCGCGGGCAAGTCACAGCTGCCAGAGGCATATTAGTTACCATTGACATAGTTTTTTTAACGTCAAATAACGCGTTTAAAGTAGAGGCCCCCGCTGTAAATCAGCTGATTTTTATGTTTTGTTGAATTATTTTTACAGTTGATGGGTAAAAAAGTACTTGCTGAAGTAAAAAAAAGTTAACTTGCACCTATCAAAAGTAGTTTGCGAGCTAAATTTTGAAGCGTTGGATGTAACATGTGCATGTGTATGTATGTGATGTAACATGTAACATGATGTAACATGCTCAAATGTTAATATAAGAATGCAAATAAATAAAAAATAATTTTAATTGCTTTAATTTTTAAACAGCGGTATTAATTACCTTGTGGCAAGCAAAGATTACATTACACAGGTACATATAATCTTTGGCACTAGCGCCAAATATGTTTTCTGCTTATGTAGCTGATAAACAAATAATTTTTCCATGACGCGTCGTGGATTAAGGTAACAAACAACTTTTAATAATTAGCTGAAGTCATCAGCAGGTGAAAAGTGTTGTTACCCCCAGCCCTTTATGTTCTCATTTTTTCCCAACCTGTAAACTCTTCTCCAATCCAAACTTAACTAGTCGTTAGACCTTTTCCACACTTCTTTATGGTGATAAACAAAATAAACTAGAAGTATCCTTAATTTAATGGATAAAAGTAATGAATTCTGCAGCTTTGAGAGATTATTCGTATAATCCCGCACTCTTTTTGCTTCAGCCTTCTAGTTGAAACAAAATACAGATGGCAGTAGTGTCCTGACAGAGGGCAGGAGAGAGCTGCGCTCTGCCGTTGTGCCTGTCAACATCAACAAAGCTAAACCAGCTGCTGCTGAGTGTGAATTGAGTGATTGAGTTCTGATTATTGTACAACTGTAGGCATAATAGGTCTACTGATTTTCGTATGTAATGTTCCTTAAGAGTTTACGTCTGTCTAGAATGTTATAAAGGCAACGCGTATTTGCTTCGTGTTGTGCAAATATCCTCAAAAACGAATGTGGTGTTCAAAGTGACGTGCAGTGCGAGGCCTTCAGCTATGAATGGATCTTCAGCCCCAGCAGCTAATAGGTTTGCAGACTACTTCGTCATAGCTGGTCTTGATCTCGGTTCGGGGTTGGAACCAGATCGTTTCTCTGGTAAGTTAACATTTAGACCTAGGGCTACCTTCCTAGCCCTATAGCCTAACCTATTTGGCAGTTGCAAGGCCTAACCTAGGCCTAGGCCTATTACCGTATGCCTCCCCTACACATGTAGCCTAGGGCTACTAGACCTAGGCCTTTGCACTAAGGAGTTAGATAGGTAGGGCCCTAATCCTGGTGTCCAGACTTGTAATTTTGTCAACCTGCCTCTAGGGAAATGAATTTAGGAATGAATCTGTGGCGCCTAGCCTAGGCCTACTTGGCCTTACCTTTGGAAGCTTTTAGACCCTACTGAGCATAGGCCTAGGCCTAGGCCCTAGGAAATAGACAGGGCCTCATAGGCTAGCTGGTACCTAGGCCTTGAATGATCTAGGTAGAACCTATCCTGACTGTAGGCATAAGCCTAGTCTTAGCCCTTAGGCCCCTACCGTTTGAGGAACATAGATAAAATTGGTTAGGCTGAAGGTACGTTTAGTGTTCAGCGTTGTAGGCGAAGCTTTACCGGCGTTTGGAGCGCTGTGTGTGATTACTTCATTGTGTGTTTGCTGCAGTTCAATGTTGCTTGCTATACTTAAAAAATGGATTTGCACAATCAAGCCAAGAGAATGCACATCCCAAATGATGGTCCCTTTTCCACATCTTTAGTTAACTTAAAATCAAACTTAGTGCCCATAACAACATAAACTGTAGGGCCTAGCCTACAGTAAAATAAAAACCTAACCTCAAAATAGGCTACCTGTTTCAACCACCGTCCAATCATAAACAACTCCAACATGCGCTGCATTGTGGCTGAGCGTTGCATGTAAAAAAACATGAACATGAACCAAGTTGAGATGCACCAAAATCCATTTGCCTCAAATGCTTCCTAGTCTGATCGTGATTGGTCGATCTTTTTAAATAGCACGTGAAGCTACGCCTATAATGCTGAACAGTAAACGCTAGGTACTTTAGGCTGCAGGCTAACCGTGTACCATGTACCTCTGGTTTTCTATAGGACAAGACTTAGGTAGGTATGTCTTTGCTTTGGTAACTTGTTTTTTTATGGCTTTCATAGGTAGGTATGCGAGTTTCACTAATTAAGGCTATTAAGGTAGACCAAGGCTAGGTCAGGGAGGGCTTGTCATTTTTTTACACATAAGACACAATACAGCAAATAATTATTGGTGCTATCTTTCTACCAAGCTCCTCAAACCAATACTCCATCTCAATTTCTGGATAATCATGAAGATGTGGAAGAGATATGGTTGAGGGAGGATAGAAATACTATAGGCCTACTATTGGGAAAATTCGGTTTTAAAACCCAAGCTGACTCTTGTCTGAAGCGGGAAATGGCAATGGATGATGAAATTGAATGAAGTCTGTTGGATGAGCTTGAACCAACCAAGTTCTGATACAGAATGCAGCCCGGGTTTGATCTGAAATGCTAATCCAAACTCCGTCAATTGTCCAATGGTGTGGTTTGCACCTGTGTGTCAAGTTAAAATGTGAAGCCTACTTTTTCTATTAGAGCACATTTTCTAGATAATATTTAGAAACAATATTATGTATTGCTTGGCTCTTTAACTTTTATTAGGTAGCCTACCTACATGTAAATTACAGGCCACGTACCACAGAAGTTTTTTCTAGTAATTATTTCCAAAGCTTGTAAGGGACAATGATATGAAAATCACGACATGCACATGCCTGTTGTAGACAACCTCTCAATGATTCAAGTTATTTAGTTGAAAATTAGAGGTAAAAAATGATTCAATCAAAATGAATGTGAAATTGCTGGATTTGGCATTGTAAAAAAAGTTGGCCCAAGCTGATCCAACGGTCTTGGAAAGACTGCAGTAAGGAAGTGAGTTTGAGGGCCTGTGTACAAGCTCATCACACATCAAGATTCAAATAGACATCTCGGCTTTGGTTGAAATGATTCAAAAGAGACTCAGCCAGAAAAGTGTTTAACATAGATGGAGGCACAGCCTCACAGAAATGAGCTTGGGGCTATAGGCTGGGATTTGCTGGACAACATAACAAAAATGTATACAGTATGTCCAGGTTTTGTGCAGTAGGCCTACAACATGATTGTAGGACATTCAGTCTGGGGACACCTTAGGGAAGTAGGGCCTAAAGTTTGGGAAGAAAATTACCACAATAAGAAACTGATGATGTGGATTGGTAACACTGATGTGGACAAATATTGCTCTCTGGGTTCTACAATAAGAAGGTGGAATCAATTCAGGGAAGAAACAATCTCATGCCAGCCAACTCTAATTAGTTTGGAGAGAAGGGTTGTAAATTTCCCATCTAAATTTATATAAATGGCCTAAAGGTACAGTTAAAGTTTCAATGATTTCTGAAATGTGCATGTCTTTGAATCATTGTAGTCTGTCAAATGTTATGACCAAATAGGCTATTAGGCCTAGTTGAGAATTGAGATACATTTTCATTTATAAATAATACCGGGTTAGTGTTAATTAAAATTTTTACACATTTTTGGGCTTCTCTTGGTTATTTTGCTACTGAAAGCAGTAGCCCCTAAGTATCCAAAGTTGGGCATCATTTAAATTTATTTTTATCAGAACAAAAAGGTAGGGCTACTACTTGTGAATTTACTAAGAATTTAGGACAGGCTATTAGGCCTATGAACTACCTAGCCTAGGCCTACTTAATATGTGTAGGACCTAATGACTTACACTGTTATATAGGGGTCGAAATTAATGCTCACCCGAGGCTAGTGAAGCTTTTCTCGAGCTAGTAAAAATATCATTTCACTAGCCCGACGGGCAAGAACTTTTTCCAGAGTTTGCTATTGCCGTTCTAAAATTCATCATTCATATTTCCCGCCGATAACCTTACGAATTTCCAGTAGTTGTGGGCTAATTAGTATGGAAAATCGTTCCAAGTATGTACACAAAATAAGTTGTCTTAATTAAGGCTCATCTTATTAGTGTGGGGGAAAATAGTTTCCAATCACAACCTAGTCCCCACATGCACTCATCAAATCCGTCAAATAATATTGTGACTTCAAGCATTCACGTATTATCGTTTTACATCAATATAACTGTACAACATAGTACTTGATTACGGTCTAGTAAAAATGCTCTCGGGCTAGAGGACTATTGTTGCCACTAGCCCGAAGGGCTGGTGGCAAAAAAAGTTAATTTTGACACCTGCTGTTACATTAATTGGTTAAATACTCTAGCCTATAGTGGACTTTATTAAATTGGTAGGTAGGCCTAAATGTACAAATTAAATTTGGATATGCATAGACAGAATCAAAATAAATAATGCACATTTGAATTGATACAAGTTACCGTATTTATTCTATTGAAAGACAACACCGAATGTCGGGCCTAAACCACAAAGTTTGCTATCAATTCCAACCCAAGTGCCTTTTTGATCTGCAAAGTAGGTATGTCAAAAAAGGTAGCCTAAGCTTGGAATCAGGTAGGCCTAAATACAGTGAGGCTATCATCGGAACCGGTCGCCTAGGTTATTGAGTTGGTCGTACATAATGACTAATGAGTAGGACCCTAGATATTAATTTATAAAGTAGGCCTACTACGTGCAGTTAATTGCTTGCAGGTGTATTCACCCGCTAAACTAAAAAAAAAAACATACCGGCTAACTAGTTATTAATTTATAGGATAACAAAAAAAATTGGGTCCACCATGACCTGAAAACAAATTTGTGAAGCTTGAGCACTAATTTTCAAGCTAGGTTCAATCGGCAAAAATCTCCCATAATTAATAACATGGGGACAATCTTGATGTCTGCCCCGTGACCTTGGAGGATTTTGGTAAAAAAATGTTGGCCATTATTGACGGAGGCCTATTCGACAACCTCTTCTGTAATTGATCCGCTATTTTGTTTTTGTAATTTGGGCAAGTGGTTCAGTCAAAATATGCTGATTAGTGATTAGGTATCAAAAAGGGGTGTGATTTCTGAATTCATATTTTTGCGTGTTTGAGTTGAGTGTATATTAAATATTAATGCACAGTTTCAAGGGACAATTTTCTAATGGACCATTTTAGATTGGTGTGATGTAGTCTATGTGGAACAAAAGATAAGCTGCCGTGGTTAAAGCGATTTAAGAAATTCCCCAAAACGCCAATTTTTGCAATTTTCAGGATCAAAATTCATTTCAAATCATGGTTACAAGATATAATTTTTTAAACTGTCATATTAGTGTAGGCCTAGTGTTATGCTTTAGATTATGTGGTAAAAAATAATTTTGGTGGGTAACAACCTAAGGTTGGTGGGATCTACAGAGGTAACCTGGAAATATCTAGTTGGAATTCTAAGGGTATTGGTGATCTACCGGTACCTACTTCAATGTTTTATTTCTTAGATTTAGTTTTATTTATGATTGGTCTACATCAATCATCATTATCCACATCAAATATGATTCACTTACGGTTGTAACCCCTCAGCCCATTGTGTCAGTTAAGTGAATCATTCATTAATTTGTTCAGAGCAATACAAATTTGTGTAAATTATTACCTATTCACTAAAATAAATCCACAGTAGGGCCTACATCACTCTGTAGCTTTGAATATCTAAATTGTAAGAATTAGGTTTTCTTAAATAAATTAAGTTAGGCCCTAATTGTATGGTTTATTATTGATTGGTGAGCTTTTGAAAGTCTATAGCCTAGAGAAAGCCCAGAAGCTACACGGTGTTGAAAGTGAAAGTGAGAGTGAAGACCTCTAATAGAGAAATGTGGATACGGTTGAAATAGCTTATCTAGTCTATCTGGAGGTAGGTAGGCCTAATTAAATGGGAAACTCATGAGCGTACAGTAGCCCCTACAAGTACAGCCTGTTACATTATAGCATCCACTAAACTAACCTGGCCTCAAACCACAGCTTTCAAACCAACATCTACTCTTTTCTAAGGTGTTTTAAATTAGCAGTTGGTAGTGTAGAGCCTAGATTCTGAGTTGGTGACTGAGGAAATTATGTTTTCTGGTACAGACTGTTACCGTAACCTACTGTAAGCCATTAAAAAGCTTTGTTTGTGTTCATGTTCTCATTGAAATTATAGCCTCACTGTACTTCTACCTCGTAGCCATTCATGCCTACCTAGTTATCAGTTGATAGGCCTATTGTTGAGTGGTTGAAGAACCAATTAGCAGTTCACTCTTACTTATCTGGATTGTTTGACATATTTCAAACTCAAGCTAAGATTGTATAGGTATGGCCTACCGGTATCTATTTTCAAGTACCCTATGAAACAAGATAGGTAGGGTACCTGGAGTTTTAACACTAATTAATTATTGCTTTTTTAATTGGTATTGGAAAGAAAAGTTAGTTTTCAATTAGCTATCTATTTCAGTAGACCTACCGGTAGCTTATAAAATATTCCTAGCATTGATCTTAGGTTACGAGTACCAGTACGGCGGTACCTACCTTTGTCTGATATTATTATTATAATATAAGGAGGGTCAATATATTAATAATAATATAGTATTACGGTATATTGAATGATTATTGATTTATGATTACTACAGTAATTAAAACTGATACAGTCATAACTAAGAAAATGCTCTTATGACTACCAAGAGATGTTCAAGGATTATTGAATTGGCTTTTCAAAAATGATAAGCATGCCTAATTTGAGTGAAACAATAGGTAGGCCAATAGCTGACTTAGGCTATTTCCCAACACAACATATACATGGTAAGTGGCCAATGAGCAATGAGCCATATATAATAAAATTAATATTTCCTATAGTTGTGTTATGAGTAAAAGCGGTAGCCCTACTGACATTCATGGGTCATATATAGCCTATGGTATTACATTACTGTACATAGGAGCAACAACACACACTGTTGGGTAAGAGAGGCTGTCAAAATGAAACCTTGTTGTGGATGGACTGAACAGATAAGAGGAATGTTGCTGAAAGAAACATCACAGACATGCTATGCATACACATTGTTTGGTTACAAAATTGAGTCATGAAACACTCAAGGGTGGAAATAATTTACAATAGAGTAAAATCCAGAAATTACTTAATCCAACCCTGCACTCGGGTCTGCTGGACATCTGAACTAGTAGCCCACCGGAACAGCTAACTTCTATGGGCTATATATTGAGATTGATGTTGATTTTATCATCAGCTAGGTTACTTACCGTTTATCCACTCTCATAGACATATTAAGAGACAAGAAATACTTAAGCCAAATCAACTTATAAAAATGTCGAGTCAGACCCTTAGCAACATGCAAAAGGTTAGGCTACATGTCCGATTTTATTTGGACTCTAGTAGCTATTAATAAAATTAAAAATTAAATTAATTAATCAAATTGAATTAAATCTTTAATGTTTCACCCATTCTTGCCCCCATGTCTTGCTTTGCATGTGAATATATTGGGCTACCCACTTTTACTGCTGACATATCATATTCATAGGCCTATATCTTGTTGTCACCTAATGGGTCATGGTCATAGGAAATTGACATTTAGAAATTAAAATACAATCGCATTCATTGTTGTTTCCATGCTAATTTATGCAAACAAAACACAACACGGTTTAAATGGATCATGATTGCATCTAGGCCTAGAACATTGTTATTAACTTGTAGGGCTATCAAACTTTGACTTGGCCATATATAATGTCTATATATGAATTTGATGTACCAGTAATTTGATATGTTGTCTTCTAGTGTGGGATGCAGCCGGATGTGGTCTGTGTCTCACTACTGTTTGCATGAACGCATGGACGTATCAATGTTTGCTCATTGAAGACTATTGGCTTAACAAACAGAGTTGTTTATTAGTACAAGATACTTGCTTGCCACTCAATGGCTTTATTTTTCATCTATATTAGCATTGTGCCATAAGCAATTCATTCTACAATGTGTTCACAACACAGTAATGCCCTTGTCGGCAAAAAGTTGCCTTTCCGTTTAATAATTAATTCATATATAGGCCTACAGTATAGCGTCGTAATGAAAATTTTTACCTGTTGGGGGACAATGTAAATATATTATTCAGACTCATAAATCATTTATTGCATTCATATGGCAACATGGATTGTTTACACCATGCTTATGCCTACTAGCTGGCATAAAATTGACCCGATGCCCTCAATAATTATACAGACACACAATTTAAATATGGATTCTGAGTTCTGACAGAAATAGTAGGCCTACATGAATAATATTAGGGCCTAGTCCGAGTCAAGCTTACAGCTTGGTTTTCGTGACATGCTATGAACTTTGGGCGGTTTTCATTCCTGTGACAATAGTTTCTAGTTTGAAGAGAGAAGCAATATCAGGGGTAGGTAGTCGCAGCCATTACCATGACTTTTATTGATGTCTAGGAAATTACAATTGAAGGGGGGAGGGCGGAGGTGAGGGCTGGCAAAACCAGTGCAAAGTCTGAGGGTCAAAGATGGAAAAATTAATTTTCAAGCTAGCAACAAGAAAAAGACTAAGCCTATAGGTCTAGGCCCGCAACACGTTGCACAAAATTAATTTAAAATTGCATAAAAGATAGCATATGTGAGTGTTGCTATGCAATCAAAATGATGAAAAATATAATTTTTTAATTTTTCCATGCAAATTTTTCCAAGTGTCAAAGTTTTCCCACCAATTTTCATCTAGTGCCCAATTTCACATTTTTCACATAAGGACCACTACTTCATTTATGTATGATTATATAGTTAAGATCATAATCATTATGTTGTTTATTTATAAACAACAAACCAATCTCATTTTGAGGTAAGATTTTATTTATTTATTTAAGTAAGCCTTCTACAGTGTTCACTCATATGCACATCATATAGACATGCGAGTATTTGAAGTTGTCAATGAGGAAAATCTGTACAATTGTTAGTATTATTTACATAGTATTTACAATATTTACAAAAGTTTCATTTGATAAAATAGGTACAATTAGTACAATTAAAACAGTTTACAATGTATGAATGTATAATGCAGATGTAATTTACAAAAGTTCCTTTTGATTTGACTAACAACAAAGTGCAAAATTGGTCAATTTTGAGTATTGAGGGGTGAGAGGGGGTGGTAGCCCCCTCCATGTATCAGCATAATTCTAAGATGCCACTTTCTAAATTTGTTGACTCTGCTTGTAAATTGTAATCTAAATTAAATCCTAATTTTAACTTAAGTGCCTTTAAGGAATTTAATATTGAAATAAATTACATCTTTAATTAAGATTTTTAGTCTTGTAGACATGTCAAACTCAATCCACATTACAAGCATAGCCTACATATCTCTAGCTAATACTTTGCATGTTTGCCAACTTGGAACTCATCTTGTTACCGGCTAATGGCTGCCTGTCACACACAGTCTGTGATAATAAAATCAGCTCCGAACTGAAATAAGGTCATAACCTTTACTCTGTATAAATATTAATGTGTAGAGATCACTTGGGTGAGAAAAGTTAGTGCAGTAGGAACGAACAAATAATTTGTCTTTGCATGCTAGGACATGTTCTAATTGCTATCATCACAATTTCAAAGCAATCTTTCATCTTAATTACAACTCTGGGCCTTTTTTGAGAATGGTATCAGGGGGAATTATAGTTAAAACAAACAATGCTTTCCATTGTGCATAGGCTACTGATGAACAACTGGTATAATTATAAACAGTACCAGTAAGTTTACCTGCTAAGTTATCCTAGTAAAAAAAGTGAATATTGAGTAGGTTGCTGACAGTGTTTTTAGTATAGACTAAAACTGTGTACCATACCGGAACTGTGTTATTTATTTATTTTTCTTATTTTTTCTTTTTTTTCTTTTTTCAATAATGAGTTTTATTCCAGTTTAAATAGATACACATGTTGTACTATATGTAATACATAATAAAGTTGTTGTATAAAATTAATACATGTGAGCAAAGTAGTTAATTACTGGAAGCCCAAAAAGGTTAGGTAGACCTGGGTGTGGGCCACAATAAGTTTATAGTATATGTTTATATGGTGGATTAAAAACAGGTAAGAAATAGAAATTAATTTAGTACATGATATGACAATAATAATATTAAGTAATATAGGCCTACTAGTAACTATTACAATACTATTAGAAATAAATTTGACCTAAATAATAAATCTTATAATAATGACAATTGTATTGTAGGCATGCTTGTTTTGCTGTTTTGCTGTCCATACTCTCATTATGTAATTCTCTATAGTTAAGTCTGTTAAAACTTAATTTTGTTGCAATCTTTGAGTAGCAATCATCAACATTTTGTTGCTAAATCTAGAATTTTGAGAGAATTTAGTTCTTTAGAAGTGGGCTCATTTATTATGCTTTGTACTTTGTAGTAAATTGGTAATGTATATGAAATAGGGAGTTAGAAGTATTTATTTAATTGGTAAACAGCTGCCTGGACATAAATCAATTAAATAAATCCTTTACCTTGCCAATTCTCCTGCATTGATATCCAATGTTTTTGCTAATTTACTACTTACTTGCTTATCTATGAATTTTACCTATTGGTTCACAATAAGATTGATACATGGATATTACAAAGATGTTCAGAAAGGTTTTTAGAGTAAGGCAGGTTTCTGACGAATTCTGAGTCTATAGTAGGCCTATCTTGGTGGCTGTACATTTTCAAATATGGTCCGAAAACAGAACCGAAATCCAAATAATTTTATACGTAATTTTTAAAACAAAATAATTTTGGTTCAATTTTCTGTATAAAATACATACGAAGAAAATATTACTGGTAAACATTGAGGTTGTGGCTTTGTTGCTGCACTGGCCTTCACTCTTAACACATTCAAGCAACTTCCTCATTATTAGCCTTGCAGTGCATCAATTGAGAGGACTGAGCATAATGTAGGGCCTTCATTGCGTAGACCGGAGTTGAACTTGAAGTAGCTTCAGCCTCCCAAAGGAAACTGGGGAAATGCTTACAACCTTTCTTTTCTGTCTTCTAAAACTTTCCTAGAATATACTATTATTTATATATATTGAAATTTACCTGCCCATAGGGCAGGAAGGCCAATGCAAGTCATGTGTGTCTCTCTGTCGCCTATTACAAACACCAGTACAAAGATACTAATTCAGTGATATACACATGACAAACACGCACCTAAAAGTACAGAGAACACAAAGAGACATCAAGCTTCCGTATAAGTTTTTGAGTCAATCAACGAGTTGGGCAAAATGAGGGTAGGGGTACTTGAAGCGAGCGCAAGGTTATACTAGAACCAAGGTAGGTCTACGATAATTGGTGGAAATCCATTCACTTCAAATTGGGTCTTCAGTTAAAAATGAACATGAGATATGTTGTTCAAGTATTGTCATTCAAGCAGCGATGGATATTTACCTGATGGGGGTCACGGCTAAACATGTGAAGGGTGGCTCATCGGCTTACATGGAGGACTTACATTTAAGAGACGGATTGTGATCACAACAATTTGTCTGTTAGTTCTTTTTTCACCACCAACTGACATCACTTAATAGATAATGCAGACATGAATCCTCTATCCTGATAGGCCCTACATTTAAAAAACTGTTTAAGAAAAGTAACAATTTTTTTTCTTCTAAATTTGATGATTTTAGATTATGGATTCAAAATGTCAAATATGCCAAGTCAAGTCATCATAACATTTGATAATCTATGGCTGTAGAAGAGTGCACATGTTCTTGCTTGGTAACCATGGGAACAAGATGCTTGCTGGACCCTACTACAAATGCTGGATAAAGAATTAAACATGTGTGCTGCTTACTCTACATGGATCTAATAATGCTTCTTTTTGTTTTGCAGGCGATAATTTACAGTCAACTCCTTTGGATCGATCATACAAGTCTCAAGTTCTTGGGCACTACCCTGACAATGTTCCTGGAAACCCATTTGACAAGGATGCTGTTTGCATGGTAAGTGCTACACGCTAGGCAATTTATAACCTAGCTATCTTCACCGCAGAACGGGTTCTTGAACTTATTGCTTAATACCAGTGAAGTTTGAAGGTGATCTGTGACTTGAGGATTGGGCCTCCTTACATATCTTGGTAGTGAAATTTTTCACATGCTAATCCCTTACCTGTACCACGTTGGAATCGTCGCTTCAAGAATTGAATTAAATTTTGAATTAATGGAATTATCTTTCACCTGTGGACATGTTCTTTGCTTACAAAACCGTGTAATCACATGCTGATTACAGGTAAGTACAGTTGAACGCTAGGATTTACTAAGTTTCCCAACTGAGAAGTATGCTTGGTCCACCAGTTAGGTTTTCCTCATAAAGGCCGCCACAACTACAATTAGCTAGGGATGAAGCGGGTGCATGGCTTTGGTTAAGTTATAGATATTTTAGACATGGAGATCAGTGACCAATAATGGTTTAATCATTTATTTCAGCTCTGTCTACCACATGGCTTGCAGTTCCGTACACAGAAACACTCCATCAAACCACAGTTTCACAGTTTCGTAATCACTCGAGAAGATGGCAGTCGATGTTATGGATTCAGCTTTGTATTCTACGAAGAGATACGGAACCGTAAAATATGCAGTGCTATGCAGACACTTCAGGTTAGCCATGGTTATATACACACTTCTTTCTATCATATTATGGAGTTTGTTTCATCCTAAGAGCATAATAAACAATTATTTCATGCATATTTTTGGTTGGGTAAAATGTTAGTAGTTATTATCTGTTGGAGGGGTATTGTCTTATATAGCATTGAATTAAACATAATAATATATGAAACCTCTTTACTCCCTCAGGCCATGCACCTGACCGAACTATCCAGCAGTAATGCCGGGGGCAACCGCCGCAAGCACAGCGCGGTGGACAGTCACAACACCCGGTCACTTCCTCGCCACTTCAAGTTGTCTGCTCACCACCCTGGCGCTGCTCTCAGCTATTACGATACAACCAAGGACTCGCTCTTTGTCACCAAGAGCATCGCACTCGTATGCCAGCTACCTTACGTCCAAGCGTCGCAGAAGTTCCTGGAGGGCATACATAAGTATGTTAGCTCTCACTCACTCGCTTGCTAATTCACTCATACTATCACTTGCTCACTCACTTATTCACTAACTCATTTACTTACTCACTACACACTCTCATTCACTCACTAGCTAATTCAATCACTTAATCGTCTAATGTCTACTCTTGGATGTAAGGCGCTTTTTTAAGGGAGTACACTAGTAAGTAAGCTAGCTCATTTGCACACTCACTTATCACTCACTAACTTGCTTTCTCACTCACTCTAATTCCACTAATTCCTTGGCAGAATGCAGATACAGAGTAGTAGCCTAGATAGTATTTGGTGTTCCCACACGGAAATTGCCGCCTGCCTACCTGACTAGTTTCTACTTGCAAGATTTTAACCTATTATAGTCCGTTTGGATACAGCCAGTTTCAAACTTGGCATCAATCAATTGAAAAAAAAATGCAAAACCTGATAGTGATAGAACAATCAAGAAAGTATAAAGTATTATAATTACCGGTATTATATTTGAGTCATTTACCATCGAGTATAAGTGTTGAGCCCTCATTCTTATAGGACTTGTTCATGATTATGTCAACACTTGATAGGTAGCAACACTAGGTGTTCATACCGAATCGTTATGTCTTACATTGTTGAGAGCTGCATTGTATCAGATTGTTTTTATTGATTGTTATTCTGTTGTTTATTGTTAGGTACTTTTTTATTTTAATTTGTTTAACATACTTACCTAGTTTCACTGAAATAAATAACAATAATGTTTATATTTATTTGGTACTGTATTTATTACATTTTAACGAATGCCTTTTATCTAATTTAAATTAAAAAATCTGCATAACTTTGAAAATATTTGTGCCTACACTAATGGCAGCACTGCAGGTGTCTTATGTCTTATGCAATGCCCGTGTGTTGTAGATACGCGACCGCCGGTCCGCTCGTGAACCGGATGTCTCTAGAGAGCTACGTGTACAACCTACTGTACGAAGTGACGGCGCCTCAGCCCGGTCGTAGCATCAGCTTCTCGTGCGTGGTGTCACACGACAGCCTAGAGACGCTGGTCCTGCAGAGACCCAGCTCCATCGAGGAACTACCCTTGTTTGACTTCTCTATGAAGGAGCTCTTCATGCTACTGGGGCTCGACTATGTCATTCAGCTGCTGACGTGTGTACTCCTGGAGAATCAAGTACTTCTAGTCTCGGCGGGTATGTCTAGCTCGCTTCTTACTCCTTGGTGCACTCACTGTAAAAAAACGTGAAACATTCAACACAGTTTAAATAAGGCACTTTAACTATTTTGTGTGAAATAATGGGAATATGATATATTTTTTTATAATTTTGATTTCAGAAAGTTAGTTAGACTATCAACATTAAATTGCCAAAACTTTATAAGGCCTTGTTTGACCTCATCATATCCAAAATAATGCTCTCACTATTTTCCATTAAATATTTGATTCCAATTAACTCCCCCTTGCCTCTACCAATATGTAATTCTGTTTGTAGGCAAATGATTGCAATTAGATCTTAGTGTTTTTATTTTGTGCTTTGCTTATGTGTTTCATCTTTGTCCTGCTTCTTTATATTATATTATTCATCAATGTTATAATAGGTATCGTTTGATTTGCTTATATTCTGTAGTTTGTACTTATAACTTTGCTACAAGTATTGTAGTACTTGATGTTTTCTTATATTATTATGTTTTTTATGCATCATGTCTCCTTGATTAGAATTTAAATTTAATTTTCTACTGCGCTGCCCACACATAGGGTGTTACCCTATGTGGGCTTCTTTTTTTTCTCTCTAGAATGTTAATGTGCAGTAGTTTTTGTCTTGTTATTTTTAATATTGCATGGTAAATGGTTTAATGTATTTATAAAAAAAAAAGAATAAAATTTATTATTTATTGAAAAAGATATAGGCCAAAATTTTTGTTTTCATCGTACATAACAATGAATAATCTCATTATCGCTAATCTTTTCAGTGTTTAACATTTAGCAATTTTTTGTATTGTCTTGCTCAAATGGAAAAATTCATGCACATAAAATAGCAAACATTTATGACTTTTTGTGTATTGTCAAGGGTCTTTACCTCTGGGCCTTGTTTATGTTTTGTTCCCATCTCCAGTCTAGCAACCTTGACAATACAATATTCCTGATTGTTTCAGATTACCAGCGGTTAATGGTGGTGGCAGAATGCATCACTGCGTTGTTGTTCCCCTTCTCTTGGCAGCATGTCTACGTCCCTATCTTGCCAGCATCGTTGCAACACTTTCTCGATGCCCCTGTACCGTTCATCATGGGCCTTCATAGTTGCGAGTCACATCTCAAAATTGCCAGCGAGGTATGCTATTGCTTGTATAGTTTTTACAATTGAATATGATAGATGCTTAACAAATCAAGTGAATACAATACATTATTATTTATTAGGGGTGAGTCTGGTCGTCACAATGTTTAGAATTTGAATAATTTGATTTACTATCTGTTCCATAAATAGCTGATAATTCCATCTTTATAGTCCTATTTGAAGATAGGACGGAAAGAACAGCACGGAAAGAAATCTAGGTAGGGGTGTGCGAGTACTCGAAATGTCGAGTTTTTTTTAGTTTCTTTTTATACTCGACATCATGTTGAGTTTGGTTTTAGTCTCGAAGTTTTTGAGTCGAGTTTTAAACATATGAAATCCTATGAAAACTGAAAAGAACCATCATCACAGTAGGGCTAGGCCTACGTATAGAGGCCTAGGCTTATAACAACTTAGGCCTACTACGTGTGTACTGTGACGGCAAAAGTAGGCCTTGGCCCTAGAGACTGCGTGCTTTCAAAATTTTTACGATAATCAACAAAGGGAGACTTGGATGCAGGAACTGGGAATAGGCCTAGGCCTACACGGTGTCAAAAACAAGCATCCTTTATTGGTTTCATTCCGTCTATATCACTAATATTTTCCGATCAACTATCGTGAAGAAAGAATGCTGGTGAATATTCCACTTATACACTTTTTACGTATTTTAAAGCCGTAGTTTGTGTAGTTTGACATGTTTTATGTTTCTTCCTGCCACCTTCTTTGCTTTGATGCTACGTTTGAAGGTCAAACTCACGAGCAACAGATTGACGGGATTGGATGGAAACGAAAAGATCCCAGAGCGGTTGTGTGGCGCGCTCCGTCGGCTATCGCTGGAACTCGTTCTATTCGAGGGCGCGGAATATTCAAATGTGCTGAAAAATAGCATTGGAAATGTCTAGACCACAAATATTTTAATGCGAGTGCGAATTTGGAGTATTTTTTAATTTTATTAAAACATCGCAGCAGTATTGTAATGGGGCCAGGACTAAAGATAACATGTACTGTATATTATAATTTTATTGTAATTGACCAGCACAAAGGGCAGGAAGGCCTCAGTAGCCTAATACAAGTACAATAATTGAAATTTTAAATGTCTACAACAGAAAAATCGTTGTGTTCCAAGTGGTCCTACTAAATTAAAAATTAAAAATTTTGAAATGAGTACTCGACTCGACTTGACTCTATACTATAGTATCTAAATGAATTTCTTACTCGAATTCAAAATGTGCTACTCGCACACCCCTAAATCTAAAAGGATGATTACCAAGTTGTAGTTTTGTTGAGTTTATAACTAGGCCTACTGATTGTTAGTGCAAGTTTATACTAGATTTATGTTATAAAACGATAAATGTGTCTGGACTGTCAACTGAGTTAGTTAAAAGACTCCAACTGTAGCAAATTTGGGCAGGCGCAGGCCGTTTTTTTATTTTTTACTTCAATAACTTTTCTACCTATTAATGTTGAGTTTGGTTGTTGGTTCACAGGCTAACCTATGCTACGTGGATATCGACGCTCACACCATTCAGCTACCAGAGGAGTTGCCAAGCTTTCCGCAGCGTCACGAGCTCACCGCAGAACTTGTGGAACTTCTGAGGAAACACAAAATGTGTGTTCAACACCTTGACAAGTAAGACTCCCATTTCACCCCTTGTATTTATTACTGCACAAACATTCAGTTAGCTGTAGTTAAATTAGTTAAATTAGTCTTTAATAATTAGAATTTGTTTATACTAGGAAAACGCTAAAGTCCCGTCGCGTTGTTGAGCGAGCACCGGTACGTGCAACACGACCCGAGTACGACATTCCCATAATGTTACATACCAATAAGTCTTGAAGGTCTTGACCGATTTAGCTGAAAATTTGTAAAATAGGAGAGAATGTTGTACTTATTGACCCTGCAAAATTTCATAACGATCGGAACCTTTTTTTTTAAATTTAATTTAATTATTTATTTTTATTTTTATAACCAACGATCGGATTTTGTTCAAAAACTATACAGCAACCCGCATAGGTGGTATGTACATGTGTGCAAAATTTCAGGTCGATCAGAGAAACGGTGCAACCTGTACCGAAGCAGTAACAGAAAAAAAACAGACATTCGAGCCATAAGAGTCAAGTGGAGACGCTCGCTCAATTATATCCTAATAAATAGACAAAGGCTTTTATAAAAAGAAACTAGTTTGAAAGAAAGAGTATTAGTGAATAAATAGTAATTTCATCAGACTTAAAAGCAGCATACAAGCCATAGTCAGCAAAGAAATGGCAGATTCTGTGGTAAGACAGTGCAAACTACAAATTCTATGACTGCATAATATGAGCAAGGTAATTAAACTACAATGGATACCAGCAAACTGTATTAAAACCAATGTTAGTCAATCTTAAGTTAATGTATTATATATCCATCTGTATTCAATGATTGAATCTAGAATGAACTCGGTATCTTATAGAGTGATAATTTTCAGTTTCATACTAGCAAGGAATGTGCAATAATCTCTATATAAGTGGATGTCCTTTGCCTGGTAGCATATAAGCCTCCAGCATGCAGTTTCTTTCCGTATAATCAAATCTTTGTGAAGTGTTTTCTCTTTACAGTTTTTGCCTTGTGTTATGGTTTGGTTGCCAGTTGAAGACGTGAATGATGTGTGATTGTTCTCAGGAACCTCAACGTGGAGCTACGCCGGCCTCCTACCGGTGAAAGCCTCATCTATCCTTCCATGACGACCAGCTGTACGCTTCCCTCCAAGTTTCACACTCCGCGTAGGAAACACTCTTGGTCTCACGACTCGGACTCTGCGACACCTCAGTCCGAGACCCTTCAGAAGTTGGTAGCACTCGCTCGGGGGACGGGTTAGTAAACCATTTAAACGTACTGAAAGATGGAGATAACAGATTCTGAAAGCCTGCCCCTGATGATGGTACACACAGTCGTATTGAAACGTCAAGATTTGTAAAGTTATCGAACACAGCAAAATGCTCTTCAAAATATATGATTTTATTTCTCTAATATTTTGGACTCTGAAAACATTAATTTTGACATCATTCGTGCTATCATTCAACAGGTCAATTTTAAATTTGTAGGCTATTGTCAAAAATTTTTATAGGCCTATTTGGAAATAGTATATTAGATATTAGGATGAAATATATTAATATTAAAAAAAGGAGCTTGAATGAAGTCTTTAACCACTAGTGTTAAAAAGAAAACATTCATTTAAAAATTTCAATATTGCTCGATATTGAATATTGATCATTTAGTTTGATGTCCTTGCCCATTGTTGATTTTGATAATGCAATTTGCTTAAGTTTTTATGTGACAGGCTGATAGTCTTAATACGTGAATTAGTATTAAAAATGGTGACAAAAATTCAATATTATGCCATGCTGACTTTAGTGCTTCCTTGAAGAATCTGTTCCATTAGCAATTGATTGAGTAAATAACATCAATGTTTTATTGAATGAGAATAGGATATCTGTTACTAGGTATTTATTTTGCTTAGTATTTTGGTTGAATAAAAAAAAATCATCAGTTCCTTATTTTGCAGAATTTGAAATTCACTGTTGTTAATGATCCCCAAAGCTGCGTGTGCCATAGTACTGACACAACCTGTGTCTCTTGCAGGTGTTGCACTCGATGATGACAGAGATAACGAGAACGCAAGAGAACTCACGCAACACGACAAGTATGCGCAGAATCTAAAGTTCAACAATGCAGTCCGGGAAGTTTTCCTCAATCGATTTGTTCCACATCTTCTCGGCATACGAACATTTTGTCATTCAGCCCAACCAGGTAACTTAATATGCCAATTCCTTTATATAATTGGTTTTGTGATTAGTTGTGTAAGTGTGTCAACTGAAGGGAAGGAAAGGAAATTCCAGAGCACTTGGCACCACTTGTATATTGCTCGACATTGCTTGACTATTCAAGAATTAAATGTGATATTCCCCTACTAAACAAGAGTAGAAGTTATTATTCTCGTACTTGACAACCGAGCAATGTTTCATAACAATCAGATTCTTGTGGCTGAAGAAAAGGTTTCCTCGAAAATGTCCTACCTCTAAAACAGTATAGTGAAACCTCTATCCATAGTTTCTCAAACTACTATTTTCCTGCATCTATAGTGTTTTTTATACACTCCCATAATAAGCTTTATTGTTATTTTCTATTTGATCCATAGTTTTTCCGGATCCATAGTTTTTTTCAAGTACTCCCCTGGAAAACGATGCATAGAGGTTTCACTGTATTTTAGTTTTTTAAATGCCGAAACTATAAAGTGACATCATAATCGGTTTGTTTTAATACACTCCTGTCTTCGCTTCCATTCATCATATGTTAATAGCTTCTGTCTATGAACTCTTCTATTTGCTTTCAAACCTGTTCAGTCCAACCAACTCTTCTTGGTCTTCTTTCCAGTTTTAATTTTAAAGTGTAGGCATATGGAATTTTTGTATAACTTCTCAATGGTTCAAATCTAATTTAAGATGCTTACCGGTTATGTAAAATGTAGGGATGTGCGGGTAGTGGTTTTTGAACTCGGGTCGGGCTCGGGTCGGGTAATTGAAAGTACCCTCGGGCTCGGGTAATTGAAGTACCCTCGGGTCGGGCTCGGGTAGTGAATTTTTTTTTTTATTTGTAAATTCATTTAAAAAAAAAATCCAACAAAACAGTTTTGCATTGGTTGCAGGTAGCCACTCTGGGCTGTGTTGACACAAAGTACTTCCAAATCGGCGTCTTATGAACTTTGCTTGAGTAGGCCTAGGCCTAGTACAGTGAAACCCGGCTATTATCGTTTTCCTGCATCAATCGTTCATTATTCTCGGAAATAATATCGTAACGATCGTTTTCTAATATTTCCGACCCAACCCCAAGAAAAACCGATGCGATCGCGTATTTTTCTCTTCCGGCCGACGAAATCATGCGTTTGTACCAGCCATGCATCTGACGAAATCGCGCGTTTGCACCAGCCTTTCGGTCTGACTCCGCCCAACGCTCTGCTGCGCGCAACGATGCGCACTAGATCGGACTTGTTCTAGGCCTGCCGCCTAGGCATTAGACGATGTTTATTAGCGTTGTTTCTTTTTCACCATTCGCCTACGTACGTAATATTCAACTTGCTTTATGCCGTTATTAGCGTTGAATAACCAGAAGACGAGTAATGACGGTCAGTAGGGGCCTAGGGCCTATTACTCCAGCGGGGACAGCGCCGGAAGACGGGAAGAGCCAAGGACACAGCATCATAGCATAGCCGCGCCCACGTCGTAGCGATTGGTCCGCTCCGACGTCAGCTGTTCGTTTGGCGTGTGAGCGGGAGGTTTAAAAGGAGCAGATTGGCGTGTTTCTTTATTACTTCTACCCGACCCGACTTTTTCGGGTAGGAATTGACGGCCCGACCCGAGGTCGGGTAATTTTACCTACCCGAAAATTACCCGTTTTTTCGGGTACCCGCACATCCCTAGTAAAATGTCATAAAGAGTTGCTTTTATGGGATAAATTATTTGCAAAATGTGTATTTATATACTTTTGAGCTACAGTATTGTGCCGAATATAGCCCGACCCTGAATATAGGCCAACCCCCTAACTTTGGTCATCAAAATTTTAAAAAAAAGGAATTTTTAACAAAATATTTTTATTTTACGCGCCGTTATTCCTGCGGTCTATTTCCGCAGAGCCAGTGCAAGGTCGTTTTGCCAGCGCGCCTGTTGATGCGGAGCTCGTGATGACGTAACGCTATCTCCAAGCAGACCGGTTCATATCGCCCAGTTATCTGTTCCTCGTCATACTTCACTCATCAGTAGGCCTGCAGTAAGCCTAGAGATAGCGTCGCGTCCTCCATGCCTGCCATATTGTTGGGACAGCACCAGACAGAAGCAGTGAACGATACGTATTTCCTTGTCACATGGCGCTGTAACTTGGTTTTTGAAATTAGCGCGTCAAAATGGCGATGCTCGCATATAGGTTGAGGAAGGATTTTCAGACCTAAAATAATGAATAAAACGTCTGCCTATATTCGGTACTATACGGTAGTTCATACATAACTTAATGTGTAGATATAAGAGTAATAGTGTAGCCCAATTGAAGATGTGTTTCAATGTTCTAGGATAAAGAAGAATGGGCAAGCAGTCGAGACTCGATGCAGAACTTTGACAAGGCAACCTACCTGTCTGACCAACCGGAGCAACACCTGCCATTCTTATCGCGGTTCATCGAGAGTCAGATGTTCGCCACTCTGATTGACAACAAGATCACTTCAGCGTGGACCGAGACGGAACCTAACCTGCGAGTGTTTGACCGTCGCATCAAGCAGCTCAGGTGAGTAGCGACACTGCTCCAGTCATCGTTGCTTGTTAACCGCTGGACACTCACTTTACAACTACCCTAGTAAGTAGTAAGTCACCTGCAAGAAGAGGGTCACAACCAGGCAACACTTATGTGTACCCTACAATGGGCATCCGGCATCCCTACTGAAAATCTTGTATTACCGTACGTTGTCTTATATATTTAGCAACATTTTTTACCAAGGAAAATTAACCGGTAGTTGTGTCCGGCAAGCCGGCAACGAAGATGTTAGCCCAAGAAATGGAGTAGTGCGTTGCTGTTCCAACTCAAATTTAATGTTTGTGGTTTGGGAAAGAAGAAAGGAGACCAACAGCTTACCTTAAACGAGATGGGCAGCTGCGTGAAACTGGCTGGTTAACATAAATATTTACAAAACAAGATACACAATGTACGTTGGTCACCGACCGTTAGAGAAGAACTCGGTGACCGTCGGTGACCAAGGCCGCGTTGGCCGAAACGTACGACATTGTGTATCTTGTTTTGTAAATATTTATGTTAACCAGCCAGTTTCACGCAGCTGCCCATCTCGTTTAAGGTAAGCTGTTGGTCTCCTTTCTTCTTTCCCAAACCACAAACACTAACCTAGCCGATAGGCATTCTATCACAAACAACAACTCAATTTAATGTTGGATAAGGAGTCAAGATATTATATTAAACAATTTTTGATTCAGTGTAGGGCTAATGATTGACTCACCCACCCCTATGTTTTTATTTTTAGAACAAGTTGAAGTTGTTTGTATTTTATTCTTCCAGGAAACGTTTTGGTGAAGGTCTGGTTCGTACTCCTAGCTATGAGCCTTGTACGACGATACGTGACTCCCAGCTGTTACTGGAGAAGCGTCTTGCCAGCGTTGACATGGTAGTGCCAGGCCCTCATGAGATACTCCCGCCTCTTGGGGCTCCACTCGAGACACCTACACGGCCACCGAGGTTCACCAGCTTTCCCCTCCTGGACTCGGTCGTACTCAACAAGGAACCCACTTCAAGGTAACTATTGTCTTAGTTAATGGGATTTGTTGAGGCTATTGCGGGCAATGTACACACACTTATCATTTCTGATGATTGCAGCTGAACTTGCCTCAGCAAGTCATTTTAAGCAATTGCCATCGGGCTTATACATGGGGACAGTTGAGTGAAGATGCGTATCCATCAACTTTAATGCGTCGTGCATGAAAAATGAAGATGAAGATCACATTCTGCAGTCCCTCTTCATTGACCTTGTTACCTTAATTTCACGTACAGACTTGTTTTAGCGAGTTTTTCAAAAATTTAATTAAATCAAGCAAATAATCTAAAAATTCTTTAGTCACCCGAAATATCTGTGACAACTGACAATGGATAAAATCCTTGCAAACAGCAGGCCTGAATTAAGTGGATAATCGATTGTTGATACAAAATTTGTATTTGATTGTTTATTCTAATTCTTTTCGAAAGATCTAACCCCTAAAAATATTTGATTATTATTTTAAAATGAGTACGACTTGGCATTGGATTGTTTTATTTGTAGATCCAGAAAATCAAAGTAAAACTACTTTGTATATTTTATTTTTAGATGATTTATCAATAATAATTAATAATAATTAATCAATCGATAATATAAACAACTATTATTAATCGAATTAAAATTTAGATTAAGGATTATAAAAACTAGCATCGAACGGCAACAGTATAGTTCATACAGTACAACCTTCCTACACCGACCCTTATTAATATGACGATCGCGGTTGTACAACACTTTTTGGACATTCCTACGAATTCCCATAAGGTTCTATGTATTTCATAGGGATGTGCGGGATCCCAAAATAGTTTTTTTCCCTATACTTGTCGGGATTGCGTCAAAAGTTGGAAAATTGAAATTCCCGTCTCTTCAGTCTATATGGAAGCAGTTGGCAAGGTGCCCTCTAGATCGCAGCATTCGCGCGTGCTTGATGCATTAGCATCTAGTGTGCAGTGCCTCAAAAATCGAAATAACATTTGATTTTCAACCTGAAAAAACTGGGAAATAGGCCTTTACCAAATTAATCACAATGACTTGACTCACAAATTGACTTTAGGCAAGGGCCTAGGTCTCTACTTGTATTTATATTTGTCCAAGCCTAGGGTCTAGGCCTACCCAATATTAATTATTACGTTAGAAGGAAAGTCCTGTGGTTTAGATTAGCCCATGGAAGCTAGGCCCTAGGACCAGGGGAAGAGAGGTCAAATATCTGTCTTACAAAGGCACACAACCCCCAATTTCAAGCCATGCAACTGAAGCCAAGTGCACTTGATAAGTTTAAAATTAAGTTAGTTGTAGCCTATCTAGGCCGAGGTACAAATAAAAACTAGCTAATTTGTAATTTGGCCTCTTTTCCCCTGGTCCTAGGCCTAACCTTCATGGACTAATCTAAAGCACAGGCCATTCTTTCTAACCTAATTATTACTGGCCTATTCGTTTTTGGTAGGCTTTGGCCCTAGGATTGGACGAAGATAAATACAAGTAGGGACCTAGGCCCTGCAAGTAGCTAGGCCTAGGCCCTAGCCTAAGGTCAAATTGTGAGTCAATGTGATTAATTTGGCGATCCTTTACATTTTTTGTACTTGATAAAGTAATATAAAGATGCCGCATTTAATTTATTTAGTTGTCGGAAAATTTCCCAATCCGATTCCCGGATTTAGTAATACCTATAAAATTCCCGATCCCGTCCCAAGTCTGAAAAATCCTTTCCCGCACACCCCTAGTATTTCACTTTCAATATTACGAGGCAATATAATGGGTCACTCTTAATACTACAACGTCTGAATGCGGGCCTGGAGTAACAAAATCCTTTGCAAAACTCGTAACTGGTATATCACTAAAACTTTATTTATTACTCACTCGCAAATGGCTTAGAAAGTGGAAAATTGTGATTGTGTGAAGGGTCTACTCATAAACACCCCACCACCCCAGCTGCGGCCGGCCACTTTCCTTTGTGTCCGTGCCGTCACTTGAAACCCGAGATAACATTGCATCAAAAATTTCTTTCCCACCACAACTTGAACAGTTAGCCGGTCCAGCCGGATCGAATGCGCCCTCGGGTCGGCGCATGTTTCCCCCTTCTCTCAGTTGGTCTTCCCTTAATGTGCACAGTCAGCTGTGAAGTGGGTCGTAAGAGCACCGGTGTCCGCGCACGCCCCTCCCCTCCTTCCCCTCCTCTCCTCCAGCTACGACAAGTTACATCGCCGCAACTCTCTCTCTCGCACTCATACGCTTACGCGCTAACACACTGATGCTGTCAACGGCGCTGGACTTTTATAGATATTTTAGTCCTGTTATGTAAATATTTTGTTTTATCATTAATAATAAAGTGATACATGTAAAGGCTACTATTATTTGGCATTTGTATGGATACAGTATTTGTATGTTTTTACATATTAAGTTGTATTGGTTAATCTGAGTAATCCATAAATTGATGTTTTTATTTATATTTTGATAGAATGGTGATCGTGATATAACAAGGTTTTACCTGTCTCTCCTGAACGTCATACTATCAAGGTTTTACTGTATAGTGTATATATGTCTCTATGTCTTTGTAAATAGTTAACACTGCGTTCCGTGGTGTTTGCGTTTAGATCTCGCAAGAGAAGCAACGGGCAGCAATGGCGACATCGCAAGGAGAGAATACAAGCTCCTCCTGAAGAGGCAAGCAGTGCAACGGAAGTCCCTGCTAGCCTACGCCAGCCCAAAATCAGTACGGTCATGAGTCCGGCAGCCATTGCACATACCAACTGGAGTTTCGTTGAGAAACTATTAAAAGTAAGCACTGATCTGTTTCAATTCTAATATATGTATTGTCTGAAGTATGTTGGATGTAGTCCCAAACTCGAGAACCTCAGTTGAAATCTTTTTTAAAGTGGAAATGTGCTTTCTTTTCATGATTCGGTGGCCCTTAGCTACCCCATTCATTATCAGTTATCACTAGTGGAATGAAGCCACACAAACACACAATGAACAGAATTCATTACAACTTATATGATAGAGAAAATTTAACTGTGCTGTAGAATGATGAGGACCTCTTCTAATTTGTGTTTTACATTGTACAAGAAACAATTTTAAAAATATAATCATAACTACTGGTACAACTTTCCATACCGTACGCTACTGATAAAAACAGTTCAGTATTGTTCCCATATAAACGTATTGTATCAACTGTTACGGATAGATCCAATTCAAGCATGTAGCTGAAAGTGAGAGTCTTGGCAGAGGCTGGTGTCGTTTCTATAGTGCTAAGTGATGGTATTATTGTTTAGGACTGCAAGAGCAAGACAAAGCGCATGCTTGTTCAGAAGATGGGAACAGAGGCCGTTGAATTAGGCCATGGTGAAGTCTCGATCGTGGGCGTGGAGGAAAACACGCTCATCGCTAGTCTTTGTGACCTGTTGGAGAGGATTTGGTCTCACGGACTTCAGAACAAGCAGGTACTAGCCGCCCTAACGTGAACACTTGTGTGGATGAGAATATATTGCAGTTGTCATACTAATGGTTTTGTTCGCAGGGTAAATCAGCTCTCTGGTCTCACCTAACCAACTATCAGGAACTAGAGGAGTGCAATGACACATCCAAACCAATCGATCCCAGCTTTCTTACACCCGGTAAGTTCTCAGGACCAAAGTTTATCTGGGCTATGGGGTTCTTAAGGATAGGCATGTGCAAATATCCCAAATTTCAATGAGTTCATGTGTAATACTAATATTTATAAGTGTGGAAAAGGCCTATCGGCTAGTTAGATTGGAGAAGGGTTGACAGGTTGGGAAAGCAAAGAGAACATAAAGCCCAGCCTGAAAGCCTGTGGGCAACAAAACTTAATGAAAACTGCAGCTAATTTAAAGTTGTAAGCTGGGCTTTATGTTCTCGTTGCTTTCCCAACCTGTCAAGCCTTCTACAATATAATACTAATATGTTATAATTTGAGTGGGCAAATTTTGGTAACCTTATATGTAATCAATCCTAACCATGTTTTACCCAAGTTACGGTGATCATGTGTTGGTATTCCTTGTTGATATAAAGTCAAATGATGAGTGTTTTAAGTGCTTTATATGTGGGTGTGCAGTATTTTCTGGTAAACACCAGGAAACTAATTCAAACTACATATCATCCTGCCTCCTAGCCTAGACGCATCCTGCGGGAGATCTTTTTTCAAATAGCCGAGTGTAATAATTTAACAGACTTCTTTTGCTGTCCATTGCAGATGACTGCTTAGTAGGGATGACATCGGGTAGTAAGATTCGGAACCGGTTCCAGCACTCAAATTACCCGGGTCCCGTTACGTCACGATGTGTGGAAACGCTGTTTCCTAGGCCTACTAGTTGGTTTGAAGGTCATACCGACAGACTACGTTTCCGTCTCTGGAAACCTTTGCAATAATCGTTCACAAATAAAGAACCGCTTTGATAACCAGGCAATGATCTTCATTCTTCATTACACCAAAGATTAGTTTACCAATTACACTGTACAGGCAGTGAAACTCGTTGTAGGTAGGCCTAGCTAGGATTTACGCGCAGAAAGCAGGGGAAAACAAACACGCATCGAATGTGGGAAAATCTCTCACTACTATATCCTGCGCTGAAGCTCTCGTCGCAAGATAAGCCAGGGAAAGAAAGAAGATAAGCCCAGGAATAACAATCCTATGCATCGTGATTACGAATTTCGTGAATCGGTTGAAAGATGATTGCATCGCGAATTCTTCTTCTACACCCAACCATCTTTGTCAGTCAGCTGTGAATGTGAGTTGGTTGGATCGTACGCGCATCTCGTACTGCGCAGACGGCAGTGTCCACGATTTATTGCCGCATCTTTCTCTCTTGCACTCACTCGTGGCATGGGCGCGACCATGGCGACTCACCGAGACAGACGGAAGCACGTGATAGCGAGCCTAACGCGCTCTGTCGTCGACTCCAGTTACTCTTTAGGCAGCGGGCACGCTCCGCGGGAAAGACCGCAACCACGTAGCGCGTAATTTAAACTGGTGAATTAGCCTAAAAACGGCCGCGAAATATACCCGGATCTTAAAATCGGCTCCGGGTAATTTCTGGAACCGGGTACCCGGGCTACCCGGGTACCCGATGTCATCCCTACTGCTTAGATAGATTAATTCAATAGAGAAAAAGGGGAGGTCAAACTTATTTTTCTCTAGACAAATTAAAAAATTATTCAGCTTATCCAGGCCACTAATCTTTCTATTAAGGCTAGCATGCACCAGAGCAAAGCTAAATAAGGTTATAAATTGATAAGGCTTGTTAAAAATTGTATAAGACAACAATAATCTATTTGAATTACAAAATCAACTATTTTATGTTATATAATATATTGGAACCTAAAAATCAGTAGACCTACTTGCTTGTGTTTACAGGTTAAGGTTTTTGTTTTGTGTGCACTTGGGTGTGAGTTTTCTGTTGGACTAACAAACCTCTTGAATGAACTCCAAGTCATGTATGACCTTGGAAAATGCAGCTTCTGAATTACTAACTTGTTTGAGAGGTAAACGGGAATCTTAACAGTGCTGCATCACTTTTGTAACGTGTTTAAGCTAAGAGACAAAATGTAAACTTGCTAAATTTGTTAGGAAACATCTGAGATGATACACACGGGATGTACTTGAATACTGCAAATGTAAAATATATGATACGTAGTACCTGTTTTGTTTTGAACATTCATAACCTGTTTGCTACTGAGATAAAATGGTATTCATTCATGTGGTTGTGTGATTTAACGCTATGATGACTAATGGTTGTGTTACTTCTACAATGCAGCGCTGGCCTGGTGTGTCTTAAGGAAAAGACTCGACTGTACGTACATTATCTTTACCGTTGAGTTTCATTAGACATTTGATTTTGTTTTTGTTTCATGTAGGCGTAGAGTAGCGCTACAAGATTCAAGCCTGTACAGTATTTTACTTCCATTAGTTTGCTTTGTGTTTCAACCTGCTTGACAATCCTGCTTTGTAATGAGTTTCATGCCCACATTTGTAAGTATTGTCACATTGCACTTCTCTAATTTGTACAGAGTTTTTCATGCTTAAAAAAACTGGCATATTTTGGCAGAGTTGGTGGTGTGAGCAAGAAGGGAAATTCTTTATTATGTAATATTGCCACAAATGCTAAGGTGACTATATATTCAAATATAAATTCCGGGACAAAACAAAATCTTAACCACAGATCTTGCTGAAAAACAAAAAGGGAGTGTTGCCCTTTATTTCATGCCCACGGGTTAGTTAAACCCTTTATTATTTAATCAGTTTACTAGTGGTGGCAATTACCTGCGTTACACGGTTACAAGGCTATGACGAGAACCTCTATTGCTTATTTTGTTATCACTATTATCACTCAATCTATGAATGTGGCATATTGATTTGTGCATTACTGTAGTTGGAGGAAAATAAAATACCTTTGATGTCCAACCCTTGATTTACTTCTGTTTGCAGATGTACAAGTTATTTGTCATCGACCGGACATGTATGTTGAAACTGAATCAAATTTGCGTTTTTAAAGCACATTTTGGCTCATCCAATGGGCTGCAGCCGGTACCAAGGTGTGGCACAGTTATTGTTTCATTCGAGCGCTACTGATGATAATTTAAATTTTCTTCTCTCAGCGGTTTTTAAATCCTTTTGAATTTCCAACAACCGATTGAGACTTGTGGGGCAAAATGTGGAATGTGGTAATGTCTTTTACTAATAAGGTAAACTTTTCCTGAAAATTGATTGTTCAAGAAAAATATAATTTGCGCAAGTATTAGATTTGTGGCATTAAACTGATCAAAAACAATTAAAAACATTGATTTCCATTGAGTTTATAGGACGTCAAAATCGGTGAATCACAATCATTTACCCCCAAACAGGCTAGATCAAAACCAGTTATGTGTTGTTTAATAGGATTACAGTTTGGTACTTCTTTTGATAATTAATCGATGTCGTGTATTGATCTATCTAAATGTATTAATGTAAATTTAAAAATCACACACTGGCTTATTGTTTAGTTCCTATCTCAGTAACGTTATATAACACAGTTAAAAATATCAGCCACACAGGTATTATTACTACGTAACTTAAGTCTCTAAACGTAAAATTCATAGTATTAGACTTTCGGAAGGGAGAAGTAGAAGTAACAATCAATTAACAATCTAATATGTATTGATTAACCCATGATCATTTTCTAAAGAGCTCCAACTATCACGCCTCAAATACGGTTCACTCGAGCCATTCTTTATATGGTCATCAGGATGCGAGACTCCCTGTTAAACACGGGATGTATGGTCACCTTAACTGATGTATATATATATATATATATATATACACTGTAGTTCGAAAACTTCCAACTGAGGCAAGTGACTTATTAAAGTTTTGTAAACAAGAGCCGAGAGTGTCCATCGTGCTTCATGACCTTCGTGGCGTGCACACAGTACACTAGTGCCCCGAGTTTTATTTTGCTTCTGTGGTTATTTTGTTTGCCAGCGAGTCCATCCCCTTCCAAGACCGGTCTACCGGGATTGCTTCTCTGCGTTAAGTCGAGGAATGTTTTTGAAATAGCTTCCTATTTGAGCACACACTTTGGTAAGTGGTCCACTCTGATGCATGCTCACTGTACATATTATTATGTTTATCTGCTTGTGTACATTGCTATTACTCTATGCACTCAATTTGAATTGGTTGGTATTCATGTATTATAATCTTTGCTGAAACCTGTTAATGCCCACATGCTCAAAGACCCACTGACGGCGCAAAAATGCGTCTGATCAAAATTGCGGATTCACGGTTGTCTTTTTTCTCGTTATAGTGGGCGTATTTACATATGAACGGTATGTTGTATACATCTCAATAAAGATTATTCAATTATTATGGGATTACAACACTAGCACAGATAATAGACTATACTTAAGTCTATTATCTGTAGCAAAAGTATTCCTAGATCAAAAATGCTATTACTAAAAGACAGTCATTAATTTTCTTGCCGCAGTCAAGAGTTACTCAATTCAACAGCTCTCGCGCGAGGGAGTTCTATGCCAAAGGTCACTGATTCAAGCTCTGGTTAATATTTTATAACTTTTGTACAGTTTGGAACTCAAACTTTTCACATTTCTTACATGCCTCGCCATATGCTAGTTTAAGAAATTTTTATTACAAGTAGAAGACGCGCGTCGCCAGGGGGCCGCAGCATAACTGACTATTCAACAATTTGCAGACCAAACTCGCTAGGTACAACTATCTTTGCAGAATTGTCTGTAATGTTCATGCATTAGTAAATCTGCAACTATGCCATGTGTAACAAGCGACAACTTTGCTTTTGTAAAAATCTTTTGTGCATGAAGGGGTATAGCAGCAACTTTTATTCCTTCTTCCATGCCCACCTTAAAATAGAGACTGCATACTCTTTGTTCCATATCGTAGAATTGAGTGCAGATATTATATATAGTTATTATTTTATTATATACTTACAATGCCTTTATTTATGCTATGTACTTACCTTTGTACTCTGGGCATTGTATACATTATTGGCAAATGGCAACCATATAACCATAAATAAGGTTGCATTTTTGGTCATAATAATTATTCCCTATATGACTATGAAACACCATTGTTCTGTGTAAACGTATGGGTGAGCTCCAAGATAGAATTTTAAAATTATTCACAATCAACAACTGCCATCCCACCATCAAGTTGGGGGGGGGAGGATCATTCAGAGTCCTAAAGTGTGAAAGTTAGATGGGAAAAAACCATTTTAAATACTGTTATTTCAAGTAACCTAACTATAACCAAAATAAAAATAGAAAATACATTTTGTTATTACAGTGAATTACTTTGCATCAGTAAGACTTAAATGTGGTGAGTTATCCATAAGAAATAAATCCTGAAAATAGTATAGTCAAACTCTTCTTGCTTTAAAAGTCCAAGTAGACCAACAGACTTGAATGAAAATATGATGGGATATTGTTATTTAAAATTAATATTGGGATGCTTATAATAATATGAGTAATAGAAAATGATGTTTAACGTTTTGTAATAAAACCTTTGTTAGTGTAAAGATGTTTTCATTTCTAAACGTTGCTTTTATTAGCACGTTTATTGTGGTTAATAACCAACAGAAAAACCTGTTTTCGTAAAACCTTAAGAACAATTCAAAGCACCATAATTAAATTTAAAAAATAATGTAATTGTAATTAATTAATTTCTAAATTGTTGATCCAGTAATGATTACAGCATTTGCATATGCATTGTGTACTTGTAAATCAAACTACATGAATTCACTTGTTTGGTGCTGTGTATTGTTTCTGGGATAGTCTTATAATGGCACGAGGTAATAGTTGGGTTCCCTCCTAATGGTGTTTGTCTGTTGTAGATCTCTCTTCTATGGCCCTGGAAACCGACATGACCCCGTCCCCCCCTCGAGGCCGCGACCGGAGAAAATCCCCGCCCGTCGATCGCAAGCTGGCGGTTGCCACTGAACAGCCAGTCCTTGGTCCGCTACCCGTCTCCCTCACCTTCGACATGAGGAACGTCCAGTCAATGTCCGACATAAAAACACACATTGGTTATGCCAGGGCCTGGGTTCGTCTATCGCTCGAGAAGAAACACCTGTCGAGACATCTTCGAAGTTTGCTCTCGGACACCGCGCTCTTGCGGAGCCAGTACAAGAGATCTGCCTTTCTCAGGAGCGAAGACGAGAAAGAACAATTCTTGTATCATCTTCTTACTCTCAATGCTGTCGACTACTTTTGTTTTACAAATACCTACACAAATACTAGTGAGTGCATATTTTAATTCTACATATATTTATTTATATTTGATTGATTGATTGATTGATTGATTGATTGATTGATTGATTGATTCAGGTCTTCATTTTAAGGCGGGATTAAGGCTAGTGAAACCTTATCTTCCATCCAATCTTTGTAGACATGTAAAAATAGTGTTTTGTGCTATAGGTCTAGGCTAGATGCCACTCCAGTTAAAAATATATATAATGCTACTAATTGCTATTTTCCACCTAAAAATGAGAATCCATTCCTATCTTATTACATTTCAACATAATATTAGCTTTTTGTATCATAATTTTTATTTGATTATTTTGAATACATTTATTAGATACTTTTAAAATAAAAATTTAAGGAACCTTCACACACAAGTTTTTAAAGGGAATACAAAATTGATACTACCAAATTAAATTGTAAATATACTTACTAAAATAATGTAAATTTAAAATGCTACACACTTGTATCTCTCCTTATAGTTTAGATCTAACAAACGGCCATCTCTTGTTTAGAACTATCGTATCGTGTGGTGATATTTCCGTCACGTAAAACCAGCGCTGCTACCACAACGGCAAACTCGTGGGTTTCTCTCTCTGGTACTCTGGGTGAGACGGCTCCGGTCCCCATACCAAGGAGTGCCCTAGAGTTCGTCTTTCATGTGAGTAATCACTTATATTACTGCATATAACTTAACTGCATATTCCTACTGAAATGTAGGTGGGCCTAATCAACGTAGATGGGTACAGAAATTTGAATCTGGAAGGTGAGCTTATCTTACTTTTAGAAATGTAACTTGACCCGGTTTTCAGACCACTGTATTTCTGGTACAACTCTACCCTTGCTCTCCTACCTCAAATTAGAATTTTTATCATTCTTCTAGACAATCTGGCTCTTCCCATCCTTTTTACATCATTATTAATTTATTATCATAATGGTTTTTTATTTTTAGCACAAAAACTTGGGTATTTTGACCACACTGCGTATTGGGCACGACAACTCAGGCTTATCGCCTAAGTGGATGGTCGAACACGTTGTAGTCCGGAATGAAGTCACCGCTCACACATACAAGTAAGCAGATATACTCTCTCATACTGTTTCTGTCATTTCTACGATAGATACTACGATTACTCTTGTTTGTGCAAAGATTTCCGTGCGGGCGTTGGCTAGGAAGAGGGATAGACGACGGCTCTTTGGAACGGCTGCTTGTTGGAGAGCTGGTTCCGCGCCATGTGGCCAGCGAAGATCTGATGGAAGCGTGTAAGACTCCGCTTCGATGTCGCAGTCCGAGCATTCCGCGTAGGGCCCAGGATATGAGGACCACCATCCCAGACATACAACACATCCTGGGTAAGATGCCAGACTTAACAGACAAAGATGATTCTCCCTTTCTCTACATGTTACAATTAGTTTGTATGCATAGGAACTAGGAAGGAAAACTTAAAAACAATAAAAGACTATTCTGTTTAAGACAAATGCTGTTTTAGATAAAATAGATACACACTCCTACATAAAACCTGGAGTTCTCTGGCATTCTTTCTGGGTACAGTGGAAGCTGGAATCTGTAATGAAAAGTGTGCTTTAATTGTACATTAGTATTGCTAAAAAAAAAAAATAGTTTTATTACCTCATTACTGCATGAAATAAAAAATGCAATACTTTTATTGTAACGTGTATGGGATTTCTCTGGGGGCCCTTTTCATTTACAGTACATTGGTTGCATTAATGAATTTGAACTTGTTGTTTCCCCTTTGTCTCGTGTCAACAGAATACAGCACCTAGGTTATATTTCCAGGTGATGCTGTCAACAACATCGTCAAGTTCTACTACAGACGTCAGCCGGATCGAGACCGGAACTCGCTGACAGTGCTTCTGTGTGGAGAACTAGGACTGGTCTACTGTTTGGAGCAAGCGCTGTTGACTGGTTTCAAGTCTGCCAGACTGTTCGGAAAGAATCTCTACCTATGGGACTACTTAGGTAAATACCACGGCCTCAATTCCGATCAATAAACCACCATTACTTATTATGGGGGTACGTTTGTAAATTCTTCAACTCAAATTTTAATCCCTATCAACCTTTATGAAAAAAAGAGAGTAAAAAACTGATATGGCTAGAATTCATATACACAATGAGTCAATTACTATTGACCTGCTGATGATGACAGCAAGACAGCATCTGTTTTAAAATTTCCTCAGTCCCCAACGTGTTTAGTTCTTTTGAGACTCATCAAATGGATAATAGTCTTATAAAAATCAGCTAGCTACAGACTTACACAATTTCCTTTGCCACTTGGTCTCCAGGTACTAGGTACATTTTCCTAGCTACTATAATTACCTATATAGAAATGATAAACCATAAGTACTTGGAACTTCCCATTGGTGATTAGTGTAATACAACATAGTAACGTAACTGTATGGTTTCAGTCCGCGCCAAAGAGCAGCTGGAAGCGAGTGGTCCGGAAGAAGTGGGGACCCCAGAAGAAGCCGAAGTGATCAAGTGTTTCTGCTACCTGGTGGAGCAGATCACAACCTCGACCCACATGTTGGGCAAGGACGATAAGTTCCAGTTGTTCATCTGTCTAAGTGCTCGGTAAGTACTCATGTCCAGCTGATCAAGGGTTTCTGCTATCTGGTACAGCAGGTCACAACACATGTTGGATATGTTCAAGCCTTTCATCTGTTGAAGCGCTCGGTAAGTACCTATTCCCATCCCGGTTATCTGTTTTTAATATCTTCACAACCTAGGTTGTTTTTGTGTTTCTAAAACCCCATGTGTTTTTTTTTTTTTAAAATATATATTCCCTAGAGACCCTGTTTAAATAAATTCCTACAACTGAATACAAAAAAAAAACAATGTGTAGAGACTAAAAATGGATTCGGCCTATCATAATTAATTAATAATTAATAGCACTTCCAAGATAGTAGGACTTAGAAGCATCTCCTTATTCCCCTACCTCCAAAACAGAATTATGAATTATGTTTGTGGTTTACTTGCACATAAAAAAAAAGTATGCCTACCTGTGTCAAAGAGTTAAATTAAAATATCTATAGAAATAAAAAATTTCAAAAAAAAGCAAAGTTCAGTCAAACTCTGTTTTTTCGTTCAATACTAGGACGCTATCACTGTTTTCACATCGAATTTTGAGTGGTCCCGTTCACATTCCATATAAACAATACTATGTATCATTCCCTATTACCGTCTTGGCCCGAATATAGTTTGGTATCGAATATAATATGGGTAGTGATTTTGAGAAGAGAAAATGAGAAAAAATACAAAAATAATGAAGCTGTCAAAATAAAAATAAATTGTTTTAAAATGCGGTAGATTTATACCTTAATTTGGCGAGTATTTTTCCTCATTATTGATGTTTAGGCCTAGGCCCAAGCAAAAGTGTGGGCCAAAAAGCTAGGCCTAGGCCAAACATGACATTGCCTAGGCCCTACGTGTGTACTGCGACGGCAAAAAGTAGGCCTAGTTTGCGTGCTGTCGGCAAATTATATTATCCAATTTCGAAAATTCATAGTTTTTGAACTGATTCTTCTTTTGTGATGATTAAGCTTTCTAACTTATTACGATAAAAAAAACAGGACTTGGATGCGAGAACCGGGAGATGTGAATACATGTTTTTCAAAAATAAACATCCTTTATTGGTTTTCTTGCGTCTATATCACTAATATTTCCGATAAACTATCCTGAAGAATGAATGTGCAAAATATTCCATTTAAACTCTTTTTTAATGTCTTTTAAACTCGTAGTTGGCGTGGTTTGACATTTTTTATGTTCCTTCTTCGTACCATCTTTGCTTGCCTTGCATTCACTGACTCTGATGGTCAAACTCACCGAGCGTCGCGATTGGATGGAAACGAGTTTGTCATAGCCAATAACAGAGGGCGCTAGAGAGCGTACGCGTGGCGCGCTCCGTCGGCCATCGTTAGAACTCGTTCTATTCAAGATGGGCGCGGGATATTCAGATGTGCTGAAATAGCATTGGAAATGTCTACTCAGCGCATATAATACAGTACGTCCGCCGGTTTTACGTTATCACGCTTATGGCACTATTATTTCGTGGTCCTGTGCCGTTTTGCACACTTTACCGTATTTTCGAGACTCTGAGACATCTTCAGCCAATCAACAACACTTCATCCATCCAGCCTTTCTGGACGCGAATAATTTATCTCGTGCTGTTGCCCTATTTAATGTTTTGACATTGTTCTACTTTTCAAGATAACATTGGAAGGAAACTTCTTGTCTTCATTTAATACAATGTTAGCATGCCTAAACATAACGGGCAGCCTATATTCATTGGCCATAGATAGGAGAACGCAAGCGATGTATTTTTATTTCATTTATTTTTATTTGCATTTTTATAATTAACATTTGTGCATATAACATTATTCTTAAGACTTTCTTATTGCACTCATAATAATGCCATTAATACATAAGAGTATTGAAAGTTATCCTTTAAACTATAAAACTTAAGGTTTATTAGATATTAATCAAAATAAAATACATTACATCCAAATTCCAAACCAAACTTAGTGTTCCACATATGGATAAGTCACTACTCATCAAAATAAAGAATAATATTATGTATAAACTTTTTTTTCTGCATAATTAAAATATTATGTATTATTATATATTATAATTACAGCATAAAATCCATGTTCCAGAACAAATGATTTTACTTTGAGCTTAAAATTTCAGCTCATTTAATTTAATTTAACATTTAATGTTTCTCTGTTACAAGTGTGCATTATGTACTTGCTTTATGCCATCTGGCAGTTTATTAAATTTTTTAACTCTTATATGGACTGGATCATTATCTAGCAACTTAAGTATATGCCCCACCTGGTGTAGGTTGAGTCTACCTCTTGTGTTGAATCTGTGAAGCCCATCATTTGCAATAAAATATGTTGGAAAATCATGTTGAAACATTATTACCTCCAGCATGTACAGGCATGCCACTGTAAGGATTTTCATTTCTTTAAAATATGGTCGGCATGAGTCCCTGAATGTCTCATTTAATTTAATTTAACATTAAATGTTTCTCTGTTACAAGTGTGCATTATGTACTTGCTTTATACCATCTGGCAGTTTATTAAATTTTTTAACTCTTATATGGACTGGATCATTATCTAGCAACTTAAGTTTACGCCCCACCTGGTGTAGGTTGAGTCTACCTCTTGTGTTGAATCTGTGAAGCCCATCATTTACAATAAAATATGTTGGAAAATCATGTAGAAACATTACCTCCAGCATGTACAGGCATGCCACTGTAAGGATTTTCATTTCTTTAAAATATGGTCGGCATGAGTCCCTGAATGCCCCTGAATGCTACGTGGGTGAGTAACATCGACATCAAGAATCTTCAGAAGGAGATTAACAGTAGTACCGGTATTTATTTATTTACTGTGCTATCCTATGTTGTCCTGTGGGCCTTCTCATTATATACTTGTCAAATATAAATAACCATGGTATTGAAATATTTTTTTATTTTTCCTCATAACTGTTTGCACTTAAGTGTTCATTTTTTAATTTTAAAATTTAATTTTAGTATTTTTTCCCTTGGCCCTTCAGAAACGTCCAATTGAAGTTCGACTGAATACAATGTTAAACTTTTTTCAGTAAATGCTGAGAAGTGGAACCCTTGGTGTTGGTTAAACAGTGGGTGTTCTCCGTGGCATTTTCAAAAGGAGTGTTTCCCAATTTAGGACTAGGCCTACCATCTACTGCACACAACACTTTTTAGTTTTTTTTTACACTGCATCAAGTGATGTATAAAGCAGATGCAAGCCATTAGCTAATGATGTTGTGTTTTACAGGGAACATCTTCTTCATCGTATGTTGCCCTCGCTGGCAAACGCTCGGGCCACAAGTGAAATGTTTGAAGAGGAATCCTTCTTAAGAAATTCGTTACTCTTGACTTATCTCATAACTATTTTAGAGCCTTTAGATGAATTTGATATTATATTAGAAAATTCAATTACTCAAGGCATTGCACAATGAAATGTTTGTTTTAAGAGCTGAGATCTGGTGTATGTATCCTTGCACCAAGATACATCGCACAGTGAAGCGTTTTTTTTAAAGGGTTAAGATCTGGTTTATTTTGTATCGTTGAACTGAGATACTTCGCACAGCGAAGCGTATGTTTTAAGAACTAGGATCTGATGAATGTGTATCTCACACAAGATTAGACGAGAATATTTTGCATTCCTTACTACTGCTGGCTAGGTTCACGTGAAGCATGGAACTGGTTTAATGCATTTGGCGTGAGGACTTGCATAAGAATAGAATGTGGCAATGCATAAGATTTGTTGAACAAGAAATATTATAGAACAAGCCCTCTATTATTGTCCCATTGTCAAATTATGAACCTAGAACAAAGGAAATAATTGAGTTTTAGTTTTTTTATTTGTTGTAACATGTTTTAGCTTTGCATTTTGGTTCAGTTTGATATCATATATATATATATATATATATATATAAATGGATTGTTGTAGGTTTTCGCGGCCCGTCATAGGATAAAAACAAGGATCTTGGGTAAAACCGCGTCGAAAATAAGATGAACCAGGGCAGAACCTGGGCGTCCACCGACGTTTCGTCTGTACTACGTCAGACATTTTCGAGGCTATATAAGGCGGGCGCTGCGTGCTTGCCAACCACTGTGACTCCAACCTCCGTAGAGTCACAGTCAACCTTGAAAATGTCTGACGTAGTACAGACGAAACGTCGGTGGACGCCCAGGTTCTGCCCTGGTTCATCTTATTTTCGACGCGGTTTTACCCAAGATCCTTGTTTTTATCATATATATAATATATATATATATATATTTTCTAGCTCTAGACTATCACAATATCTCAAAAAGGCCTCAAAGAATTTAATATTTTGTTTCTTGATATTCCCATACAAGAAGAGCAATCTTTGGTGTGTTAGAAAACATTCTTTGGTGTAGACCATGTACGTAAAAAAAAATTAGATATCCCTTTCGTCTCAGGCAACGGAAAGTTTGAAAAAAAATGTGGGTAAATTTTAGTTTTTGAGTTTAAAACCATTTTTTTTTTGTAAATAAAAAATATATAGATTTTTTCCCCCAATTCAATGTGACAAATAGTGCCTTTTTGAGAGAAGATTAAAAATACACAGGTGCTAAAAAGGCTAAAAACAGAAAAATGTTGGTTTGTCACGGAAAAATAATAAATCTTCAGATACACAAAATCTAAAATATGCAAAAAAAAATCAGAAAAAAATCTAGTTTTAGAAATGTACTTCAAATTTAAATTTTAACCAAAACTAAAGATTTTATTCAAAATCCAAAATTTCCAAAAAATTGCTTAAAATCAAGATAAAAAATTTAAAAAATACCAAAATTCTTAGGAAAAAAATGGAATTTTAATTAAATTATTTACTACCTAATTAAGACAAAATTAATTTGGGAATGAAAGGGATAATTATTAAGGAAATAAAGAATACATTTGACGTTTTGTGGAGATTGCACTAAATGTTATCTTTATTTTAATTGTTATCTAGTTTTTACGTACGTGGTCTACACCCAAGAATGTTTTCTAATACATCATTCAACCATGAAATAATATCTTGACCCCGTTTGCAACATTCAATCGGGTTGGGGGAGCAAGTGCACTACTCCGTTTCTTAGGCTAACATCTTAGTTGCCGGCTAGCCAGGCCTGACACAACCATGTCTTCAACGTCTAAAACTCTGCTACCAAGGGTCTGTTTAGTAGGTTCCTCCATTTCTCACGATTTTCCCACAGTCTTTCTGCTTCCACTTCGTTCCATGTTATTCCTCTTCTCTTAACACGATCTTTAATCTGATCCGCCCAGTTGCCTCTTGGTCTGCCCACTTTCTGTCCAAACCAACCCACGGATGATCAATGCGCGACATGCTTGTGAAATGTAAATATTTATCTAATATTCGGCCTATAGAAAAGTGTTAACCTTCAATTTATTTATATTCTATGCAAAGTCTTAGTTATAATATGTAACTACATGGTACATCCAATGTCTCAAAAAACTAATTGTGTATCCCGTAACTCAGGGAGGGCTTCTTAAATATTTCTCGATTGCTCATACTGTTTCAACATAGCCTACTGATTAACAACTCGAAATGGACTAGTATTTCTATTTCTTTGGAGGCTGCCATGCCCAATGTACCAAACTTAGTGCCCATGCTACATCTGTGGTAGTCTCGATATTTTATCAATGAAAGTCCTGATAATGCTAGGGTTCCTTTGATACTACTGTTTGTTGATGTCTTTACAAGATTTTATTTTTTAAATGTAATTACGATATAATAAATTGTATTTCGTTCTAGTAACTGAGATACCTAATAAGTAGGCTACATATTGTTATATGCATTTGTTTTAAAGCTGTTCTCAGTAGGAGAGTTCACCTTACTTTAGCCCGACTTTGTAGCTATCATTTAGTTTTAGCTTTTTCTTAATTTTTCTTTTGTTCGAATTGGAAAAATTCCACATGTAGCTGTCAGTGTTAGTCAACATGTTATCTTTCTTCCAATTACTTTACTTGTGTATCTGTTTGGTATTCCTGTGGTAGTTGAGTACTGAAAAAGGCCTAATGGCTTAGTTACTGGGGTTTAAGAAGAGTCCACAGATTGGGGAAAAAAACAGAACATAAATATTAAACATAATAACAGGGCTTAGTAGAACACACATTTTCACTAGCTGCCAATGTTAAGATGTTTGTTACCTTAATCCAAGATACATTTTGTTTGTTCCAAGTTCCAGAAAAGAGACCCAGAAGAACAAAATGTGCCATGGATTAAGGCAAAAATGTGTGTTTGCTATTTTTGTGTACTATTCTTTCCAAACTTGTCAACTCTTCTCCAAAACGAGTATTCCTATGATAAGGAGTGTTTGTGGTGTCTCCCAGTCTAACCCATTACAAGACAATTGTGCAACTAGCTGTAACATAGACTCGATTATTTGGTGACTTATTAAGTTAGCACAAAGTGTTTTGATTGCTTTGTTCATCAGTGATTCACTTGTCACTAATCGTGCTTAAGTCCGAGCATTTTATTTCCCCCACCATTTAAGATAGTCTTTTCCTCTTAGATATGGCTGCATTCACTATTGCACCTTTCCACTCTACGTTGACTAGCACTAATTCGTCCTCATTCGTCTAGACTTGACCTAGTGTCTAAGCGGAAATTAGCCAAACCTGTTAGAAATGTATAGTTTAGGGTTATTTCTAAAGTAGGCCTACGTACAGTTTCAATACATCACGGCAATACATTATCCGTTGATATTATAATGCTGACTGAGAAAGAATTTGCAGCACGTGAGTTGCATAGAAGGTAGGTAGGTGAGACCCTGAATGTTGGAAGTCTGACTGGTATGATTAGATTTCACTGTGTGTTTGTTCCTATACTTGGGTATGTATTGTTATTAATGTGCCATATTGAATTACGGTATCGGTTTGAAACCGGACGTTGATCCGATCTGCCAACCGTCCACCCTCGGTTTCGACGGTTCCCTCTCGACTGGCATTCGGCCGAGGAAACCGAACATTGTTGTAATCTAGCTAATAATAAAACAATGCTCTTCAATCACCCACTGTTTATAAGGGGTTATGTGTTTCCTAGCTCTAGTAAACCAAAGATTTAGAAAATGTGATAGATAAATTTCAACAATACAGGTAATTGATTTTTTTCATGGAATTATTTAAAATACTCATCCACCTCGAGACGTCCATGCAAACCATGTGAAGTACACGTGTGGTTCACTTTCTGCACCTTTCTGTGGATGAATGTAGTCTCTGCTTATCAATACAACCTAATAGGGATGCACATGACAATTGATAACCGATATACAGTAACATGTCAGTCATAAAAATATTATCAAACATTATATTTTCTGAAAAAATTGTCCAAAACCCAAAATATATTTTCTGCGCTTACGGGTACCGCCATACCACCGTTTTTCTATTCGTTTCTTGTGTGAATGATAATAATGTGACATTTGACGATCACGGGGGCTCGAAACATTTCACACTCTTTCTGACCAAAAAGATTTGGTGTTGACCTTGAGAGTCATTCTATCTTTATAACGCCCATTGGACCATAAAAGTAGCTTTGTTTTACCACACATTATCGATCAACAATGCAGTCACATTTTCGATTATCGATTGTTTTATCATTGTGCATCCTTACTATGTACTTAGCAACTATCACTGGGTTTTACAATGTTTGTTTCAGATGTTTTCATACAACAGCTCAATCCCTATGTACTGTATTGGTATATTTTCATTAGAGGGAGCATTTTTAACTAGGTATTTACTATGTATTTAGTTAATTCCGGTATATTATACTAATTATTCTCGGTATATTGGTTTGTGTATAAGCGTCCTGATCATAACGTCTGGCATGATAGTCCAAACAGTCTTTAGGGTCTTTTATCTTTTTTAAATTTTTTGTTACAAACATATTTTATTTTCTTGATTTTTTGCACTAGTAGAAACTTATTTTCTGCAAAATGAAGCTATGCAAATGAAACAAGCAATCCTATGTAAAAGCCAATGATATTAATTGCTAAAATAGTCAAACCTGGGTATTTGTGTATCTTCCATTCACCCATATAACAGGTCTTGTAAGGCAGTTTATTGGGGTGAGTGTCTAGAATCTTTTGATGTTGACTTACTTCTGTCGATCTCAGACTCGCGTCTCGTTACGTAGGTTATAAATAATGTAGTTCTTAACTGAGGTATATAATATTTTAACATTGTCATACTAGCTAGCTAGATAGCCTGTAGTCCTGCTACTCTGTGTTAATAATAGCAGCAACAAAATGACAGAATTTGAACATGTTTTTAAGTATGAATGTTATTAAGTGTATTTTTTGACCTTGTCTGTTTCAACAAACTGTATCTGTTACCAATTACAAATAAACTTTGTATGAGCCACTGCCGTAAAAGATAACTCGTTCATTTATGTGTCCTTCAATGTTTAACATGGGTTCCTTGGTGTAGTGTATGTGTTGATGATGGTTGGTTGTTCTGTGACCAGTGCCATATTTTGGCCTAGGCAACCAAGGCAGTTGCCTAGGGTGGCAAAGTTTAGGAAGGTTGCATTTTGCCAAAAGTACCTACTTAACACTATGTAGTTAAAAAATAATTTACAAAACGACTGAAAAATTATAAAATAAAAATACGTTTTGCTAGAAAAAAGTATGCATTCACTCTGCAGTATGTAATTTAAGATTTTATAACATGTTTTGAAGCTATTAAAATTTACAAGTTTGCAAACATTTTTGCCTTTGGTGATAAAGAGCCCTTGGCGCAGCTGTAACTTTTGTTTTTACCCCAGACTCCATACTAGTTTTGCTAGGACGACCCCCCTCCAACTGCTTGTCAATTCCTGGGTACTCAATCTCTTCCAATTCTTGTTTCATAAATTAATAGAAACGTGAAAATATATGAAAGCTACATAGTCTACATACCTGGTACCACCCTACCCTTGACATTGCTTCCTCACTTCAAACTCAAAACTACTGATACAGCTGTGGAAACTGCCCAGTGACCATATTATCCATAAAAAAAGATACTTCTTTAGTGAGCTTCTTGCAAATGAAAGTAGCTTTGACAAGTTACTAAGCTACATTTCTAAGGTCGAGTAGATGTATAGCTATAGGTGATAGCATGTGACTTTTAAATTGGGTTTAACAACACTGTAAACCAGCAGGTATTCACAATCCAAACGCTATAGTGCAGGTAAGACCTGTCATTTGTCTTTAACCTATCTTGCCAACTACTTATACCTAATAAATAAGTTAAATAACAAGTGAACCAAGTATACGCATGATTCTGGTATTATAAAGTTTATGCATGGGGTTTAGCCTTTGACCCACTCCTTACAGCCAAGCCACTGAGTTGACACGACACAGTAGGTAGGTACTAGTTAATGTGAGAGGGGGAGTCTAGTCCAACTATTCAACTAATCTCTCACATCATGGTACTGTATCAGACATATAACTCTTGGTTTTGCTCAATCATTGATTAATTTAGTTCAGTGCCTTCATAACAAACTCAATGTCAGTCATATCACAATGAATTAAAGTCAGTTTTTTCAACTAGGGCCTACTTTAAGGAAACTTGATTAAATTATTTTGAATTTGTTACCAAAATAACCGTTATTAGTTTTATGTAAGTAATACCCCACACATAACAAAAACTTGTAAAAATACAGCCAAACCTTACACACTCAAAAGAAATGAGATCTAAAAAAAGGGCCAAGCTCATCTACCCTTCCACATTTGCGCATTCTTAATTCATAAACGTACAGTGTCCCGTAACAACATCCTTGAAAAGCTTGGCAAAATAGAATTTGCGACAACTATTAATTAAAAAAGATTCTGAAACTTTTGTTTAATTAATTTTAAACGCAATGGTCATGCAAATTCTATTTGGCCAAGCTTTTCAAGGATGTTGTTACGGGACACTGTACGTTTATGAAATTAAGAATGCGCAAATGTGGAAGGGTAGATGAGCTTGGCTCTTAGATCTCATTTCTTTTGAGTGTGTAAGGTTTGGCTGTATTTTTACAAGTTTTTGTTATGTGTGGGATCTCATTACTTTTTCAAGTTCCATTGCAAAATTATTTGTTAAAATATAATAATTTTATCAAAGTCGATTTAATTGCTATGGTATTACCAATTAATAATAGAATGAAAAAATATAGTGGTCTAAAGACTTGCTTTTGTAAACAATGTAGGCGATTATGTCACGTAACTATAGTTACTTGTTGATTGTATATGCCTGTATAAGGCTTATTTTAAAACCTTTATTTGGAAGCTTTCCAGCATTTTTTTTTTTAACTTTTTCTTTCAAAGGGAAATTAAATATGAACTTTGTAGGCCCACCCGTTTGGTCAGAATCGCTGGGCAATTGAAACTGACGAATTAGATGTGGTAGTAGTAGTAGTAGGAGCCAGTAGTAACTAACATCCTTAAAGTGATTTTGAGCATGTTTCAAGTCATTTTTTCACCAAGAAGGAATGCTCGTACCCAAACCAAATTTGGCATGTGTTGTCGGATACCTAAATCCCCTCGATTTTGATAGTTTTCAAGTTCACATCACGTTTCATGACGGCTGGGTGACACCTCGAAATCACCCCAACTCTGCTTGCTGTATAAGGTGCCTGAGTGTGTAGCGCACCGCGGCTTGGCTGCGGTGCCCTAACGGGCACCTATATTACTATTTAATTTATTTATTTACTTAATGTCTTATCGTATTAGTTAAAAAACTGATTTACAAAGGACAACAAACTTTACTTTACTTTTTTAAACTGTAGTTCATTGTTTGTTGTGTCTGTCATTGCAATCATGTGCATGTGACTGAAAACTAGTGTGAATATTCAAATTACCGCCATATAGGAATTTCGTATTGCACTTGTTACTCTGCTTCTCACTTTCGAGCAACATTTCAGCTCTAATCTGTTCCCTGTATGATATTGAACGGTTATGCATGTGCAATCGAACGGTATCTTCTGGCTTGTTTTGCTTGCTTGTTCGTTTACGTTGCTCGTGAAAAAGGTAGATCATGTCCAATGAACAAAATATTTGTTCCAAATCTCTCCAGCAGGCTACAGGTCATTCGGGAGCCATATTGATTTTTTGAAATATGAAAGAGAAGGTGTGGTTATTTACCTAGGTTTTCAAATGATTTCCAGTTTTTATTTTTATACCAACAGTAGGCTCATAGGTATTAAATAGTGATGTAAGATAATTTAGTGGATCCGGTGATGACTAGTATGGATTTAAACGGTACGTGTATTTAGGAAGTAATATAAACATATGTGAGGCATTTGCAATAAAGTTTTTTATGTTGGCAGTAGGGCCTAGGCTAGACTTTTAGGTTATTGTAATTTTTTATGTCAACGATTCTGTTTAGGTGTCAAGATATCAATTATACATTATTTGTTGTTTTGAATTTAGCTATCTATATAATAAATATTTATGTTGTAAAGAAGGGCCTAGTCGAGGACCAATGCTCCTATTTTATAATAAGCTGTAGTATCAAAGAAATAGGTCATCCAGGCTTCCTAGCTTAGGAGTATAGGCTAGGGCTAGCTGGACCCTTTCTTTGGCCGAGATTTGTAGCCCCTGGCTACGGTCTTGGTCTTGGCCTATTGTACCTTGGTACAATAGGCAAGCTGCTAAACTTGCACATTTATTTTGTTACCTTCTGAACTAAGCAAGGAGCTAGGACTACCTAGGCCTTTGTGTACAAATTGCAAGGCCCTAGGCCCTCTGTCTAGTGTGGATAAGTCTACACCTAGGGCGTAGGCCTAGGGGCTTTGACATAAGCCAAGGCCTGTTACTAATGTTTATTGACAATTGTGTTTTAGATTTCTTTGTCGAGTAGGCCTAGGCTCAGGCCTAGTGGGCCCTACGGAGTCGTATTGTGACCCAGGCGGTCTAGTTATAGGATGACCAGCTGGGCCGAAAGAATGCACCGCAGAGCCGCCACATTGAGCAATGTGGTAACATCATGTGGTCACCCTAATACTGTTCCATATCCTAGGCGGCTAGAAAAAGTAAAATTTGGTGTAGCATTGGATGAAGTTTGCAAGAATGACATTCCAGGTCCTCTTCTGGTAAGACATTTTGAGATCAAATAGGGCTATACCTAGGCCATGCTTCAAGATTATTTTATTGATGATTTATTAATGATATTAAAGTAATTTCTTTGGCAGACTTGTATGAAAACAGTTCAAAATTGCATAGGCTAGGCCTAGATCTGATTTAGAACTGTCATCCCAGTAGTAGGCCTATACTAACTTCAAAGGAGTTCTACTTCTATTGTTGTGCACGTGTTGTTGTTCTAACAATTATTCCAGCTAAAGTCAGCAAATAAATATCACCTGTTGCTAAGTCAACTAACAATGTAGGTGACATAGGTTACATTTTTGGGGGGTTTAGTTATATGCCTACATAGGCTATCATTATGTCTCTTACTCTCATCTGTGCCACTACCTAACACTAATGTAAATAACCTCATTGAAAAATTATCTTCTCCAGTTATAGGCCTACTACCTTTTTTAATAATATATCATTATCATTAGTCACTCGCCTATTTTCTAATTCCACCTTATACTTAAAACTATTATTAATATTTTCCATGTTAGACCTATCATATCATGTGAATAATCATGTAGGTACATAGTAGTTATTAAGGATTATTCATTCCTTCTCTACCAAGAGAGCTTATATCTGTACTATGGATCGAGTGAGTAAAATTGAAACTTGAACCTATGAAATAGGCCTATCCCACAAAGGTTCAGGTGGGTTAAGTCTACATAGTAGTCTAGGCTCTATTAAACAAACAAAATTTAAAATATAGGCCCTACTGTTGTAGGCATGTAGGCCTACTAATTCATATGGCTTGTTGTTCACAGGTGCTGATACTGAAACTAAACAAAGAGGCTCCCTATAAGAAAGATGTATTTCGAGCACCGGGCCACCAAGGCAATATGAAAAAATTGATTCACTTTCTTCAAGCAGGCCGATTAGTCAACATGGATAATTTTTCTGTATACACTATTGCCTCAGTATTGAAGAAGTTTCTTCGCAAGCTTCCCGGGGGCATTTTTGGGCGGGATGGAGAACAACGACTGTTCACTATCATTGATATCAACAGCATGGAGGAACAAAGGGATGCAATACACAAGTAAGATGTTAACCCGTACTTTCATAACAAAACTGACAACAGCTGATAGTTCCAAACACTAACAGACTAACAAACTTGACTAGATGACTTGACTAGATGCCTGCAAGACTCCCATACACATCAATACTCCCTACCTCTTCTTGGTTTAAGCGTATGCCCACAATTGGCATGTTTTCTTTGTCACCAGTCTAGAGAAGATCTCGTAATTCCTTCTGATCCAAACCTATTGACATTTTAATTTGATTGATTGGCTGATGTAGGCCTAGGTCTTCTAATAAAATACATCAAATATGCCTGAGCTAGGTATTTAATATTTATCAAGGTTATTGTAGGTAGGACTATAGGCCTACTGATTAACGTGTGTTGTGAAAGAGTCCTAGTTACCTGGGTGTTATCAATTGTAAGGCATTAAGAGTTGGATGAGCTCAGGGAAACACAGCTTTAATGAGGATCACAATAATTTATTCTGGATCATTTTGAAGCTCTGCTGATTGTCATCTGGGATTGTGGATTTCACCAGTATGCTAGGCCTAAGTTAAATGTGTGTTTGGCATGATCAGAGCACATTTTCAAAATATGGCTTAAAGGTCTTTTAGTAACTGACCGTAAATAGGCCACCAAAAAAGGTTTTTTGTAGACCAGGTAGGGCCTACCTTAGTACATAATTTCCTTAACTTTTGTAGTCCAGACAATTATTTGAAATGTTGAAATGTGCTCTGACGCGCCGCGCCATGCATATATCCTTTGCAGACGCTTGATGTGTCTCAACCATTAGATGTAGCCTGTACTGGGAATATTACTTGTCCTGTCAGCTCTGTGAATGATAAACAAAGAAGGGATAATAAAGGCTTCAATGGGCCTACATTTATTTCGCTTCATTTCTAATTACGTTCAGATGACGGGGCCTATATGATCTTGTAATTCTCATGAACATGATTTATCATTGAGAAAGCTCAAATTATATGATTAAAATATCATTAAAATTTTCTATTATGTTCTAGGACACAAGGGGGTGAGCCTAGGTCAAAATCTTGTTGCGCATTCACATAAACCTTGGAGGGACTAGGCTTCATTCATTAACCAGGCTAGGAATGATTATTTCATGTTTTATATGGATTTCTGGATAAAAATACAAAAATTGTATTTTTTTTATAGCCATAGGCCTAGTGATGTAAAATTTCCAGATTTAAAAAAAAAATCCAGGGGAAATTCAAATAAAAAATAAAATACCTGTAAATAGGTTACCGAGGTAGTAGGCAATTCCAAGCTTCATTTGAATTCATACTTCATCAAGATCAAATAATAGTAGGCCTTACTGTTCATACTGCCTTGGTAGGTCATCTTTAAAATTTAATGCGGAAAAATTTGAATGTGGAAATAGTATGAAGTTGTAGGCAGCAGTCAGTACTGTCCCATACAGTAGTAGTTCAGTTCAGTTCAGTTTATTTAGCAGTTTCATTACATGGCATACATTTGTTACATTTTATTTATATAACAGCCATAATACATTGTCAACAAGTACACATAACAATCACAGAACACAAAATATACACCAAATACTTCATGCAGTTGTCATTAATTTACTGGTAAGTACCAACTGTCCAAGCAACCATACATATCTTATTGCCAACTGCTGTGCAGGGCATAACAATAGTAGTAATCACTCACTTTATAACAACAATAATAATTATAACAATTAAGAATACCAATTAAATGTTTATTATTAAAATTAAGATTAAAAATTGAAAATTAAATTAAAAATTATCATATGACTGTTAATAATAGACATAAGACTCTCAAATCTCTCAGATGGTAGCCTTGTACACACCTATTGAGAATAATAAATAAATAGAGTAAAATAGAGTAGGCTACACTGTTCATCTTAACATATTTAGGCCTAGGCTAGTACTTTATTTTGTAAAATATATTTTTTTTCAAAAATTATTTTTTTGGAAAATTTTCGGAAATATTACCCGGAAATAGAAACATTTCTGATTTACATCCCTACATAGACCTAAAGCTGTCACGTGTGTTTTTGGACCATTTTCTTTAGTCAATATTTGTGGGTTAGGGCCTATGATGGTGAAATATAAACATCACTTTTTCAATCATTTTCTTCGAGTTGCATCAAAGAGTTCGTCGTTTTTGTACTTTTCATGGATTTTTCTTGTCCTCTTAACAGGATTCGATATTATATTACTTATTTTTTAAGCCGCCCTGATCTAGTGGCTTAGTTGCCCACCCGGCACAGGGGAGTCTTATCCCAGATTGCAGTTGGATTTTGTTATTTCTGGATTGTGTTCTAAATAGGCCTACAAAGCTGGTTACATTATCACCTTAGAAAGAGAAGTGATGTTGGCCCCTTAAGATTGTGGGCTGACCCATGCCAACCTTTACCAATGAACATTAGACAGATTGGTCTTACAACAACGCTTAAATGTCTGATTTCAGGCTGGTTACTTCGCTCCCTGTACATACGCAGCGGCTCCTTGTGTTGTTGTTTGGAACTTTTCGTGTGATTGCTACTAACGCTGAACGTTCCCAAACGGGAATGACATCGGAAGCGTTGGGCGTCAGTGTTGCACCCAGCTTCTTTCAATCTTGTGTCAGTGATGGCAAAACAGCCAAGATGGAAGATGTGTTAAGGTTCAAGGTATGTCTACTAGTTCAATTTATGTTGTCCAACACTGAGCTCTATGATTATATTGAAAAAAAAAAAATCATCTCAAAATTATGGTCCACATTATTGATAGGCCTTAGTACTACAAGCCAATTTTGTGGTTTGGAATGTTGGCATTTCAAATTCCACAGCATTTCTCTAGGCCCTATACTCCCTTGCTTAGTTGTAGGGATGCTGATACCCAGAATTTTTATATCCGGTTAGGTACCCTCGTATAGGCCTAGTAAAGATATTCCCACTGTCGCATTATTCTTCTTTTTCCTATTTCATTCCAACTTCCAATTATGGTGGTTAACATGCTTCATGAACAGATTATTACCGGTAGGCTACTTTGCTATCCAGAATTCTTTTAAAAGAACATAGGCTTACTCTTTAAAGGTGGGGACAACCATGGGCCTAATGATTTTGTTATTGTTGTTCTTGTATTTTATTTTTTTTAAATCATGGGCCATGACTCCATGAGGTAAAATTTTAAAATTGTTTTAGGGCCTAGGCCTAAGCTAGCCATCCATGCTAGTTCTTTTTAATTAGGGCCTACACTAAAATCATGATTATCAGAGCCCCCACTTTCCAAGAATCCATGTTATGCATGCTTGTTTGTGGCACATTTTATTTCTACAATATTTAAAGTTAACACAAGTAGCATACCCATACTTTTGCATTAGACTCTTAGGCAGCAAGAGCCATGGGCAGGTAACGAAGGATGTTTTTGCGTCTTATTTAATTGTCGAGTGATTATTAGCCTAATATTAACAAAGTGTGGTCCAGTGATCTTGGTAAAGATGATTTTTTCCCCTACCTAATCTATTGCTAACCCAAGCTAAACATAAAACTACTGTGGTGTATGGTATGTGGTGCATGATGTCTTAGATGATCAGTACAATTTAATTGGAAGCAAGGTCCCAAGTTCAAGTTCACAGTTACACTCGTTTGGTATCTTGCTTGCACTGCATATAAATAGTACATTAATGGCATGTTGACACTATTTAAACTGGGGGTTCCCTTTACCTGTGGCCATACTATACTTCCACAACCTGTCTACAGAGAGAAAATATATGATAGTGTGTGTTGCAAAGTGGTATTATGATAAGTTACATTCAACCTTTCTGAGTCAATAGAGAATTAATCTAAATTCCAAGTAGGGCCTACACTGTTTTTATCTGAAAGCACTAGGAGACTGACCAGTGGAAACACTTACTCAAATATGTCAAGGAATTCATGGAGTCTTGAACTATTGCTAGGTACCTATGTTGTATATATGTTTTGGCTATAAACCACACTCTTATCTATCTATAGGCCTATACAATATATTGAATATAATAATCTTTATTTTGATGTACATTATATACACATGTATATAATTGAAACTAGGAACACAATAAACATGTTGCAGGTACTGAAAAGGTACAGAAGAACAGTTTACCATAGAGATACCATACTGTTAGTACCTAGAGTCCCTACTCCCATCCGCCGAGCATAGGCCGCCATCGGCAATTTGAACGAGCAAAGATGTCTTCTGAGTGTGGCATGGCAGCGCGGAATTCAAACTGGCGGTTGTAGTTTTAACGTACTGAACAGTATATTAATCGCCTTGGATACTGATCTTTTCAATGTTTAATCATATAATTTATAAATAAATGAAACATTGTAATGGGTTGTTTATAGTCATTACTCATTATAGGCACTGTAGCAAAGATTACACTATGTGACAATAACTTCTCCCCTCCCCCCCCCCCCCACCCATAGGGTTAGGCATGTCTGTAATTTTTACGCGATAAATGTATGGACAGTGCGAAAACCCGCGGATCAACGCCAGAATCAACAAGGCCGATTCAGAACAACTTTGAATTTACTATGTGCCTCGTTACTAGGACGGCTCCAAAGTCACCGTTCACAAATTCCGAAGCCAAGAACTGATGGACTTAATTCCTAATCAGAAGTTTAAAAACTTCTGTCTATAACGGGAATCGAACCCTGGACCTTCTGTATTTGAAGTAGAGACGCTAACCACACGACCAACGAGCCACACTATACCATTGCGGAGATTTGTATTATGTTCATACATCTCGAAAATCATTTGCAAAATTAATTTTTTTTTTATTTCTCAATTTCATTAATTGGGAAACACTCCCGTAGGTGTAATAGATTTTATATAAATCATCTACAATGCACCAACAATACAGATGTTAAGAAGTTAACCATCCCGGTAGCTTAGGGGTAAAGCACTCGACCGGCAATCGGGAGACCGGGGTTCGATACTCCGCTATGATGGATTTTGTAATTTCTGAGTTGATCTACATAGAATGTTTTTTTTTAATTATTTATATCTGACATAGTTATTAATGTGTAAAGTTATTATTTTAATTTTTTCATCGACTTTTTTTATTCTTATAGTATTTCAAATTTACTATTTTTATGATCTTGGGGGGAGGGAAGTTATTGTCACATAGTGTAATCTTTGCTACAGTGCCCGTAATGACAATAAACAACACATTACAATCTTTTATTAAAATATTATATGATTCAACATTGAAAAGATCAGTATCCAAGGCGATTAATATACTGTTCAGTACGTTAAAACTACAACCGCCAGTTTGAATTCCGCGCTGCCATGCCACACTCGGAAGACATCTTTGCTCGTTCAAATTGCCTTGAATCCCGAACAAGGTGGTGACTCTAGGTACTAATGGTATCTCTATGAGTTTACCTAAAAAGAGTTAGGTATGTTGTGCTAGGTCCTACCCATACAGTAGGTACCTATATACAAAGTAGGCATTTACTATTTCATGTATTTATTATAGCCAAACCCTCTCACATTATACTCTATAAACAATGAAGTCATTAAGTTGTAATAACCTTCACATGTACAAAGTACAAATCTAGTGTTATACACTAGAGTAGACCACTCACTCACTACACTATCACTGTCAATGTTCTCTGGCAGTAAATTGACAAGTTTCTACATATGTGACCTCCTGTTGAAGCTTGAGCCTAAGGCTAAGGCTATGCATACCTTTTGTGTATTCCTGCATTGGATATGAAGAATGCGGGAAGACAATACAGTTTCCTATAGTCCAAGTCCTAGATGTGTTGTCTATACATTTTTTTACTCGGGAGAGTAACATGTACATGTAGGCCTATGTATTATTATACTCTAGCTTCATTTGATCAAGATGCAACGTCAATACAAATGATGTTGGATTTGAGTACTAAATCCCATAATGTCCAGTCTCTTGGTTGTTAAAACTTGCCGAAACCAAAGATACCGGCTTGCACGTTTTGTTCAGGTGACCTGAACTTGCAGTTCTGTTCATAATGCTTTGATGCAAACTCAAAAACAATTTTCTAATTTGACATAGCCTAAGTACCTAGTTAAATTGTACATTGACAGTTTTATTGTAAATATATATTACATAGGTAGTACTCATATGTATGCTTTTAGCATGAAAGTGCACTAACATGCATCTGTTTCTTATTCAAGTGTTATTTGTTTTTCACTTACTACAAAATGCAGGCCGAAGTTACAGTAAGTAATACTCTCTCTCTCTCTATGTGTATAAATAACATGCTTGCGTTAGCTTGAATGTTTTAGTACCTGCTCAACCACAGGCTAGATATTGTTATTCGTTAAATGTTTACATTTGTTGTCTTTACTACCAGACACCAATACTCTTTGCTTTTTCGCTTCCAAATATATATATTATCAACCTTTATCTAGTACTAACCCCTTACTTCCATGTAAAAAGTCTTCTTTAAGAAAGTCCTACTAGTAGTTACTATTAAAGTTTGCATAGGAACTCGTACAATAACTAAATATTTGTTTCCAAAGTGGCAAAAGATTCTTACCGATAAATACGCTAAAACTGATCTATTTAGTACCCCAAAATGAAAAAGTTAGCCTAATACAATGGCTAAAAATATTCTTAAACATTATAGGCCTTGTGCTGTATATTAAATATTAATATTAGTCAAAGCTCCCATATACATCTCTTCTCTGTCCGCCCCCCCGCCTGTACGTGAGTTCGTCTAATGTTAAAAATCTAACAAGACCTCTAATGCAATGTACCTTCTTAAAGGTTGTATGGAAGATAAAGTTTCATTAGCCTTAATCTTGCCTTGAAATAAAGACATCAATCAATCTTTCAACAATGATGATACAGAATGTTTTAGGTGACTCTGGCTGTGATGGAGGCAGGACCTGCATCACCCAAATGTTACATATATATATAGTAAATACCCAGCTCCTCCACCATCAATTAGATTTCAATGCACAAACTTACCTAAGTTTTTACTTTTACATCCCTCCTAAACTCGGCACCTCCACCAACAACAAACTTCAAACAATGGAAAGGAACGTTTTATTGCATTTTTGTACTTTTTTTGGCGATCTGTTGCTTACGTAGCTTTGCTGCTTGTTTATACATAACTCATAACAAACTTGTGCACACACATCTAGCTTGTGTACGATTTAGTTCTTCTAGTTATGCTGGCAAAAGAATTGCAAACACTGCTCGTTGGAGTTTACTATTGGCATTACCTACTAACCCCCAGTAGCAAGAATACCCGAGGAAACAGGGATTCCATCTGAATCCGAACATAACCCGAATCCAGACTAAGGATTCAAATCTTCTTCAAGTACGCTTTTATTAAATTGAACAATAACTTTTCAAATTTTTTCAAATTTATATGAATTTGAAAAGTCTTGGTCAAGAAACTATCAAACAGTTCAAATTTCTTACTTATAAATCAAACGGTTGTGTAGTTTCCATGGCCACAACTATGTCATTAATTTTAATGTGCAGTACAATCAGTAATATATTATCTGTGATACAATTTTTTATTTTGTGGATGTCTTATAAACTATAGACAACCCATGGCTGTTTGTTAGTAATAGTATGTTGCTAGTTATGCTAAACAAAATGGCGCAGTTTTACCTTTGGCTGATCAGATTAACCAAATCCATATTTTACTAGGTACTCAATTTCATCTCTACTAGGAAAATATGTTTATGACTATTATTTCATTAAAGTAGGGACCAGTTTCTATGTATATAAAAAAATTAGAAGAGATTTGAGTGGGCTGAAAGTTTTACACCATTCATAAACTTGTTTTGTCTTCCAAAAGCATTTAACTCCCCACAATTACATTTGATCAACATTTTTGCCAATCATTTCATGCTCCCTATTTCATAATGAATTTCGCATCACTCAGATTCATCATAGATCATCAGTGTTGTTTAGTTTTATAATACATATTGTTTTTATTCAATTTTTTGCATTTTATTAGATTGTAATTGTAGTTTGTAATGAATGATGTTATGTAAAATGTCATTAGGCCTTATGCTGTATATGTAATTGTCATTATAAAAAGACCACCTCCTTACCATGGTGAACAATGGTTAGTCACCAATTCAAAATAAGGATAGTATGTACTTTATGGCAGTAGATATTGAGATAATATATTACGGATATTTTAAGTTTATTATATATGAGGAATCACTGCTTACACGTCATGATTCCATTTTAAGCTGTGTGCTTTGTGACAAGGATGGTTTGTTTGTACCTACTTCTCCTTCATTATTCCAAGAAAAACATACTAAGATAGAAACAAGCACTTCACCATTTGTAAGCTAATGTAGACTTTCAAAATGTGCACGTTTTTATTTTGTTAATTGTTTCAAATATGGTTACCATTTAATGTTATTACTTTCTACTTCTACTTTCTCATTTAAATACCCAGATATGTAGCGGCTTTTCTCTTGTACATGTTCTTGGTTCAAACCTTGGGCCGACATGTGGTTATGCAGTGTTGCCAAGTGTGACTGTTGGTGCATGCAGAACGTACTTCCAGCATGGCCCAACTACGGGAGCCGTTATCTGTAGCCGTACTGTTTGTGTGTAGCGTAGTTTATTCCCTTGTCCCCCATCCACCTGAATGTCAAGAATAAAAGGACAGGTAATCTCAGTTCTGTTCCCGTCTTGAAAGTCAACTTAACTAACCACAGACAATAACTTCTGTTCTACCATGGTTCATAGACTTTATAATTGTCGATCTACCTACCTTAGTTCATGGATCTGTAAGCATTTTTGTTTTTATGTCTAGATCGTGATTATGTTTTTATTGAAATATTTAGCCAAATATTGGTTTAATTAAATTAACCCACAGGATACATTGTCTGCAAATACAGCATGATTATCCATCTGTGAAATTACACTCCATAATGATGGTATTCCAGTATGGTTTTACAGAGTGGTATAGCTGAATAACTAGCTTTTGCACAATTTGTTAGATTGAGAAATGTCTGGGATATCTCTTATGAAGAGACCTTCTTTACTTGTAAGGATTTCGTAAGAATAGCCTAGTAGTATGTGTAAATGTAACATAAAATCTTGCTGGTTCCTTGCAGCGTTTAATTTGCTCCAAGTTGCCTAGTTTTCTTTTGCTTTGTATTTAATTTGGTTTCTATTCAGTACTAAAAAAACTAGATTGGCACTCTAGGTTTGAATGATTGAATACAGTAGTGTACATTATACACTTCCACTAAATCCAACCCTGTCTGTTAGATAAAAGAGTCCCCCATGTTGACCCCTGACCTGGTAGTTGCATATTATCTAGAGCTACACAAATAAAGCAATTTCAATTCATACTTAAAAATATTTTCAATTAATTTTTAAAATTATTCTCTTAGGGGTTCTATTTTAAAATCCACCATTATGAGTGATGATTTGCACTTTAATGGGGAAATATGATATTTGGGTTGATACTAAGCTAGTAAAAGTGATATTTTGCTATAAAGAAGGAAGAATATAATGTAAATTTGTGTTGGGGAAAAATAAAATAGACATTGTAGCATTTTTTTTTTTTTTAAATTAACCATCTTTGGGAAACATTCTATTTACATGCATCTAATTCTAGCCCAGATGACGATACTCCCAAAGTCCGAGTCCCGGTCAGGGGTGGATTTACCAATTTCTAGACTTTTCACACTATTAAGAAGATTAAATATTGTATAAAATTAAATTTGTATATTGTAGCTCTCAGATACCTGTAATTCATTAAGTTTAGATTATATATTTACTGACGGATCTCGTTCATTGTAGGTAGCTACGCGCATCATGAAGTTCCTTATCGATAACTTTGGTGTGAGCAACTTGTTTGGCCGGGATAATTATGAGTTCTATGCTCGGATTACCGGCCGGATATTGAAGGTGGAAGAGGACTGGATCTTTAGCTTCCGCTATCCTCCAGATACCCTTGTCTCACGTGAGTACTATATGGTGACACCATACATAGTACACCATAGTATATAACACTATCTTAACAAGAACTTGTTTGCTATTTCAGGGCAGCTTTCTTTGGAGGCGGAGAAAACTTGGCTGCAATATGAGTGTGAAAGATGGGGCTTGAAATTCAATTTAGAAGGTAAACACAAGAAAATACTCTCCTACGACGTTATTGCCTCACCTTGTGTTTGTTTTTTAAAATGGAATCGGATTAATTTTAAATGTTCAAACTCAAATTTGTTATAGCGAATTTTCAAGTTGCAATTCCCCCTCCCCTTTGCCACCCCAAGGAAGTTTACTGTATAAAATAACATGATCCATTTGTCCAAATATGACTAGATTTAGGAGGCTTGAATACACTCATTCTGGTTCAAGTGACTTTACACACGTTTAATTTTCTCTTTGTTTGGATAATATAATCCGTGACTAAACAGAGGGATTAACTCTTGAGGTCCTAGTAGTCTGCCTGCCGTCATTTATTGGTCTTACAGTGAGTCAAATATAACAAATAATGGAGCATATAAAAGCAATATTAATTCAAATAGCATTATGACAATACTAGCAGCTAGACGCGCATTGCAGGTTAATTCAATATTGATTGAACGTATCCATTCAATGTAGCACATCCAATTCACAAATTACCTGTTGATCCATTGTTTACAATTAATTGTCCTCTCAAAACTTGCTTGGCTGGTACTTTAGTTACTAGTTAATATTTTAATTTACCATTCAAAGAGACATGTGGCCTTCGGTTGAGATTGAAATTTAAGCTTCAATTCTTCAGTTGGGTATGTGTATGGGAACTTTGGAGCCACTCTAGTTACCATTCCAAGCACATAATAAATATTTTAAGGTTGTTCTAAATTAGTCTTGTTGATTGATACTGACGTCACCCACTGGTGGATCGTGCCCAACGAGTTAAGTCGGTGTTTCCTGTTTCAAATACCGATCTCTGGTTTGCCATTGTTCGCTCGGCGTGGCGTTGGCGTCAACAATCAACATGGTTGGTTTGGTCTTCTTTAAACTTAAGTGCCCCACTGAAAATCAGTTATGTGACTCAGTGGGTGGACTCGTAAATATGAATTTATTTTTGTTTTTATTCATTTACATACTGGCAAAATAAAAACTCTTTAGAAGTTCCTAGCATTGTTCAGAGTTCAGACCATAAATGTCTATCATCCTCTTTCGTTCCAAAGCTCATTTTCTCTCATAATACAAGTAGCTTCAAACCAAAACAAACCTATAATACTAGCGCTGCAATACAAAATGTGCATAGCCCACATAAACAAAACCATCGGACACAGTTCAATTTATTTTAATTTTTATAATTAACCATCGAAGGTCGCCTTTTTGTAAGTTGTGCATACAACCCCATTTACTGCTTGGCTAGCTAGTTGAGAAGATTGGTGTTTACTATCCTGTACAACAAGAGGAGGAAATAAGTGTAAACCCACGTGTTCTTGAATCGGGAAGTTTGAAGAAGAAGAAGACGAGAGTACTCTTAGGTGTGTCCTTGAATCAAGTCGTAACCTTAGTTGGGACCTTATTTGTCCTTCACAGACTCATGCTCTTGTGTCTATGGTACACCCCTTAAACGAAGAATAAACTCATTCTAGAGGCTTGGGGACGCCTGAATAACGCCGAATGGAATAACGCCGAATCGATCGTGTGTAGTGTACTTGCCATTTTTCCTCCTAACCTTTCTTTTCCAACACAAAAGAGTAGCGTGGTACGTACACTACACATGATCGATTCGGCGTTGTTCCATTCGGCGTTATTCAGCGCCCCCGAGGCTTGCATATAAATTATAAATATGTTGTCAGATATGTAGTGTGTCATAAAGCGTTCTTCAATGACTTTTTGCAGTATATGTGACTCAAGATGACCAAATGTCCTAGCTCTGATTCACAATAAATTTTAAGTTATGCCTGGACAGTTATATTGTAGATTTTACCAATAGAAGACACACTACTATGGGTACCTAGTTTTAGCCATTCACAGTCACATTTAACCTTTTCAGGAGTGGGTTTTTTAAAACATTTTTTTGCAGATTATTTAACTTGGCCTATAAAACTAGGAATGTACATTTAAGTTCTGAAGATGACTTCATTGATGGTGAGTTCAATATTCAAGTTAAAAAAAAAGTGGAAATTTTTTTTTTTGGAAAATTTTAAAATTTTGAAAGTGCGCGGACGTAATATTATGGCCATACTCTAGAAAAGGTTAAGCCATTGACGTCATTGGTGACTTGTTTAAATACTCAGCGGTTTTTTGGAAAGGAGTCAAGCACACGGAAATCTGATGAAACAAAAACATATTAGGTACTTACTTTGGCAACTAAATATTGTTGTAAATAGGGACGCACATCAATATTATTTTCATTATTGATTATCGAAATGGTAATGTCATTATCGAATCAATATTATCGATAATATCAGTATTAACAATAAAAAATTCAAGCCCGTTGAGACTTGAGATGGAATCTCAAATGTAATAAATGAAATTCAAAACAATACAATCTCATGCCACTCGCTGCCTCGTCCTGTCTGTGTTGTATTTTTTTTTTGCCTCCCGCTATCGGCTAAGTTTGCTCCCAAACATAAATCTCGAGTAAGACACCTTGTGACCTATCTTTGTCTGCCCAAGCGGGAAATACGAATTACGTGTTTTGGGCTGTTTTCAACCAATTATTGATATTTTGATTATCGATTATCGAGATTTTATCCAATATTAATTATCGATCGATGATATCGATTATCGTGTGCATCCCTAGTTGTAAATGTGTAAACGTTTTGAATCTAAAAGAAAAAGATACCACAAAAAAAGGATGCATTTCTTTTCTCACAATTGAGATCTAAAGTCATCCTAACATACATTTAACTAAGTAAGACCTTTGGCTAGGCCTAGGCATGGATGAATTTATTATTGCTATAGGAAATGGAAAAAATATGCTTTTTGTTGAAAGTTATTTTTGCTATATTCTTCAATTGAATAATAATGGAATACTTATTCTTGTCAAATTATTTTGTTAATACATAGTATTGTATTTGTGTCAAATACTTCCTTTTGTTTTCTATCTCTAATGTAGTACTGTTTATGTTGAATGCAATTTTCTCTGCCTTGGCTCATATAAGTTTAGGCTAGAATTTAACTGTATGTAGTAACGTGCGGAGAGGTGTTCTTGTCGTGGTTGTAGTCCGTGCAACATTCTGTGAATGGAATGTATATTAAGACTGTTTCTGTGGTCAGCCATGTCGCATCAAGAAGAGAGTCAATCTACGCCAGCTCTGATCCATGTAGCAGCTTACGACCCCGCCGCTCCAAGCACCTCTCTGGGCATCATTCCCGAGAACAACCTGCTCGAGAGTTACACCCGCCTCTCTATCAGTCTGGAAGAGAACGGATTGTTTAAGGGCTCGAGTCGCTCCTCGAGTAGCTCGGCTACCAGTCATCACATGACCTTGGAAGAACTCCGGGCTGTCAACCGGTACGCAGAGAGCACCAAGAGCCTCACCTATCTGCCACAGGTCAGTTGTGTTACTTTATTTCCAGACATTCAATGAGCATGTTGTACATGTGATTTACATTTCCCCAGTTCATATATTAATTATGATATTATTATTGACGTGGCAAGTCATGCTTCCCAGACACACGCATGCAATCCAAGTTGCCTTCACTGCAAGGGAAATGTGTTGCGCTTTGGATCTCATGCCATAAGAGTGTTATAGGTCACGCAGTGGACGATTTTTTCATGGAATAAAGAGAGGTCCTCTATCGTTTGTTGTAATGTCTTGACTGGATTTATTTGATAACATTTTGCAGAACGAGCAATAAATTAAAAATTTCTGGCTGGCAAACTATTCGATAATCAATAATATTGAATATCAATAATCGATCAGGGAAGACTGCATTGATTATCAGTCATATCTCAAAATAATCGTATTGATCGGTATATTGATTGTCAAATGGATTGTTGTAGGTTTTTGCGGCCCGTTGTATGTACAATACTAGGTTCTTGGGTTTCTCTTTTGACGCGGTTTAACCCAAGAACCTAGTATTGAAATATATATATATAAATAAGTACCCATGTATGCATATCTGCTGTTGATATAACTTTCACAAAGAAGCTTGGCTGAAGCTGTATTTGCCACTGCCTGTCACTGATCGTATCAAAATAACATATTTAGTCACTGGGCATATTAAGTATTAACGTGTCATCGTCATGTAGAAAATCGTGAGAATTAAATCCTCTAGAATTCTTAAGGTGAAAATTGCAAGCCACAAGTACCAGTAATTGGAACAATCTAGAACGATTGCAGAAATGCCAACCTTTCCTCTCAACAAAAATAAATGTGTTATCCTCTTCGACAGCATCTCAGCCATACAGTTCATCACAAAAGTCCAAAAGTCCGTCAACAAGACAGAACGCTTGAAGTTCAGTGGATCTTCAGCCACTGTCAAATTCTGGCGAACGAAAAATCTGACTTTTGAGCCAAAAGCGGCACCAAAAAAGATCCCCCACTATCTCTTTTTATGACATTTCACCATGTAAAAAGGAAGATTGGCTTGATCATGAAAAAGGTCTTCTAAAACACCACAGAAGAGGCTGCAACTGCAATAATAAAATCTTGGTGGGATGAGATCAAAACAGGACCAGACAAAAACTGATCTCGTAAACCTGCCACAGCCCAGTTCCTACTTGCAACTGGCCATGACGTTCTGCAACATCATCTGAACAGATTCAACATCACTACCAACCGGCCACTTGTAAAGTATGTAATTTCAAATCCCAAGACAGAGCACTCCTTTTCAGGTGCGCCACACTTCAGAATGACATTGACTCCCTGCCCAATGATATGAGCAGGTCAGAGAAAGAAGACATTTTATACTGGATAGCGAAAAAGACGAATGGCTGAAGAAGCCCCTCTCTGCACAGGAAAAAAAGTTTTATTATTAATACTCTATGGAATCTCTGAATAGCAAAGTACCCTATATTTTTTTCCATTTTAGAAGCGCGATCACTTAAAATAAAGTTATGCTTACTCATTTTATCAGAAAAATCAACATAGTCGAAAAAATATATATAAATGCCGCAATCGCAAGTCTTGAACGGAAGTCGGATTAATTTTGTAAACACTAAACTCACAGAGTTGTAAGTCATAATCACGTGGCATATTTTATATCGATAGTCGAACAGACGATCCAGGCAGAGATGTCGACACAATACGATCAAAGCCTCCTAGAGCTATGCGCAGTCTGAAGTGCGTACAAGTGTGGAACTAGCAGCGAGTGTAGCGGCGGCCAGAAAAGGGAGCTATGTGCACGGCACAGTCTGTAGTGCACACGAGTGTGGAACTAGCAGCAAGTGTAGCTGCGGCGGCCGTCCGGAAATATTGAGGCAGCACCTTCTACTGGCGAGAAGTTGTGACTTCCGCGCGCGATTCAAACTTTCCGAAACGGAACCGTCGGTTCCAAATTGTCGCACTTCGGTTCGGGTAACCCCACACCCCCTCCCCCCACACCCCTAATAATGATTACTAACTATGAGCATTAAAAATTATTTTGTTTTTAATCCAAATTGAAATTGCATCAACATGAGCAGTGGTGATTGTAACTGATGTGTGGTTGGTTTCTGTGTCAGGTACACGAGCGTCAGACGGCACGCATGAGGACTCGCTCCGAGTGGTTTCTATCTCCGGCCGAGCAAGACAACGAGCGCAGTATGGGCATGGACAGTGACCCCTCTTGTATTCACGTGCTGAGGCGATCCAACAACCGCTCCTCCTCGTCAGGGAATATAGGTAAGCGGAGCGTCACCACAGAACCAAGTTATGAAGCAAGAAGCAGTAGGACAGGCTTAGTCTAGTTCTCCAAGTCAAAGTTAAATCTAATATTAATACCACTTCGTTACGAAGGTGTTAATATCACATGTATGTAAAGCCCCTTGAGAATCATGCTGTAGGAGGGCCAAGACTCTTATAATTACGGTTCGAAATTAACGGCAGCCGTAGGCTGCTCGTAACACACTTGTGTCAATAGCCATTGAAAATTTATAATTTTGTGCAGTGCATGTAGTTGTCTAACTTCTCGGAATTAGCTAGCAAAACAACATGTTACACTAGTTTTAGTAAGCGAATGTAATTGTTTTAGTGGGCGCTGGTCTAAGCGCAAGTGCCGAGTCTGTCAAGCGCCCCAGCTTCCGGCGGTCTTCGAGTCGTCGCGATCACGTGCATCGCTCTTCCAGCCGACGCAAGAACAAGGAAAATGGTGCAAAGTCGGCACAGCAAATCCAAACCCCTCCAAAATCAACGGTCCAAAATACAACACAGCTTAAATCTACGTCACAAAACCCTCTACAAAAACAGGCCTCTGTAGAGGGAAACGTGACCGAACAAGATTGTACGGAAATGGATGTTCAAACATTTCATGTGACCCTTACGTACAAGCCAAGAATCTAAATTAAGGTGAGTCAAACTAACGGGAATTTAAAGAAATGTGTATTAAGGTGTTTTACATTCGTTAACCCAAATTTGGGCCGGCCTTTTTCGAATTCGTATTTGCAAACAAATAATTTACCACCTATTTAAATGCAGTAGTTTGCGATTGTATAATACAAACGTGGTACTAATTGTAATGCTGATGGTCAATAGTCCCACACTAAATGACTTAATGCACTCCAAACAGCATGATGCGCTTGTCATCCTTCATTGGAACTACAGTTTGCTGATTGTGGAAAATAAACATCAGCTGACTGCTTAATCGTCGTTAGCTTAGGTACATAATATTAACACTGAATTGTCATTATTTTTCCAAGTAATTACTGAGATCTTTTTCATTGTTAATTATTATGCCAACTTTCAATCTTATTTTGATGAGTTTAACAGATGAGAAAAATCAGCTGGAGGCAAGTACTACTTCTATCCATAACAGTCTTCTAGGGACGTGTCTTGGCTAAGTTACCTCCTCAACTTATTCTTCTTTTGGTGGAATCTGCCAAAAGGAAAAAGCTTTTTTGGAACGTATTTGATCTCTATCTATAGTTGAATGACAACTTTCATTGTTATTGTAATTTTCAGCATAAATCTCATACCCTCTTCTTGGCCAACGAGTGGTGTTTATTGTTTGCTTCTGGAACTTATTATATTCCGGCTGATGGTACAATAATACCCCAAAAGTCCTCTTTATCGTTTCATGGGCCTTTGATTTGCAAGCTGTGGGCCTTAACTTGCTTAATAACCAAGTCTTGGCATTATTTTAGGGTAGGAGAATACCATAATTACACTGGTGTAAGTGGCAGGCGTGTTTTACAAATGTTTTGTTGGCATATTGGACTAATTGTTTTCATTAGTTGGGCCATGCAATTTCTATCAGCTTTCTCCAGGGATAAGTATTTTCATAAATATGTGATGCACAGGCCTAGGCTCCATCACCAGTAACGTTGCCGACTTGACTTCGCTACTAAACCGACATTGAAACGTGAATGCAACACTGGGTTTGCCATGTAGTTAAGCAAAGTATTTTGCTTTACTGAGTTAGGCCTGTGCTTGGAGAGGGGTATGGATAAGAAACCCAACAATATGGCCACTGACTGGGGAGATCCAGCAGAACGATAGATACTTAAAAATAGATATAATACGAAATATATGTTGAAACGGTTTTGGCCAAACAGGGTCTTGTTTGCTCAATGAGTGCAAAGATTTTACCTCTCTGTTTGTTTGTATCTATCATTCTACAAGATCTCCACAGTCAGCGACCAGGTAAGCTGTTGGGTTCCCTATCCATACCCCTTCTTAAGCATTAACTAGCCATTTGGCCCCTTCTATTTCTATAATACACCTAAAAGTTCGGCCTGTGTTGTAGGTTGTCAAAAGCCCTTCCATTCAGCATGAAGATTAGGCCTAAGTAGGAATGCATTTGAAGAGGTGCAGTTTCTAATGTTGTGCCAATGACTGCCTTGCAACTGTAATTAGGATTTGTTGGTAAATGATACGGCTAACCTATCCTGGTACTGCGTAGATTCTAACAACATAAAGGCAGTGTTCCAATGTTGTTATAGCTTTAAGAATTCTAGTCCTCGTGCCAGGCATAAGGAAAAACAAATTGATTGGTCGGTTGGTAGAATCTTCTTGGTGGATTTAAAATAAGGATGCCCAACGACATCGATTAATCGATTAATAATCAATATTAAAGCAAATTTTGACATCGATTTTTTTATTTAAAACATCAAATCATTTTTTTAAAATAGATATATTGTATTTTTGGCAAAATTACAAAATTGACAATTTCAAGTTTAAAAATTTAAATAATGTGAAATACATAAATAAAAAATTATAAAAAAGTGTCAATTTCGTCTTAACCATTTTTCACAAGTTTTTTTTCGCGAGTTTTCAATGACAGCGCGCGCCCACTTGACGTGTCTAATGTCGCCTCGTCTGTACTGGCTGGCCGGCGGCTAAGCCCCCCTCCCAGCATCACCAGCGCTCGGGATCGGCAACCTATACGAGTGCCGTCGAGAAAGGTTGGTCAAAGGATTGACACTGAAAGGGTTGGCTGCAATGCGTATGCGAGGTTGGTTTTATTCCACTCGTGTTGCAGTCCGAGATTGAGTTGACGTGTGCTCTTCAGTCATGTGTAATATCCGTTGCAATCTGGAGTTAGCTTATTATTATGTTATTACTTTCGTAATAAAACAGGTCTATGTAAAATAAACTGATATTATTTCGTTCTTAACATGTAGGCCTACCACTTCACTATTTGGTAAAGTAATCTTGTGTTTTTACTCGTTATCTTGTTGACCTTGAGTGTCTCCTGTCCGTAACAACACGAAACTAGGTACCATATCAGCTATTGCCTGCAAGCACGTGTGAGAGAGTGCTGATGAAACTTGGCTGCGGCAAGAGAGAGGGAGATAGTCGTGTAGTACTTGCCTCACTCCAGTGGGACAGCCCAGTTGTGCCCGATCACGTGTTGGCAGGTCTTGCCGGCCGGCCTGCATCACGAGCAACTTACTTAGTTGATACTTAGCGTTCTCCGTTTTTTATTTGACTTGTCAGAGGTATTATTTCGTACTGAATGAACGCAGGCCTAATATTTCAGCTACGAAGGCGAATTTTTCGAATTTCAATGTCGATTTTTCTTGTTTCAATGTCTATGTTGGGAAAATGTTGAAATCACGATTTGACATCGATTTTTTTTATTCGATGTCGATGTTGGCATTTTACATCGATGGGCAACCTTAGTTTTAAAGAACTGCAACTTTCTCCATCTTTTAGAGGAGAAACATCTACATGTGTGTGTTGATCCATACATTTCAAATCTTACCATTTTATATAAGATGGATTGAAATGAGTTTTACCAAAGTCATTGGCAGTTCATTCAGCCTAATATTGTAATATTGTACGGTTTGAGTCGTGGCCTGAAGAGTATCCAGTTTATTCGGCCTACGGAAATAAGCTATATTAGGTTTTCAAAGGATACGAAGCCAGAAAAAGAAAAGGCCACTTACAGGACTGTAGTCTGTAGTTGATGTTTATTTTTTGAACCAAAAGTTTCTGCATTATTTTCATTTCCAATTTTCATTTATCCCGTTGTAGCTCGTAGCTCATGTCGTTAAAACAAAATCTAAGCTTAAAATATATTTTGTTCTCATTTAGTTCCACATACATTACATACTGGCAGGTTGTTGTCTTTTATTAAAGATTTACACAGTCACTTTTTTAGCAGCCTGTAATAAAGCAAGGCTGGTAAAACAGGTCTTAACAAGCTTACTTAAGGCTGAAATGGTAATAACTGGTGGCTCTGCGATTGTTTTAGGACAACGTTCCACCTTTACCTGCATTTAACCCCCTGTTACAGGTTTAGTTACCGTTTAATACATTGTTGTTCGTCATTTTGAGGTGTTTTTAATCATACTCAAATTTGTCAATATTCAGAATCTCGCTTATCCATTAAGAGTTATTTGTTGTGCGTCTGAAAATGTGTGTGAATATGTGTGTGTCTGTGTGTGTATGGGCCTCTATGTCTCTCTTTAAACCAACGTGGCTACTTCGATGTATCGAACAAAAGTTTGAGGTTTAAGTAATAAGTGTTCTTTGTTGGAAACGACTTACGTTTTAGGGTAATCTATTTTGATTAATAAGCCACAGTAAAGCCAATTTAATCAGAATCTTATCTCCTCTGACTGGCCAATAATAGAAACACATATCATTTTAGTGTTAAACCAGTTTATTATCAAAGGATCCGATTGCCAAATCAAATGGTTGATTTCTAGGAAATAGCTGTTCAAAACTGCTTGATTACCAGAAATATTTCTAGAAAGTAGTTCATAAAATCCAATAGAAATTGCCAGACTACACAGGTTCAACCATGCTGATTGATTTCCGGATGATTAATTCCATACTAGCTGATAACTAGCATTGATTAAAATGGGTTTACTACGGTAGTAAACAAGCTAACAAGCTTTCTGCTCAGTTTATGTAGACTGAGCGTCTAGGTGAGAACCTAAGTCAGATCCAAGGATACAATACATTCCACTAAATGGTTACCCGGTATATAGTTTGATGGCCAACCGTTTGACATCGCTTGGAGTGTTGTTAAGGAGTGTGATTACGCAACTTAGGGGCGTTTTCACCGACAATATGTAATGGAACACCAAACAATTTACCCACCTTAATATCAAACGCTTAGAAACACGTCAAGTGTTTAATATATGTGTCATTCAAATTAAACCGTCTTAATTTAGTTAAGCAGGTAGTCGTCACAAGTCGTCATTGTTAATTTAGTTACAAATTTTATATTATAGACTTTTCGTGCAATCTCGGCATTTGCTCAGGACAAATTGCAATTCAATGAGGAAATGTGTGCATTTATCGATGTATTCAATGGGCTCAAAGAGAGTTGTAATGTAGCTAGATAAACATACCACTAGCTGGGAAGTAATTGAAAACCATTTGAATTAAGCATTTATTTCAAATGGTGATGGATGAAACTATTCTTTCAGTTACGATATGGTTGGATTAATACGATGTAAATGTCGATTGCCTAGTCCCTGTTTCCATGTTCTTGTAGATACTCTTGTCTAGTTAGATGTTAACAAGAATGTCATCATCCAGTTTCCCATCTAATGAATGTTATTAGTCGATAATTACAATAAGAATCCGTTGCTAGAAAACAAGTGAGGTCACTTGAAACTGTTTGGGAGACAAGGCCAAGGACAGTGTAGCTTCTCATATAGCTGACACTCCCGGTCTTCAGTTCGTGTGGTCGGCAGAAGATGCTCATACGGCTGGTTACATTTCCACAATTGATAAGATGCAATGAATGATCTCAATGATTAGGTTTCGTGAGTAGTGGGGGAGTGTCAGTGTGACGGGGACCAGTAGTGGGGAGGAGTCCCAGCCCAAACTTAGGAGAGTTTTTTAACAGTAGGATTTAAAAAATCGAATTATATGTTGTGTAGTTAGCCTACATACTAATATTCTGTTAATACAGTTCGCTCTGGTGGGGATTGGGGGGGGGGGGGGGATGTGGTAGGGAGACATGCTCTCTAATACACCGAGGCACATAGCACAGATCTATTGTCAACATTGTCAATGCCAAATATATTCTAAATAGTATAATATAGAAGGGTCTATTTATGTTATTTTTTTTGTAGATATCCAATTAATGTGCAAGTTTGTACAGTATAACATTTGGTACATTTCTATACCTCTGATGTCATTCCACATTGTTGCACTAAAAATAACATCACATTATGTATTTTTATACTTTAACATTCACCGGTTTTAATCATAGTATGATATCTAGCACACATTTTCTCTTAGGTTCATTGTAACTACCATATAGGCCTATAAAAGCCAATTTGTTTTTGAGATTGTTGTCATGTTATTTATATTATTTATTGAGCACCAAAGATTTTATATCATATTTTATGTTTCTAGATTTAAGGTAAAAGGGATTGCTCTAAAGAGAACCTTTTTAAAAACTCAACCAGTACCATTCTAATAAATACTTTGAGCCAGTATTTCAATACAAGGAAAATCAAGGAAGCTTTATATACATTAGGCAGCAACTTTTATTTTTTAGTTTGCATCAACCAAGTGTATCTTGCTACCAATTAGTGATGACATCGGGTACTTATCTGACTCCTTCAAAAGTGGGTTTCTGTATCAGATATTGGCGGCCTGTTGGAAGTTGGACTTTGATGCCGCTCGTAGTGCAGTCTGCTTCTCGCGTTTATAACACAGCGACATAATTATAACATTGGTCAGAGTCGACCGCTTTTACCGTATCTCTATTTCCGATCGAGGAGTCTACCCCTACTTAATTCCCTAGGCTCAGGAGCCGACTCCAATATTTACTACCCAATGTCATCACTACTACCAATAATAGTATTTTAATTTGTGTTAATTCAAGGGCCCTACATAACAATTGCATTCTATCCTCCCTTGCCCCATGCTATTCTAACAAACAGGAACAAACTGTTTATTTCAGGTGTTGACTTGTCTCTGTTCTTGACATTGACAAGTTACAATTTACATGTACTTAAAAGTACTGCTAAGATTTTACCAAGCCAGCTTAGCCTATAATTGTTACATATCAGAATAAATATTTGTGTGGGATACAATTAATTCAAAACGTAAAATTCTCTCACTCAAGCACACAGTCTTGGAATACACTCTGATTACATGCAGTCAACTAAAGGTGGTATCGTAGTAAAGAAACTTGTGAAATATGCCAATCATTAGCATGTGAATACTGGCTATCGAATGCATGTGCAGCTATTTATGGCTAGACTGTGTTCACATGTAGTACAACTATCCACTTGTAACAAGTTTCAATACAAACATGGCATTTATCAGGTTTAAGCAAGGACTAATGAATGTCAATTAATGAACGTGTATGAGGTAATCAATGGACATTCTAAAACTCCATGTGTCAGATGTATTGTAATATACTCAAGACTGTGCTCAAGGCGGCTGCTTTAATACTTGTGTTTTGTGTATACTAATCTGCTCATAAGTGTTGGTGTTTTGGGGGCAAGGGAGAGAATAAGCTTTATTTAGTGTATTCACTCCGATCTCTTGTTGTTCTCTATAGGTGAGCATCCACCATATTTTAAATATATTTACTTACTCTATACCAGGGACATTGTAATTTTAATGGGAGAATATTGTACAGGAATACTTAATTGAAATATTACCATTGAAGTATTTTCTTATTCTACGCACTTAAAGGGGTATTTAACCGCTAAACTCAAAAAATATATTTCATTCAGGCTAACTAGTAATGAATTTAGCAACTAACAGAAAAATTATTGGGGCCACCATGACCTCCCAAAAAATTGTCAAACATGACATTTTTCGAGCTAGGTCCCATCGGCAAAAATCTCCCATAAGAAATAACATGGGGACGATCTTTATGCCCCGTGACCTTGGAGGATTTTGATCCAAAAAAATATTGGCCATTATAGACGTACTCGACAGCCTTTTTTGTAAATTCTCTATATTTTGTTTTGTAATTTGGGCAAGTAGTTCGGTCAAAATATGCTGATTACCAAGATGGGGTGTGATTTTGGAATGCATATTTTTGCGTGTTTGAGGGTATATTTGGGCTCAGTTTCAAGACACGATGTTATAAAGGGGCATTTTAGATTGGTACTATGCTCTAGTATCTATGTGGACCAAAAAAGAAGCAGGTTAAAGCCGATTTAGGAAATTTTCCAAAACACCAATTTTCGCCAATTTCTGGATCAAAAAAATTAAAAAATTCGTGTTAAATCACAGTTACAAGATATAATTTTTTAAACGGTCATTTCAGTGTAGTATTGTGCTATAGATCACGTGGTAAAAAATAATTTTTGGAGTTTTTAGCCCCTTTAACGTACTGTACAGTTCGTTGTAACTTACTGGGAGTTTGTATTTCAGTGCAATCGTTGGATGGTAAAGACCAGATTCTGTACTTTGTGGAAACGTTCAAATTGACATGCATACATAATTTCTTCATCACATCCAATACTAGTTTTTATCAAAACTTGTCATTTAGTATATTAATCAAGTTATTCCTGTACTATGATTCCTGGACACTGCCAAAAAGGTTAGACATATGTATAAATTATATGTCTTGAATTTTGCCTATTGAAAAATGTAGCTAATTTTTTTATTTCTATTGTAAAGTGAATGATTTTGTATTTTTAACTGTTTTAAGACTATACACACATATTGGGAAGGAAAGCATGTATCAGGTATTGTGATGGGTTCATCAATTAAAGATTATTGTATATTTGCTATAACATTCCACTCCGGTTCTGTAAATTATTTTCTTAATCCTATCCCATATCATACAACCTAGGCCAGGATACTTCAAAACTAGGGGTGTGCAAATATTCGAAATTTTCGAAGTCTTCGCGAATAATTTGCTGTTCGTATTCGATTCGAAACTCGAATAGTAAGTATTCGAATAAAAAAAAATAAAATAAAAAATATGAAACGTAAGTGTTTTGAGGGGCAAACGCCCATGTTAGATCCCGACAAGGGCTCTCGTTCTCACAGATGAAGAAGAAGCAGGCCTTGGGCCCGAAACTGACATGTCCACTTCCAAGTCTACGGAGAAGAAAAGTGCTATTTGGGAATTGTACATTCCACAAACGCGATATAGACCTACCCTTACCTAATTTGTAAGTTCCCTTAATACAACTTAGGCCTTTAAATATCCATTCCTCCCCCTCCCCACTTTTAAGCCTTGTCCTAGGCAGGCTCTAGCTAGGTCCTTGCTTACTGGACCAAGCCCTAAGTCCATATGGAGGCCTAGGCCAACCGTTCTTAGACCTAGGCAGGCCATTCTTAGCAATAGCTAGGCCTACCTTTCTTAAGCTTATTAGCTAGGCCCTCCTAGACTAAGGGTAAGGGTAAATTGGCCTAATCTACTGAATTAGGGCCTAGGCCACCTAGATCAAAAATTAAAGTTGAAAATTACTAAATATTGATTTTTATGTGTACAGCATGTTAATCTACATTGTTTTGGCAATTGACGACTTGAATTGTACCCGCCTCCTGACGTCACGAGGCAACATGGCGGAATTAGTGGGTATAAATCCTCATTTCGCAAGTTGACGCCTGCTTCACGGCGCAACACTTATCACGCTCTAACTTTTATTCTATTCATTATTTGGACAATAGTTAAATGAATAATATTTAGCAAATATATCATTCTTTGTAATAGTGATTATTTCGATTTTTTTGACACAGTCGTTAGCTTGTTATAACAATGTACGCATCATTCATGTGAAAATTATCAATAACTAAAGTTTTCTCAATAATTTATTTGACAAAAAACTACTGATCGGATTTCGACAAGACCTCTTTAAAAATATGCACCAGACTTTTTAGACAAGAAATAAACTAACTTTCTAGATAGAAAGTGCACTGAACGAAACTTTGCAGCATAGAGTAATATGCAGGGTATGTGTTTTTATCTAAAATACGCACTCTTGACGTGCGGATGAGCCGTGAAAAAGTGCACGCTGCATATTACTCTATGCTGTAAATTTTCGTTCAGTGCACTTTCTATCTAGAAAGTTTGTTTATTTCTTGTCTAAACAGTCTGATGCATTTTTACAAAGAATCTTTGTCGAAATCCGATCAGTAGTTTTTTGTCAAATTAATTAATGAGAAAACTTAAGTCATTGATAATTTTCACTTGTGTGATGCGTACATTGTTATAACAAGCTAACGACTTGGTCAAAAAATCGAAATAATCGCTATTACAAGGAATGATATGTTTGCTAAATATTATTCATTTAAGTGTTGTCTAAATAATGAATAGAATAAAAGTTAGAGCGTGATGAGTGATGCGCCGTTCAGCAGGCGCCAACTTGCGAAATAAGGATTTATACCCAATACTAGTCACGTGACCTATCGATCGTTTTAAGCTCCGCCCATTTCGAGCCGTCAATTATTCGATATTCGACTTCGATATTCGACTTTTTTGTGTGTACTTTTTGATATTCGTACTTCGAATTGAAAAATCACTATTTCATACCTGCCAAGTTTTACGAATTATTCGTAAAATTTACGAAAAACGGTAGTCATTTACGATTTTACGATTGCCCTGTCAATTTTACGAATTTTTCAATTTTCAAAAATTTTCAAATTTTTTTTTTTTTTTTTTTTTTTTTACAAAAAATCGTTATTTTATATTGAAAACTGGCGCGCCGTGTAAATTTCCCGTTTCTTGCCTTCCTTGGTATGTGCAACCCCCTCCCCTCACGGCCCGCCCGCCCTACCCCCTCCATCGAACATGCCGAGAAAAAAAAGAATGATTAAAGTGTCCCCAAAACTCACTAAAACGCACGAAATTGCACCAAGATTGTAAAAAAAAGACCCCCCGGTTGCCCGCGCCACCTCGTTTGCCCCTTAAAAGTCTGTTTGGGGACTTTTACGAATTTGGGAATTCAAAACTTGGCAGGTATGCTATTTGCACACCCCTATTCAAAACTATTGCAAGTATATGGGTCATTCCAAAAGTTTAAGACTGTAGCTCTTGATTTGTTTTCGATAAAAGCATCTATTAAACTAACTGATTGAAAGGTAATGGTCATTGGCAGTACCAATGGTGGTTCTGCATTACTGATGTGTTATTTTCCATATTTTGTTGAAATATTTGCCTCTATATGTTGACCATCACTACTTATTCCTTAGATGCAATCTTTATGTGAGAAGTAATAGTGAGGGTGAGTAGATCTGTTGAACCCATGTCAATAAACATGTGTGAGATGCATGATCTTATCACCATTGCCATCAAGGTGCAACAACATTGTTTTATTGGTAAGTAAAAAGCAAGACTGATTTGTAACAATTATCACGTAGTGTAGGCCTACATGCATTTGATATAGTTTATTCCTAAACTGAGGGGGTTTGGCTTAACTGTGATAAATGTTGAAATTTAAAAGTCCAGTGTGTCGGTCTTCTTAACACAGGTAGGCCTACACGTAAACATCAAACAGAAAAATACAAAAACAAAAAGAGCGGATGAAATGCTGATGTGCAATATGTATTTCAAACATTGGTCGACTACGGATTTTAGTGACGACTTTCTGTACAGAAATAAGGAGCAACACTAGATACAATCAAGAGCCGCAGGTTCCCGGCCTTTGGTAGCTTATGGAGTTTTTCCACTGATATGCACTTGTTTTACACCCCGAGTGTGCGTATACGCGAGAGTGACGTCATGACTGGCACGGTGTGTGTGCCAGTGAAACACAATGTTCCATTAAACCAGTGCAAATCATCTTATCAGGTAAGGAACCTTCATAGTCAAGTTGTACAACATGGGAGCATTGAAATGTAGGTGGAGGCATTTAAAGCAGGTTTTTAGAATGCGTTTGGTGGGTTTTAGAAAAAAGTAGTGAGCTGAATACGATACCAAAATTTTATAATTTGTGTACAGTCGATACTCGGAACTAGAAAACCACCAACGAGTCTAGATCGCTTGAAGCGAGCCAGCCGAGCGTGATAAACACTTCACTGCAACTTGATGGGGAGGTTATGAGTATAGTTATAGTTTAGCAGGTTGTGACGAGTTCGGCTTGAAATTGGACTGAAGTAGGCCGGCTTAGTTTTGTTGATATAGTACGCCTAGGACTAGATGAAACAGGTCCAGTGTAAGCTGGACTAGAACCCTTGGTAAACGTATAGTGAGTGACTACAGTATTGTCACTAGTCTGTATGATAAAACTAAATGTCCCCAATTGATAACTTAGAGAAAAATAAAACTAGGAACACTCCCCGCCCGATCAAATAATTAAATTTCATATTATTAATATTAATTTTCAATTGAATTTCGGTTTCACAAATACATTAATTTATATGTAATAACGCATATCGCTGGTTAAAATTTGTTTGTTCCTGAAATCCAGGGGGGGCAAGCGCCCCCCTTGCCCCCCCCCCCTCCCGGCGCCCATAGGTGGAGGTGTAGACTGCATAAAAATGAATCTTAAAAAAGTATAGATGTGGGTGAAAGACAATAATTAAAAACCCATGCCATATGCGGGACTCAAACCCACGTCCTTTTAGAGCCATACACTTTGGACCAGCACCCAAATAGTATTAGCATTTAGCAGAGTCGATAAAGAAGTTTCCCCGGGGAAACTTCCTTATCGACTAGTAAAATTGAAAACATACGTAACCAACATAACAATAAACGTTGTTTTTGTACTCTCATTTAAAAACAATTGTCAATAATATTCGAGATGTAGGCCTACTTAAATAGCGTATTTAGAGATCGGTGCAACATAAAATTATAACTTTTCACAGTATTGTATTAAAATAATCGCTACAAATATTATACAAACGTTTTGTGATGGACGTTGGCGCACATGCAGTCCCCTTTTCTCATTGGTCAGCTCCTGAATGGCGGCGATAAAATTCCAACAACACAACGTTTGTGTTTGTTATTTGTTATGATTTTATTTGGCTGGCGTGTGCCGTGTGCGTAGCAAAGCTGTAGGCCTAGAACGTACAGGTGCCTAGGCCTAGGTACCTTTTATGAATGGTATTTGATAGTGATTGACTACAGTTTTACGCAAACAAGTAGGCCCTATAATGGACAAAGATGAACCAAGCACCATCTTTGCATCTTCCTTGTACAAAGGAATAGAAAATTGTAATTTAAGGTAGGTCTTTCCCTCATGGTTATCTTGGCTAGGGCTAGGGTTAGGGGGGTATCTAGGCCTAGGTCTGGGCTAGGCCCTAGGCATTTAGTTGAGAGATTTATTAGGCTAGGCAGCCCACACAAAGGTAGGCCAGGCCGGTACTTCTTCGTTTCAGGGGTCCCAAGAAACAAAAACTTGTTTTTTCATGCTTTTTAGGGTAATTCTATCCTATAGCGTAGCCTACCCCGCTTCAAACCGACGTGCGCGCGCATCTCCACTGCAGCCAACTTACACAATGCGATAGTATTAGTAACTACATTATGCTGGGTTCACAAGCCGACGTTGCGACGTTCACGTCATCGTCACGTCGCGATCGCCGATGTTGGCCGCTAGGTGTTCACATGCGATGAGCGACGTTCGGATTTTTAAACTACGATTATTTCGTATTCAGACGTTTTCAAGTGTACACAAGTGCACAGAACAATAAAAGACTCGCTAAAATGCCACCAAGTAGCTCCATTCTTCGTTTTCGTAGATATTTACATCATTTTAGGCTTGTATGTTGAACTTCCGGCGACGTTACGGCGTGGAAAATAGGAATCGGTTCTATTTTTGACGACGTCGGAAGGGGAGGGGCACGTCGCGTCGTCCCGTCACCTGATTGGTCGATAGCTCACTTCCCTCGTCGCAAACGTCGCGAACGTCGGCTTGTGAACCCACCATTAGAAACAATAAATTTGCCTTGTTACTACTTACGGTATGTTAAAGGTGTACTTTCGTTAGGTTAGTCGACCTTTCCGCCTAGTTGTAGAACGCCGCGCTAGTTCTAGGATATAATCGATAAGAGCGCACCCGAAATCCTTTCCGTTAAAAGCGAGGTTGGGGATACTTGTTGTTACGCGGTTGGCAGCATTCGTTGAAAAATTTGCGCGCGAAGCGGGGTACCCTATACGATATTTTTACCCTTTTTAGTATCGCGTATAACTACTACTAGGCCTATCGAAGTATCGATAATCGAAGAATCGTTCGTGTATAAATATATATTACTGCCTAGTTGATTTCGTTACGACTTTTGTTTTGATATGGCTAAGCCAGAAATTACAATAATGGTAAATGAGTACAATAAATTATTTTGTTTTAACGATAGCGACATTCACGTTATCAAATACAGAATCGAATTGCACGCGCGGTTTTACGGGACGACCCGACTTGAATCCTTGAATTCTCTTGATAGTTAAATTTCCAAATTTATATTAATTCTTCTATTCGTCTAATAGTAGCCTAATAAAAAATAATAGTATAGGTAGGCCTACCGGTACTGAAAGCTTTGAATTTGTCTCATAGTTTATCTGTTAACTTAAAAATTATATTTCATCATATCCATGAAACCCTCCACTCGCCAGCTCCCCTCTGGCGAGCTACAAAAGTCAGCGAGTTGTCATATTCAATCTTTTATCTCAATAGGCCTACCTCTGGTAAATCTGGCACATTTTCTAAACCAATTTTCACATTGAAAGAATTTCTGAGCTTTGAGCCACATTTTTCTTGTTTGTCAGATCAAAATGAAAATTACAACTTGGAGGCCTATGAATTAATAATATATTGTGCGTAGTAAATATACCAATAAATACTAGGGATGGGAAAAAGCGTTTAATTTCCTTAACGTTTAACCTCTTGAAATTTTCGCGTTTAAACGTTTTAGGTGGGCAGAGGCCTAGGTTTTACAACAAAAATCGTAATTTTGTACTTATGACCTGCCGACGAGTAATTAACAACGATTTTATCCTCACACTCGCATTTAATAACCCGGCACTTCCACCATGTGTAACAGAGAAGATGCCTTAAATTAAAATATAGCCAGGGACCCGGCACCTCCACCAAAATTACGCAAATTTAGAAAAATTTTTGGCCTAATTTGTTAGCCTGTGTTTGTGTAGGCTCCGAAAGTGATAAAATAACATTTCGTTTATATAAAAAATAAAAATAAATACTATCACATTTATACACGTTTCGATAAAACTCTAAACGTTTAAACTCTACATGCGCGTTTAAACGACCCATCCCTAATAAATACTACATTGAAATCTCCAGAATTTCCGTAACTGGTTAAAAATGCACCTTCTTAAACAACATGAAAATAAAAACGCCCTGCGGGTCAATTCGGGGGGACCTCCCCCACCCCACCCTCCTAGCAGGACGTTACAGCTTTTATATTTGGGCCACCCCAAGTTTTTGGGGCTAGAACCGCGCCTGTTTGGATTCACTTTGAAACTAGTTTCAACAAAATCATTTTGGGTTGTTGTGATATATAGGCCTACCGTAGGCCTACCTACGGTGCGTATTTCAAACCGATTTCTTTCAAAGCGTTTTGAACAAACCGCTTTGGACGTCCTGATACGTAGTCAATGCAAAAACTATGGATGCCTACTAGGCCTAGGCCCTAGTGATCAGTGTTATAGTTAAGAGGGAATGGGACACATTTGGCAGTTAGCAAATTTAGGTATTCACTCGGCCAAGATGCAACTGACGTACCCTAGGCTATATGAAACTTTGCAAAGTTGTCAATAAAGCATACATAAACAGCCCTGCGGTCATAGATTTTCAAAATTTTGAAAATATAAAAAAATCACGAATATAGTCAATTTTGGAGTTGTTAACGAATTCAAAATTTGTGAAAACTAATTTATTTTTTATAAATTATATTAAAACAAAATTTGGAATTGTTACTGCAGAGTCCTAGGCCTATATTTCCACATTCTTGACATATATTTAAAATTTCTCACACCTGTGGTGATGTCAGTCGGCCGAGCGAACAGCAATTTGCCTAAAATGCATGTCATAGGCCTTCTCTATTAAAGAGGTATTCACCCGCTAAACTCAAAAAATATATTTCATTCAGGCTAACTAGTTATGACTTTAGAAATCAACAGAAAAATTATTGGGTCCACCTTGACCAGGAAAAAAATGTTGAACTTGGTATTCTTCGAGCTAGGTGCAAAAATCTCCCTTAAGAAATAACATGGGGACGATCTTTATGCCCCGTGACCTTGGAGGATTTTCATCCAAAAAAATATTGGCCATTATTGACATCTCTAAAGCCTTTTCTGTAAATTCTCTAATTTTGTTTTGTAATTTGGGCTAGTGGTTTGGTCAAAATATGCTGATTACCAAGAAGTGGTGTGATTTTGGAATGGAAATTTTTGCTTGTTTGAGAGTATATTTTTGCACAGTTCCAAGACATGATGTTATAACGGGGCATTTTAGATTGGTACGATGCTCTAGTAGGTATCTATGTGGAACAAAAATGAAGCAGGTTAAAGTTGATTTAAGAAATTTTCCAAAACACCGATTTTTGCAAATTTCTGGGTCAAAAAATTTGAAAAATTTTGTGTAAAATCACAGTTACAAGGTATAATTTTTTAAGCGGTCATTTTAGTGGCAGGGCCTAACTTATGATGCTATAGATAATGTGGCCAAAAATAATTTTTGAGGTACCTAATAGCCCCTTTAAGAGTCAACTATAGGCCTAGCTACCTATTTGAAACTGTTTTGGGAACTTTTCCTGCTTCCAGTTGTCATCTGATAGGTATGCAATTCTGTGTCATTGTCAAGCAAGGAGATGGTCACTCTTCTATAGTGAAAGATTACTAAACATTATTGCGCAATACGCACAAATAAATTCCGAAAATTCCCAATGTTGATGATTTTACAAAAATCCAAAATCCTAAGAATCCATTTTTATTTATTTTGACTTTTTTGTGATGGTTAAAATAAATGGGCTTCTTTCGAAGACTAGGCCTATTTATACATGACCATAACATGTGTGCAAAGTGTGGTAACAATCTGATAAAAACTGGCTTCATGAAAAGTTCCAGAAACAAATCACTGGTATTAAGAGTCTTCTATACATTATGAAGAAGACACCTTAGAATTTTCTAGGCAACCAACATTTATGTTTTTCTACACCAAAATATTTTGTAGACTAGCAGCAATTCTAATAAGAGTTGTAGAGATGGTCGAGCCAGCCTCCCCCCCCCATGATTATTTTAAAATAAAATATATTGTATTATTCCATAATGTTTTATTATTTTATCTTGCAAACTGCGTAGCTAATAGCTTTTATTACCATAGTAGGCCTAGGCCTATGTATAAAAAACCACCTTAGAATTTATGATAATCACAAGGGGGGTAGGGGAGGAAGTGAAGTTGTGTGGAGTTAAGTTGGATCGAGATGTGATTGTGCACGCTCGATGCCGTCTATGATTGAAAATAAGATAAACGTTTAATATGTTGCCAGTATGCTGTGAATTGTAAGCTCGACATGACGACAAAACAAATTGATGCACACTAACTAGGCCTACATTGTTTCGGTAGGTATTGCATTCAGCCCACCACTTTTTTCTAAAACGCACCAAATGCACTTAAAAACCTGATTTTCACAAAATTTCACCCTGCGGCACTATTTATGAGGGGCTCTGTCCCCCATACCCCCGCGCATAGTTCTACATCCACCTCTGTCGCGGGGGGCCCCTACGTTCTGCGCTACACCACTGCATGCAGTGAGCCAGTGACCAAGGTGCATCGAATCAATTTCACATTGGTCTACAGTCCTGTACCATTTTAATCGAGTCCTTTACATCCTGTATCCTGTGACCTACCTAACTTCTTTACAACTAGTATTTCTCTAATAACCGTGATTCGAATTAGCTGTCCCTTCTTGTCTTGCCCACTGTGCTACGGTACTGCTTGTTAGGATTCTTATCTGTGCCGCCTGTGTGTGAGTGTTTGTATTTATGTTCTTCTCTAGGTATCTCACTAAGCTATTAATTTTACTCTATAAAATGTATGTTTTACAGGCGTGTGATAACAATATTACATGAAAGGAATGGCAATCCAAATGATATCATTCCTTGGAAGGGTATCTCACCATTCCATTTGGCAATTGGCTGTGAAAATGAGATATTTGCTGAAGACGTGACCAAACTTCTCATTCAGTTTGGTGGACATCCCAACACAAGGTGAGTAAGCCTAATAATAATAGGCCCACCTAGGCACCTATATAGGGTGTCCAGATTTTCAAACCAAAAAAGCGGGACAAACTTCTGGCGGCTGTAGCTGGGGTCTGGGCAAAGCCCCAGCCGCCGGAGGCCTTTTCGCCGAAGGCGAAAAAAAAATCACCATACTACAATTATTTAGTCATGTTTTAACTGAAAAATGGCAACTCGGGGGATTACCTTAATGAATAATTACTATAGAAAATGTTGCTTTGCAGATCGTACAAAACACTTGTCATTATCAGTCTCGTGTCTAACAAGATAAGGAAAGTCCTTCTTAACATCGTCATTGAAAACACACGTTTAGGCGGCGGCATTTTACACACTCACGCGTACGAGACGAAAAAACTATCTCGTAAAAGTGAGGTTATGAAGTAAAAATATGTTTTCAAATCAAAATTAGCTTTCCCACCATTTAATTGCTGCTAATAATAATTAAATATCAAATTGCGAACTAGTATATTCTATCTGTTTGAATACAATCAGTTCTGCAAATAAGCAGGCAAAGTAGGCTTGCAAGCACTCTAAATTTTTTTTATACTTTTTCCTCACGACAGCATTTACAACGATCTGAGCAAGCAAGGACCCAAGGAAGGTTTGTTTTGGGTGAATTATCAAATTAAATATTTATTGTGATACAGTTATGTTTTATCATGTTGCTCGGCTGCAAAACGACAAAAACTTTGTTGGAGCTCGGGACAATTCGTGTAACTGATGCCGTCAACCAACCCCACCCCCCTCTACACTCCGCCTGCTGATGACGCATTCATTCGTGCAAAGTCAAGGCCAGCAGAAAAGTGTATACAGAATACGCGTAGTCCGCAAATTTACAGCAGACGAGCCACGAGCTACACGTGAAATCGGTATATTTACAAAACGGGACAAAACAGCGTCCCGTGAACAGTTGTCGGGACACCGGGACAGGTCTCTAAAAAACGGGACTGTCCCGTTTTTAATGGGACGAATGGACACCCTACACCTATAGCCTCATTAATTATCAATGAATTGCTTCAATATTTTGGCTTTACATGCAACATCCCACAACTTAGCATTTACTACCGGTTACATGACCATAGTGGTCAAATCACTTCCTGCCAAATGCAACCTAGGGAAGATCAGAAGATGAGAGTTAGCTCATCAGTGGATCACTAAATCCAGGCTGCCACCTAACCTCAACATACGCTAGGTTCCCACTTGTCACATCCCAACAGCACCTTGTAGGCCTTAAATGTTGTAGGCCTCCTACATAATATTAATCTCTAGCTGAGTTTATTTTTATTTGCCATTGACTAGTGCAGAGTGCAGACAGTAGCCATCTTCCTTTCTTCTGAGTGATCATTATAATATTGTGTTGAAACGTCTCGGGTCTTCATTGTTATTAGTTTTTAGTTTTCAACTACAAATTTGGCAGCCTTCATTACTTCTTGACTTCTTGGATCCTATTCCTACCCCAACACTAATGGGTGGACTAATAACTACAAGGCCCACGACTCGAAACAATTGAAGGAATACTGCCGCACGATTTAGTATTGCAGTTTCAGAACCCTGATTCTGTCTATGCCTTTCAGAATTTTGAAAGTAGGCCTTAAGTTATTTAGGAATGCAGTAAGCCTACCTACCTACAAAGTTAAAATTATATTTCTTAACTTAGGCCTATCTAAGTTAGGGCCTATGTGATTTCAAACGTTCCCATAAAGTTTCATCAAGATCGGAGTAGCTATTTGCCCAGTCGATATATCACGAAAATATCGCATTTAAAATCGTAAAAGTCTACGATATTCACAAGAAATATTTCTTTGATGGTACCAAAACACTTGGCAGATCTAAGTTCAGAGATTTCGAAGGTCCCCTCCAATTTTCATCAAGATCGCATATTATGCTGTGTGCCCGGAGCTAACAAACAGACACAAAAAAAACACCCAAGCTATTTTTAGGTAGGCCTAAGTGTAATTGAAGTCTTTGCTTTGCTCATCCAAATAGTAGGCCTAAGGATAATATTCAAAACAATTCAGAAATTACAAAATCCAACCCGGCCTAGATATTTGAACTTGTGTCTTCTACTTAGCCTTACTGAACTGGACTGGACAATAATGGTGCTAAACTTGAGTAGCAATATAGCCAACAGGGTTTAAAACAAGCCAAACATGAACCAGGCAAGAAATATAATCTCCACCTCCTTGGAGGCTACGAGGAAAGAGGTTGAAAACTTTTTTCAGAGCTTGGAATGTTGGAACGAGAGTTGGAATGTGAATTAGCTCAATTCTATCATTATAATAATTGTAATTAATTTAATTGTTAATGGATGAGCAATAATAAAAATAATGTATTTAGTTAAGAATATGAGGCTGTCTTGTAAGTTTATACAGATACTGTACTGTTATTTTATTATTTTGTAGGTCACTAGATGGCATGACACCTGTGCACATTGCTGCTGCTTGGGGCCGGGCCAACTTATTGCACTTGCTTCTACTAAATGGTGGAGATCCCTGGCTTCTAGACGATGAGAGAAAAGATGCGTTTGACTATGCATATCAAGGAGACTTTACTGATTGTATAAAACTGTTAAACAAATTCATGAAATTGGATTCCATGTCTTCCAGCGTGGCTGATGTGACTCCAAAGTTTAAATCAACGCTTGGTAAGTTTTTTTATTATTACATCATTGGATCTAGGTTAATCCTTGCTCACAACTGCCTGTATTGCCGCCATAAGTCAAAAAGTACCACAATTTTATTTTTTGGGTGACCTGCTTCCTACCAGCTTTAGTGCTTCCAATATTGCCTTTAGTTCCCCATCAAAGCTACTGCCATTTTATTCCTGCAGGTAGTGCCTTCTCAAATTCTCTACAGTATATTCCTGCTCCAGGTTTTGCTGATCCGTCTGTTACTCCCTTTCAGGATATCTGTCATGTATATGTATCTGATACACTTGTGCTTGTGTAACTTGTAATATGATAACAACGTCTGGTCTGGTACGTGAAATCGTGATTTGTTGATTGATTTGTTGATTTCAATTTGATTTGCGATGTCTTGGCAGACATAGCGCCGCTTTTGTGGATGGATGGGGTATTGGGGCGGCCTGGATCACTGATTGCATGGTAACTGTCATATTTTGAAACTTGTCAATTTACCGTACTCATTTTTTCTTGTCACTCTCACTGAACTCCGTCTCGACAAGCTGAACGGGTTGTAACAGGTCTGGGCCGAGCTTAATATGGGCCCGGGCTTGTAGAAGTAGACCCGTGCAGACCTCTGGTACGTGTTACAATCATTGTTATATGACCTAGAAAGAGCGACAAAACTAAAAAGGTGTTAGCCATTCGCGAAATTTCCAGAAGGAATTATTTTGTGCCAGAAATGTAATTTCATTACAATTAATAACTCTACAGTATGTTAATTTTGTGCAAGGCACTAAAATCAACATTTCAAATTGTGATTTTGGCAAAGTTTGGCCTCCAGGGCAAAATTTTAAACAAAATTCGGTGGAAGAAGCAAAATAAAACTAGCTAAATTGTTGTTTTTTAAAAACTAGGCCGCTTCGCGAACGCTTTTTACAGTCGCGTTGATGGATGAGCTTTTTTTGGAATATTTTTGTCTAATGATTACGTTTTTAAGTGGAATCTCATTACTTTTTTATAGTTATACTTGATATTACTTGTTCATTATACACCTGTAAAAGGCTTATATTAAAACCTTTATTTCTATGAATTTTGACAAACTTTTTCAACTTTTTCTTTCAAGAGGCACTACATCACCATAATCTTTATGTGAATGTAAAATATGAACGTTGTAGCCCCACCCGTTTGGTCAAAATCGGCCCAAATATCACGAAAATATCGCATTAAAAACCGGAGAAAAAATCGTAAAAGTACGATTTCTATAAGAAATATTTTTTCAAATGTCTCTAAAATCATAACATATATGATTTAAGTGATTTTAAACGTTCCTATAAGGTTTCATCAATATCGGAGTAGCCGTTTGCCAAATATCACGAAAATGTCGCACTAAAAATCGAAAAAAATCGTAAAAGTACGATAATTATGAGAAATATTTCTTCGATTGTACCCAAAAACAATACAGCTCTAAGTTCAGAGATTTCGAAGGTCCCCTCTAACTTTCATTAAGATCGCATATGCCGTTTGCCCGGTAGAGAGCGAACAAACAGACAAAAAAACTAACAAAAACATAACACCCGAGCTATTTTTTTGGGGGTAAGTAAGTAAAAAACAAACAAAAAAACACAAAGTCAAATTGAAGTCTTTGCTTCGCTCATCCAATAATTTTAGTTGTATTGCTGTTATTGCTGGTGATGCCAGGGTGACAGAAAAAGGGTTAAAATTGCAACAAAAGTGGTCAGGTATAAAAAAAAAAACCAGAGAAATACCCATTCAAGTTCCGTTGGCTGCTCAAGAGCCCGGGTCCCTTGGACCTCTTGTACATTCCATGCTATGTTACTGTTTGCTTTTTGTGATGGTAACCTGATTTTCATTGGCAATATTAAAGATTAGTGCCATGAATAGAGAAATAAAGGCTAGTCTAATCAACTACCAATGTTCAGCCATGCTTCCTAGTCCCTTGCTTTTTACGTTAGAAATTCCACTGCCTTGTTGATGTGGATGAGCTCAAAAAAACAGGCTTTGACACAGAAAGCAGAGGTCTAGTCTGGATTACTTGGAAGCTCTATCATTTGTCCTATTGGGTTGTGTTTTGCACCAAAATATTTAGTAACAATGTACAACTTGCACAATAATTAGAGCATATTTTCCTAATAGTGCTTGCTTTTTTTAGTAACGGATGGTAAATATGCCCCTAAACGGGTATTTTATAGTAATTTTTTAATCTGGTGTAGGAGACAATAATTATTTAAAATCTTTAAATGTGCTCTGATCACACATTGCGCTCATCCGTTATAAACAACGTTCCAAAAATTCAATTTCTTGGGTTGAAAATTGGAGGTCAAACAGTGCTCCAGACTGTTTATGAAATTAGCTAGATTTGACAATCAACAAATGGACATTTAACATTATAAAAAAGGTGGACCGAGCTCAAACAACCATCTTTAGAATCGTTTGAATAATATAATAGTAGAACCTTGAAATTTTTACCATTCTGTAGATTTTGTCGGCAATTTACCAGTAAATTTAGCAAGTCCCATCACTAATAATTAATGTCAAATTACTGAGATGGTCTCTAAACAAGAGACAGGGAAAAGGAAAGCCCATGTTTGATCAACTAGGCCTACATAACTACATCAGATAAAATTATACGTTGCCGGCTGTCTTAAGGGGAATTTTGTAAACTTATTGGCCAAATGATAGAAAAATTTCAACATTGACAACAAAATATGTTGTCACAACTGGTAACAACTTTCAAAACGTAAATTCTGGGAAAGTTATCATAGTGTTGGTTTGGTTGAAGTTGTGAGATAGCCTAGCCTATTGTTTCTGTTAACATAGGGTACTCTAAATAAAAAGTAATACAAACAATTAATTTTCTAAATTGATATTTTGATTTTTTTTCTAAATAGTGATAAACTGAGGTTAATATGTTCATCATCAACTGATTTGAAATTGTAAAATGTAGTCTACTGTAGTTTAGCATAGTAAACACAAACATAGTTATGTTTGTATAATTTTGATTTTCAGATAAAGTGATGTTGTATAATCGTAATGCAGTTTTGGAGTACAAAACTGACACTCAGTTTTCACCAACACACTTACGCCAGTTAAAATGCGCTACAACACAAACATCTCCGGGAGAAAATGAAGAAGTGTCTCACATTGTTGGTAACTATGTTCAAAACCTGGTAAATAATGTGGATGAAACTGAAACAGAAGAGTCAAACAAAAAGTTTAATTCTGTTATAGCTGATCTTAAAGATAATAATGTTACACTCAAAAGGGGGAAGCAAAACAAGCATCTGAAAGGTATTAGGCCTAGGTTCAAAGAAAATGAACCAGAAGCAGAGCTCCATGTTTCAGGAGGTAGTTCGTATGATGAGTTGCTAGTAGTGAAACTAAGTGAAGAAGGTAAGACAGCACATGATCTGGTAAAGGCTGGTGAAAAAAGTCCTAGTTCTGATGTGAAAGAACGGCAGGGAAATAGTATTCAAAAGACAGGGAAATCACCATCTGTTTCCGAGATGACATTGATTGAGGAACTTAAAAAGAGGCAAGCAAGCAGTATTGAAAAGCAAGCAAAATTGTTGGATGTGGCTGACAAACACTTGGATTTCAAATCAGATACAGTATTAAAAAAATACAAAGTTTTTCAATGTGCAAGTGGGCTTGTAAAAATACCAAGCAATCACGATATTGAAGGCAGCATGCACAAAGTTTCTAGTGTTTTGCCCAGTGAAAAATCTTTCCGACATCATCTTAGAGACCTATCTCACCACAGAGCTACGAACACTGAAAACCATTTTGTAGATCTTGACAAGTACACCATGGATTGGATGAGTCAAGGTGAGCCGTTGCAACAAAATGTTCCAGTATTTCATGAAAATAATTTATCCGGTGATTCTGATGACGATATGCAATACAAATTAATCTGGCCTACACAAGATCAATCTACCCACATAGAAAACACAACTAAACGTGTTAGGTCTTCGCCGGACTATTTCACTTGTAGCGAAGAAATACAAACTCTAGCGCGTTATCCAGGTGGTAAACCAAAAGCCACTAAAATTTTGCACTTTCCAGAGGTTACTGTGACCAGTTTACCCAATATATCCAAAGATAATAATTGCCATAATTCATTTCCATTTGGAATTTTACAATCTTCAATTGGTGATGAACACCTTCTTACAAAAACAGAATCACGTCAGCAGATTTCTATTCATCCAGTTAAAGAACTCGATACAACCGCATCTTCTATGTCCGATACTGATTCTTTTGTGAGTGTGTCTGAAGATTATATCATCACAGATGAAGAGGAAGGAGTAGTTCTTCTAGAGAGGCGTTACTTGGTTCCCGAAACAAATCTATCTAGTTCAGACCGTTGCACGAGCGGGAACTCTTCGTCGGCAGAAAGTGGATCTTACGACACGGACACCTTACGTACTGAATTAAAACGTAGAGGGCTAAATCCAGATCCTATTATACCTTCCACAAAGAGGGTATATGTTAAGAAGCTAAGGCGTCTTGCACGAAATCCAGAAACTTTGCCTGAAAAAAAAAATGTGTACAGTGCTGAGCTGGAACGAACTCTACACACAGAAAACTGGTATTTAGATTTGTCAACGTACGAATCTTTGGAACGCGAAATTGCGTTGCAGTTTAACAATTCCGATACAACCAGACATTGGAGTCAAGGTGTTATCAAGTCGTCATTTTGCTATCTACTCCTTGACCCTCGCATAACGTGTAATTTGCCTTGTCGAACTGAATCGACTCCCCAACCAAAAGTTTGGTCTTCTTTTCTAGAAGCTATTTTTTATGTGGGAAAAGGAAAACGATCTCGTCCATATTCCCATCTTTATCGGGCAGTTGCTGCCTGGAAGACTGGGGCAACGTCGCCGAACCGGAAAATTCAACACATTTTAGATATTTGGAGAGATGGTGTGGGTGTTGTTTGTCTCCACATCTTCCAGAATACAATTCCTGTTGAAGCCTTCACCCGTGAGGCAGCCATTATCGATGCACTCATGTTGCCTAACCTTAAAAATGCACGCCCCAGTGAATATTATGGTGTCGCGGCAACATGGACCTCCCATACGAAGAAATTACTTGGAGTGTACTTGTTGTACAAAGCAATGATAATATTCCTTAAAGAAGGAGAGAGGCAACTGCGCCCTGCTGACATCGGGCACTAGTGTGACTGGTTTATTCAACAAATGTAATATAGGGAAGTGCGGGTAGGCCTTAAATTGGGGCTGAAACTGAGTCGGTCTGAAGCTTTTAAAAAATACTCATAGTCAGAAACAAAAGACTGCACTTTATATAGTCACGTCTGTGATTGTTTAACATCCATCACTGATCACTAATAATCAGGCTAAAAAGTGACTCGAAATACCAGAATCTAGGACGTGAAACAACAAGAAGTTTCCGAGAAGGGTTAGTGCCAGGCCAACACAGTTGTTCTATACATCGGTGCTTACATCACATACATCATTTCGGTACTTCATGTCATCCGGCATATTGACAATAAGTACACTTTGCCAGTTGTGGCTCTTCTGGAAACCAACAGTTTTGCCAATACTGCCAGTTCAAAATCACTTCTATTATATATATATATATTTCTGACTCCTGTTTCCAACTTGAGTTAGGTCAGGGGGTGGCTATAGCCACCAATTTTCTAGGGCTTTTTATGAGTTGTTAACACCGGCTTGCCAGGCCTGTCATGTCCTCTTCAGGTTCACTCGCACTTCTTCCCACCAGCTCACGCCATCCACTTCTGTCTTCCCACAGTTTTCTTGCTTCGACTTCTTCCCACTTCTCACCTCTTTCCTGTATATCATTCCTTATCTGATCTTTCCACTTCTCTCTTGGTCTACCGACTCGTCTTTTAACTTTGTCCCCACTTTCAAATTCTGTCCTTGGAATTCTTTCTTCTCCCATTCTTCTGACATGTCCATACCATCTCAACCTTTCTCGTCCAATTTTGAATAATAGCTTCTCAACTCCAACTTTTGTCCTGATTTCTTGGCTTCTAATTTTGTCTAACTTCGATATTCCGGCTATGCTTCTTACGAACTTCATTTCAGCTGCTTGAATCCTACTTGCATCTACGGCTCCTAGTGTCCAAGTCACTGAAGCATATGTAAGGATGGGTAGATAGTATACCTTGTACAATAACACCTTGCATTCATTAGGGAAATCCTCGTTCCAAAGTAACTTCCTTACTTGCTGTATAGAAGGATTCTGCCTGGGCCACCCTTTTACTGATCTCACTTCCCATCTTTGCCTCCTTTGTGATAATGCTACCTACGTACGCAAACTCTTCTACCTCTTCCAGTTCCTCATCTCCAATTTTAATTTTCTCTCTAGTTACTTTACTTGTTCCTTTCTTTCTAGATTTTTCCATCACAATAGTTTTACTTTTTCCTACACTGATCTTTAGTCCAAATTCTTCTGTTACAAGTTTCCACTGCTTCACTTTTGTCTGCACTTCTTCAGCTGTCTCTCCCCACACTAGGATGTCATCCGCATAAATCATTGTCCTTGTGCCAGTTCCCGTCTCTGGTTCCACCTTATTTAAAATTTCGTCCATTACTATTGAGAATAGTAATGGGGATATTACACTGCCTTGCCTTAGGCCAGTGTTAGTGTTGAACCACTCAGTATTTCCATGGTTTGTTTGAACACAACTTGTACATTGTTGGTACATACATACTAATTATTCTCTCGATCATGCCGTTGCTAACACCCTTCTTTTTTAGGCACTCCCACACTTTTCCTTGGGGCATGCCATCATAGGCTTTTTCTAGGTCTAAAAACACTATGTGCACCGTTTGTCCTGCCTCCCATCTAGTTTCCATGATTTGTCGCACTGCGAATATCAAATCAGTGGTTGACCTTCCACTCCGAAACCCATACTGCTCTTCCCTTAGCTGTGGTTCTATTATTTCATTTAATCTTGCTTGTATTATTTTTTCAAATATTTTAGCTCCTTGGCTCATTAGGGTGATGCCTCTGTATTTTTTTTTACATCCTTCCTGTCACCCTTTTTAAAAAGTGGGACAATTACTCCTTTCCCCCAGTCCTCGGGAACTGCTTTCTGTTGCCAGGTGCTTTTACCACATGGTACATCCATTCACCCCCTGCGGTCCTGCTGCTTTAATCATTTCTACGTATACTTCATCCATCCCTGCTGCTCTTCCGTTCTTCATATATCCAATAGCATGCCGTACTTCTTCTCTTGTTATTCTCCCTCCTTTTCTTCATAGTATTCTTCCATTTTTTTCCGCCACAGAGATGTTGATACTTTCATCACAGCCCTGATTTTGGTATCATTGAGTAGGTTGGAGAAATGCTCTTTCCACAAAACTTGTATTTCACTTGGTTCTTGTGTTGGTTCCCTTTGTTTTTAAGATAATTTGGGCGTTCACTGTCTGTACGTTTATTTTTGATCATACCGTACAACATCTTTTTGTTCCCATCAAAGTCAATTTTCAGTTTTTCAGCCAGCTATTATATTTCTATTATAAATAGCAAAATTTCAAATGTTTTGCAAAATTAGAAAAATGAATGTTATGGCCACAAAATATATAATACAACAATGAATATATTGTTACGTGTTAATAAACCAAGTATATTTCATCAATTTGTTCATTAAATAAATACACGGCTGCATTTCTTTTATAATGCACATTTTGGGGATTTTTAGACAAATTGTTTCAAAGCTGGTCGCTAATTTGAAAGTTTAATACCTCCGAGTGTCATCTCGTCTCAATTTTATATATCACCGTGTTTCGATTTTCGACTCCAATACGCAGCAAAACTACTTAGCCTATTTGTATAATGCGGACAAGCACTCGTGGTGTACCTCTCTATGTCTCATAACCATAAGTAAGATGCATGCACACGACACAATTGTTGATTTTTGCATCAATCCCCACAAAATCGTGTAACCAAATGTTGGACACCTTCGAAACAAGGTTTTTGGAAATGCTGAATAGGCTACTGTTGCATGTTTTACCTAAAATACATGACTTCAAGTTACCCGAGTGTTGCATTTTATTTTGTAAAATGATAAGCATAATGTTTTATTATGACAAATTGTAGACGTAGTGCCTACATGACCAAGTCCTTGTCAAGCGGCGTGATTTGAACGTTAAGCTGTGTTTATTGTCAAAAAGCTAGGCCCGAGGCCTCTGCTCAGCCCAAATTATAAAAGTGAAGCCCGCACATTCCTAGGGTTAGTATGTAATATTCAATAGTGCTGTGTTTATTGGTATCTACCAACTACATGGTAGAATAATTATTCTCTATTAAAGATAAACAGCACTAAATTGCATCCAAGGACAAAGTTCAAAGACCAACCAAATGCAAATATATCTTAATATTATATGTTAAACATAGATTGCTAGTCATATTGTTACCACGATTGAATGTTAAAATTATGAACTTAAACGTTCATGATTGTCGATTGATCACTTGTACCTGAACTCCTGGAGTCACAAATACTGTTAAGGAGGTCCATGCTAAGCAAGACTATAATATGATCATTTGCAACATTGTATGTAATAAAAAGTTATTTCTCTTACTATTGGACTATTGTGTTCATTATTTCTCTCTGGCTGGAACTAACAAGTCATGCTGTTTTAAAAGTTACCAAATCTTATCATTCACCATTCTCACATCGTTCCTTTTCTGCAGTTATGGGGTTTGTTTGTCCGGCAAACTAAAAACTATTATAAAAAAGTGTATGAACCGAAGATCAAACAGCAAACCAAAATTTTGAATTTAGATTTATTTTGGTTATGGGCAGTTTATGGGTACCACGTTTCAAAGTTGCAAAAGAAAGGGAACAATTTTCGGGCAACAAGTTCTTGGCAATGGGAAGGGGTACAGAATTGTACATTTCATATGCCTTGTGGATGCCGCACAAAACCCTTTAAAAAACTAAAATAATTTTACTGGGAAGTGGAGATGAAGAACCTTGCAAATACAGATTTTTTTTAAAATTAATATTTGCATTTATTTGTACATTATTTGAACATAATATTAAAAATAAATGCGAGAGTGACAGAAAGAGCATCTGCCTCATATAGTACATGAGTTCCTGTCTCCCTCTTATTGACACTAATCCAATTATGAGGTTGCCATTGCCAGTGAACATAGAAGGCGGAGCACGTACAACATACGTTGGTTAATAATATTATTTAAAAACCCATAAGCCTAGTATATTGTATAGTATACGGTATATATATTTTTTTCAACATTTCCAAAAATATATATGCTATTGTTATTTTTACTTTAAAATTGTTCTAAAACATAACTGGTTTGAACAGAACCATTATTTTTAGAGGTGTCAAACTGAATCAAAATCAAAATAATGTTGGTTTGATTGATGTCCTGTTTAGTACTGTGTTTTTGTCTCCCCAAGGATGTCACTGGCCGTTAGTGTTAGTGGCTATATAACATTGCTTTCTTTAGGTCTCATTCATATCAAAATAAGTTGTGGTGACGGCCTGATAAAAACATTCCCGGAATATGTGGATGTATAGTTTGTGACCTGATGGTACTTTATTCATGGAAGTCTGCACTTGATGATTTTCTGTTAATTAAAGATGGGATGTTTAATTTAAATCTGAACACCACCCCAGTTTAGTATACGGCAGGTAATGTATTAATTTTAACGTCAATCCTATTCAGTTATAAAAACTGATCCAAAAAGTAAAGTAATACATACATTACACACAAAACAAAACATTTTGTTTTCAAATATAAAAATATAATTTTAACAATATATTATCATTTCGATAAACTATGAGTACGACATTTAAAAGGCGTATTCAAATTTGTTATTAGATAAACTTTTTAAATTTAAATTTGATTTAAACAATTGTTAATTGAAAAATAAAATATGATTGAAAAAACTTACATTGAAAGAAACAATGTTGAGTTGAGAGAAATATTACTGGCCAGGTTAATTACTAGTACAGTTATGCAGCTGCTGATGAACATTCTTTACTTTTTGTATTTATTGTTTTTAACACAGTTGATACTGGATACTACAAATGGGTATATATCCCCATTTACATGAGTGACTGTATGAGTAGAAAATAATAATATGCAAACGTGTGTGAATTGAGTGGTCAATTGCCTAGCTAGATGACTATCTGTAATTGCAATTGCAATTGACTCCATATGTCCATGCTCTCAGTGTAGCCTTTTGACAAGGTGGAGATAGCTGCTCATAACATGGCAAAGCAGGACTTACTTTTGTTTTTCCATTGTCTCTGCATGGTTTAGTGACTGATATCACTCAATATGGTGCGAGGCGTGTACTTTTGTTTTGTTTAAAACTCGTGTTCTACGTATCATACAAAGTAATATCACCAAGAATAAGTACACTACATATGCATATGCGACATTCCTTTTATCGCGCTTTCATGCTACCACACCACTTGTGACGAAAGACTGCATACTTTGGTTGGTGCTAGTATAACCCGATTGTTGCCTACAACATATTTTGTTGTAGGCCTAAGCGTGAAGTTATAAACAAAGTTTCAATCACCGGGGTACATGTTGCTATCCGTTTGAGTAATCCATTCAACAAAACCTTTTTACAAAGGTTACAATCAGGGGCATAGAAACAATTTTTGTAGTGGGGGGGGGAGCAGGTCAGACTTAATTTTAAAAAACAATACTATATTGAATAATTATTTATGGGTGAACAGTCTTCCGTGGGTAAAGTAGGCCTATACGCGATTTCGCACAATGGGGGTTCTAGGGGGAGGCCCCCAGCTAATGCGAGTCCGGGTTGCACAGCCCCAATTTTTTTCGATTCTTAGAGTGGGCCACCTCCCCTGACATGGGGCAGGTTGTCCAATTCACATTCCAAGTTATTTTTGTTGTTTATTGTATTAAACTAAGTAAGTAAAAATTTGAAATATTTTTTTAAAAGTGCATCATAGATTGAAGAAATGATTACAGAAAGATATCAATAATTTCTTTAATTGGATTCCTTCCTAAAATTCCAACTGTAAAAACGTGGCCAACTAGCCCCGGTCTCCCCTATACGTGATATCGCACAATGGGGGTTCTAGGGGGAGGCGCCCCAGCTAATGCGGGTCCGGGGTGCACAGCTCCAATTTTTTTTGATTCTTAGAGTGTGATTGGAGTATTTCAACGAGTTTTACGCATGTTTGACAAACTTTCGTGCCAGCGGCCGAAATGATGATAACATTAGTTAGTGAGCTTGTTGACCCCCCATCCCCCCCGTTCCTACGCTCCTGGTTACAATGTTATTTACTCACTTCTTGTGAGCTTCTATCAACTTTCCCTGATTTCATAGTATGCCCATTTCAGCCAGGAGTGTCGTTTCAGTGTCATAATGTTTCAACCCGTGTGCAAAGCTGAGTCTCAAACCAGCGTTGTGACCGGGACAGGGTATTTCTTTGCCGGACGTGGAAGGCGGGAAAATAGGTTAAGTCCACATCGCAGGGGAGTATGAGTTACACCCAGTCTTGGGGAGGAACACAAATTGGTTGATATTACTGTTGTAAAGGCTCTGTATCTTATTTTATTTTACTTGTCTTTATAATGTCTATGGAATTTTAACAACTGATAGTAAAACTGAACTGAAATGAACTGAGCCTATTTTCAATTTTAAAATAACTGGAACTTTAATAATTTTGTTTTGATATAGCTGTACCAATTTGGATTTGAAATCAGCAATACAATTGTATTTCTATTTCTATTATTATTATTATTATTATTATTATTATTATTATTATTATTATTATTAATAATTCATTTAGCAAATCGCTGCTCGGCAGTTACACATTGAACAAGTTACATGCAGAAGAGGAACACGCCATCTAATTCTCTTGTGAGTGCCATCTGTACATACATCTCTTATTTATGTCCCCCATGGTCCAAATAAATTTTGAGTATGTACTGAGGGAAAAATTAAGTCTATGTAGTTTTAAATATTCGCGCTACATTTAACGTTCGGCGTTTTGATTAGGCACACAATCAAGAGGGCTGTGAACTTTTGTACTGCGCGCGTGCGCGAGACTGCGATTGTCGTCCTAACCTCAAATATCTAGCCCTCGAGATTGTTCCGAGAAATGTGATTTTACTCAAAATCTAGGGTAATGTCCTTACTAATTTCGTATTCGTAGAAACTAGGCCTAGGCTAATATTTGTTACTATTTATGGTTTCCCCATGCAAATTTGTAGCCATTCTTTTTTTTCCACTGTAACGGAAAGGATTTCGGGTGCGCTCTTATCGAAAATATCCTAGGCTAGGCCAGGCGCGGACTGGGACGAAAAGGCCCGGGATGCTGGTATGTAGTAGGGCCCGTACGAGGATGCGTAGCAAAGTAGGGGTCTGGGCCGCCGGAGGCAATTTCGCCGAAGGCGATTTTTTTGGGGGGGTTTCGTTATATTTTATGGCCTAAAACGCTATTTTAAGACGCGATTAACAGGCTAGTAACACTACCCGAGCTTTCAATTCAAATCTCGCAAAAATTATTTTCGAGGAAGCCTTACAACCAATAATGTAACTCGCAAATACCAAATTGACACTCGCAAAATGCGAGCTTGTGAGTGGATTTGGCAAGGTGGCAGTCAGCGGCGAGCCTCCATGACGTATACTGGACATTTTGATTGAATCATGCATAACTTCCCAGTAATAATGTTATTGAACACATATTTATGCATAATATATATTTTATTTCAAGTTTTCGAACGTGATCCATTGGTATTAATTGAATTAGCTACACATGATAGTCACTAGTTCCTACTGAAAACTGAAAAGTGAGAACACTGAACAACCATTCTCTTTTGAAGAGCCGCCTAAGGCACCCCATGAGTCATCGTTAATATTATCTAATGTATTTTGTTCGGCTACTTTTTTTCGCAGTAAACAAATACACAATAATAAATTATATTTTGTCTGAAACTGAAAGTGTAGTATGTACAAATGTTCCACAGGGGCCCGGAATGTAAAAAGCCCGGGGTGCGATCGCACCCCGGCACCCCTTGCCAGTCCGCGCCTGGGCTAGGCCTAGAACTAGCGCGGCGCACTGTAGCCAGCGGAAAGTTCGGCTAACCTAACGTAAGTAACGGAAAGGATTTCGGGTGCGTATGTTTTCATTGAAAAAAACAAGTGTTGAAAAGTTGGCCATTCCCAACCGAAAGAGTGCCGACCTGGCTAGCCAAAATAGATTTTTGTTCGGTAATTATGAACAATTCCGTATTATTGTCAAATTTGAAAAATAGCTTTCAAAAAGGCTTAACTAAGCATCACTGGTCAACATATTAATGTTTCACAACAGCGCTTACCTTGGAAATGTGTAAAAAGTTGAAAAACATGAACTATAAGTGGCGAGGGCCGAGGAGTGACGCAGCCTAGGTCTACCGTGTTGAGATGTTGTACTCACTGCAAGTACCTTACAATAGCATAATTTAAAAATCCAAAATAGAATCATCACGTTTTTGGTGTTACCTATAGAAACAAAAAACCTTCAAACCCGCCTAGTTTAACGTCACTATTTTAAACGAAAGTCATTTTGCGTTGAAAGTCCTTTATATTTAAAATAGCGACGTTAAAGGTTTTGTAGGTTGAGTATTTTAGTGCAAAAAGTTGGTAGGGCCTACTATGTAAAAGCAAGATGTTAATGTCCAACATGGCGAACCAACAACAGTGAAATGTCCCGAGTGTTTACGTGTTCAATCTGTGTTCATTTTTCCATATTCCCGCCTACGCGGGTTGGCATTGTAAAGTTTCAACTATAATTGAGGTAATTTGTTTAATTACCAGTGGATTTTTGCTGGGAAAAGTAGGTTCTAGGGGATTGGGGGGGGGGGGGGGGGGGGGGGGTGGCGCGAAGCGCTGTGGCGAGGTTAGTACCGTACACCACTTGAGCATACAGCCTTGCAGGTGACACTAATGTTTTTCCTACTTTTTACACATTTCTAAGGTAGGCTAAGCGCCGTTTTGAAATGTTACTATGACGACTAGTGATGCTTAGTAAAGCCTTTTTGAAAGTTATTTTTCTAATTTGACAATAATACGGAATTGTTCATAATTACCTTTTGTTCGATTTGGTTAGATGATCGTTTTAATAGATTTTGTTGTTTGACTGTAGGTGAAGGTCATTTGCTAGGATAGGCCCATATGCCTTGGCCTTCCCCATGAGATTATCTTTTATTTGCCTTGAATAAACCTTTGCTACGATAAGAGGGAGTCTTTTAGGTCCAGTGTCCAAAACTTAGTGATTCAGGCCTTCTTACCCAACTTTTGACGACATTACTCATGTAACTGTTTTCTTTAAAAAAACATGCTAGTAGCCTATTAAAATACTACACCTAAACATATGTGGAATCGCAAATAATTTTGATAAGTTAAGATAATAATAATGATAAGCCAGTTCGATTTCAACAATGATGTAATTATTTTATCAGAAACGCATCTCTCTAGAGAAACTTTGTTTCACATACCAAATTTTCACCCCTTCTATGTACCATACAAAACATCCACATACGATAGAATGAAGGTTTATGTTATTGAAAATACAACCTCAAATGTTACCTTCAAATATGTAGGGCCTACGCGATATGACTAGGCCTACAGCAAATGCTATCTTGTTGGAATTGACTTACGAACATGAAACATTTGCCATACTCGGAATATACAGATCTCCTAGGAATAACATCAACGCATTTAACTCAGAACTAGATTTAGTACTTACTAATTTACCAGCCTCTAGGCACTAGCTTTTAATTGGTGATATAAACATTAACATTATAAGGACAGAGGGCTGGAAACAAAACCAGGATGACTATCTCAAATCTCAATGTATGATTGAGCAGGGGATTCATCTCCTATGTTAATAAACTTAGGTACTCGATAGAGCATCAATGTAAATCAGCACATGACAAGTACCTGCATTGACCATATATTTATCAAAACACCACTTACCTTTAGGTATTACTGCCCCAATTATCCACACTAATATACAGACCATTACCCAATACTGTTTACTTGGAATAGGCCTAGGCCTAATAAAGGAACGATAGGGGACCAGTATTAATAGCTGAAAAAGGCCCCACATCTTACCTTGATCTCTTAAAATTAAAAGGACTACTTGAAAATGAAACATGGAACACATTCAACACAGCTTATGATTGTGTTAACGTTAGTGATGCCACTAATGACTTTATGAGCAGCCTTCTGAATCACATAAACTCTAGTACCACTACAAAAAATACAAATGAAATTCTAAGCACAGAAAATTAACCCCTTGGATAACTAAAGGCCTTATTATTTCAATTAGAAAAAGAGACAATCTTCAGAAACAAGTTCTTAAACAAAAACGTCACAGTGTCATGCACAACCTCCCCTTTGATCAAAATCAAATCAAACTGTACACTACATAGAGAAACCTTATCAACTCACTTGTAAGGGTAACCAAAGAAAAGTTCTATAAAAATAAATTACGGTACCTAGGCCTACATGAAGCAGGGTCGAACACAAAACAATTTGGAGAATAATTAATGAAATTACAAATCGCAAGCCTAAACCAACTAAAATTATCCCAGTAATAAAAACACCAACTGGAAATATCACGAGTAGCCTAAACCTACCGAAATTGCTAACACACTGGTCGACTGCTATGCTAATATTGGGCCAACCTTAGCAAGAAATATTACCAATAAACATAAAAACTCAAAACAGAAAGTACCGATATCTGGCATCCCTTCAGAACACGTAAGGCCTATCATCTAATCCACACTATATTCATGGAACCAATCTCTAGTGATGAATTAAATAAACTCATTACTGATCTAAATAATGACTCAGCCTGTGGCTATGATAATATCAGCACTCAGACAATCAAAGCTATTCGTCCCTTAATTGTCAATCCGCTCCTTCATATCTTTAACGCTGCCTTGACAAGCAGTACATTTTCTGACTACTTTAAAGTTGCTGACATCTCTTCTATCTACAAGGCTGAAAGTAAGTTAGAACTAGTGATGACATCGGGTACCCGGAAACCGGTTCCGTGGGGAACCGGTTCCAACTTTTCACACCGGTTCCAAAAATTATTTATTTTATTTTTTTTTTTTTTGCAAAGTTAGGTATGTTAAAAGTTTGTAATAAATAATTGATAATTGAAATTCAAATTTGTATTTTTTTTTGGTTCGTAACTACGTACGGTAACAGCAACTTCTTTTCTCACAGATTGTGAAGGTACGGTAAGGTATTCAGCTATTATTTTCTTCAATGGGTGTTGAATTCAAACAATAGCAACATTGAACCATCTAAATCAGGTTTTAGTATCCTCCTAGGCCTATATACCATGCCACCAAATAGCCCCTATATACAAATATTTAAAAAAAAAACTTATTTCACTTTCCCAAGTCGTCATTATCTGTTGGTGTTGCCATAGGCCTATGCCGTCATGAAAGTTTGCAAAATATGCTAGGCCTTCTCTTACCTAGAATATCCTCATTCCGTATTTGGTCCCACCTGGTCTTATTTACAATACTTCTCAAAAACTTCATGTAAACACTGAACAGTTTAATATTATATAGATACCGGTACATGTTGCAAACATCAGGAAAGCTTGTTTGGAACAGCTACAGAGCCTATTATCTATCTCTATAGGGCTTGTTTCTTACTCTTTGTTTTACTTTCAGGAGTACGAGAAACTCTTGGTCTTCAAGGAAACTACAAGAGCATTCATAAACGTTGCCAGTTTAGAAGAATTATGTGGACAGGTTAGTGTTATTATTGGTCTATACTGTACCACCATTGTTGTTCCCTTCTGTTGCAAAAGAGAAATGTAGTGTAGTATACAATTATATTGTTTTATAAAGGCAACATGACAATCTACATTTTCAAGCATTTAAGAAATAACCCCACACTAGGCCTTTCACACAGTAGGCTAACTGGCATTGTGTATTCTTGTTTATCTCAATTCTAATTTTTCCACTTGCCATTTCTTCACTTCCTAGATATCTAAAACTATTCACCTCTCGATAATACTGATTAATAATTAATAAATAATAATGCTTAGGGCCTAGCTTATACCTTTCCAATTATCAATTATTTTTATTTTATCATTGTGCAACCCTAATAGTCACTGTGTTGCACATTTCAGGAATGGGAGGAACCTGATTCGAGAACCTTCCACATCGTAATATGTCGCTGCTCACATGTGATTTTTCAACCTTAACGTCTCAGACATCGCCATATTCAGTCACCTACGCTCGTATCGCACAATAGTTGATGTTTGTAAGTCAGTTCTTGGAACAGTTGATTTATTCCTAATTCCTCTATCCTCCCTTTTAAGAGATTTATGCTGGATGTTTGGTACGGTGCTCAACTACTTAACTATTTCATTTCATAGCATAATTTGGATGAGCGTAGCGAAGATTCCATTTCACTACACTGAAGAAAAAAATCCGGAATGTTTTTTTTCTTTTTCTTTCTTTTTTTGTATTTTTGGCTGTTTGTTAACACGATTCCGGCTAAACCGATACTCCAATTGCGATGAAATTTTCTGGAGACCTTCGAAATCTCTGAACTTAGAACTGCTACGTTTTTGAGCGCAATCGAAAAATTATTTCTAACACCTTTTAACTAGGGAAGACGACGGGTACCCGGGTATCGGGTACCCGCCCGACGAAGTCGGGTACGGGTCTTTGTTTCCACTACCCGTTTACCCATAAAACCCGGTTCCTGAATTGAGGTGTCACATTGTAGGCGGAAGGCTAATGTAAACATGCGCTGTCTCATGTCTTTTGTGCTTAGCGGCGTTTTTCTTTTGAATTATAATGTCCTTTGTTCATGCCGCCGACTTGTGGCAGTGTGCTGAGTATGCCCCCCCCACCCCCACCCCCCTCCTTCCTAACCACTTGTGCGATCTTCCAGAGATTATACCGCGTAAATAATTACCACAACATCACTTATGTTTTCAATCTGCTAGAAGTCAAAACTTAAAAGCTATCACCCTTGGTGATAAATCTTTCCTTATCTTGTTTACTCTCGTTCGGGCTCCAGTCCCCCCCCCCTTCCCGCGCCCCGTGCCCCGAGCCAACGCATCGTGAGTCGTGACCTTGACTTGACTGTGACAAGATATAAAGCAGATGCAATGCAACGAAACAGTGAGTGTTATCTTAATGGCCCGCTGCTGTTCCTCTTTCGTGATTATGAAATACTACTTCAACGGCACGTCATTGTTTATAGAACAGCATTACGTCTGAGATATTACAATATTATTGATGAGCGCGTTTCTTCACAGTTCATTAGACACCCCACACGGTTTTTTTGTGTTACTACCCGGGTAACCCGCGGGTAATGTGGACGGGTACCCGGGTCGTAAAGAAGTCGGGTTTCGTCATCCCTACTTTTAACACCTACATGCTTTATCCGATTTTAATGATTTTTTCACAGAATCATAATTTTATGAATTAAGATATTGGTGTGAAATTTGAGCACAATCGAAAAATTATTTCTCATGAAAATCAAAATTTTTTTTTTTTTTTTTAAACACACCTACATGCTTTATCCGATTGTAATGATTTTTTCACAGAACCTTAATTTTATGAATTAATACATTCGTGTGAAATTTGAGCGCAATCGAATAATTATTTCTTATGAAAATGCAATTTTACGATTTTTTCTTTTTTAAAATTACAATTAATTAAAAAAATTAAAAATTAAAGTTTATTTTTAATTAAATTTAAAATTAATTTTTTTTTAAATCTTCAATTAGTAATGATTTTTTCACAGAACAACAGAAAGTCCGCATTAACACATGGCAGCTCAATGCACCAATTGCGCTCATCCAACAACGCGGCGGGACCTAGTTCTGGATCGGGTTAAGCAATATTACAATTTTGAGTATCAGAACTTTTTTTTTGTTACTCCCACATACTATATATTCTTATTGATTAACTTTCCGACAATGTTTGCAAAAGAAATTTTTTTTAAAAGTTTACGAAGGTACTAAAATGAGCCAATTAAAAAAAGTAGTGCTTTGATCCAGAACTGATACCTGGGTATCAGTTGTGGATCATCAGCCTTAAACTTTTCAAATTGATATCAGGGGTTCTTAAGATATGTTTCATAAGTAGTGATGCAGCCGCACCTGACAAATTTGATTCTGGACGCCCGGTATCAGCATTGATCCACAATCAGTCCCCGGATTAGTTGTGGATCAAAATTGTAATTGTGAATTATTTGCAGCAATTATGCTAACCACAATTTTTTTTTCAATACAAAATTTAAAGACAAAGACAAGAGCTAACACCTGGGTATAAATTTTATAAGCCAAATATTCTTTACACATTTATATCAAATTCAAAATTTTGAAAAAAATATTAAAAAAATTAGGCTAGACCAAAACTTTTTTTTTTCACCGTCCCTGTTATGTGTTATTGGGGGTCTACCTCTACTGTAGGTACCTTAGGCTACTTTTCTATTTTATTGTTATTCACAGTGTTATTTATTTATTTCAGGAGTGGGTGGAGCCTATGATCGTTGAGCCGACTCTACAAGTGAAGTTAAAACTAAAAGTGAACATAAGTGAACACAAGTGAACATAGTGAACATAGTGAACAAAAGTGGACATGTGTCACAGCTCGCAAGTTATTCTTCAACTTTAAAAATCGTCTTGAACGTCGTCACATTCAGCCGCCAACGCACGCGTCGCAATTGTTTGTAAGTCAGTTCATGGAACAATGAATTACTCCTAAATCCTTTATCCCTCCTCTCAAGAGGTTTGTCCTGCATGTTTGGTACGGTGCTCGACTGCATACTCGACTATATCATTCTTTAGCGTTTGGTGTAGAGGAATAAGAGTCTGTTGACAAGTGAGGTACGAAGTAATGACTGCCGTAGTGTGAGCGAGTTCACCTGTCAATCATCGCTTCTTACCTCAACTCCACAAAACAGACTTGTTTCTTGTTTCTGGCGGTCTCTAAAGTGACAACACAGTTGTTAGCCAATGAGTGATGATATCGTTGAGTCAACAGTCATGAAGAAGCACCAGCATGTTCGTACCTACATAGTGCACTAGCTCACACCACAGTTTACCTGCAACATTTTATGTATTGCATTGGTCTACGGTTAACCAGTTGAAAATAATAATATTGCTCGTAAAGCCAAGACCAACAACACATTGTGTTGTGGTCGTTTAAACCGAGTGCTTTAGTTCCTCAATGGTCCATCCACTGTTGACAAGATCTGTCACATGATCTTATATTGTTTGCCAGTAAGCTAGAATGTGGCGGCAAAGAGTAAACTGTGATGTGAACCCTAGTGTCCCCTGGTAGTGGATGTGGTGTTTGTCAGTTTGGTACATGATACTTAATCACAGCTGCTCTTAGAGATTTTCCTTACCCCGAGTAAAACAACATGGAAACAGCAAGGACAGAGAATGCAAGATTTAATTGTGATAAGTGAATGAAGCTGGTTAGTGGTTGGGCCTACACATACTAGTTTGCTTAGGTAGCCTATAGTGAGGCCTAAATGTCTTGTACCGAGTACCGGTAATAGGCAGGCTACAGAGTGGTTACAAGTTTTAACAGAGTTTGACTCAATCAGGGCTTTGACTACCGACTACGGTCTACCGGTACCGCACTATGATAGTCGAACATTCAAACACCGGAGCCTCTTGAACGATTCAAGATTTTCTTGAAAATAAACCCTTTTTAGGAAAAGGTTTTTCTATCGTTATTTACAATGAACCGTACCATAGGGATAAAAATAGTACTTGTAAAATGATTCTTCAAAGCGCATGCTAGGCCTACAAAAATAAAGTTATTTTTTATTTTTTACTGGTTTTAGGTCTTGGGCCTAGACTTAAAAAATAGTCTTATAAGCTTTAGCAGGGTTGTCGTTTTTACGGATTTTATCCGTTTTAACGGATTTTGAGGGTGCAAAAGGGATCGACGGATTTTGATTCCAATTTACGGATTTAAAAAAAAAAAAAGTTTTTTGTTTTATGCCGTTTTTAAAGGGGCTAAAAACCCCAAAAATTATTTTTTACCACGTGATCTATAGCACAATACTACACTTAATGACCGTTTAAAAAATGATATCTTGTAATTGTGATTTAACACGAATTTTTTAATTTTTTTGATCCAGAAATTGGCAAAAATTGGTGTTTTGGAAAATTTCCTAAATCGGCCTTAACCTGCTTCTTTTTTGGTCCACATAGATACTTGAGCATAGTACCAATCTAAAATGCCCCTTTATAATATCGTGTCTTGAAACTGTGCCCAAATATACCCTCAAACACGCAAAAATATGCATTCCAAAATCACACCCCATCTTGGTAATCAGCATATTTTGACCAAACTACTTGCCCAAATTACAAAACAAAATATAGAGAATTTACAGAAAAGGCTGTCGAGTAGCCCTACATCAATAATGGCCAAGATATTTTTGGATCAAAATCCTCCAAGGTCACGGGGCATAAAGATCGTCCCGTTGTTATTTCTTATGGGAGATTTTTGCCGATGAGACCTAGCTCGAAAAATGTCATGTTTGACAATTTTTTGGGAGGTCATGGTGGCCCCAATAATTTTTCTGTTAATTGCTAAATTCATACTAGTTAGCCTGAATGAAATATATTTTTTGAGTTTAGCGGTTAAATACCCCTTTAACTAGGGCTGGTGTAAAAAAATCTATATTTCAATGCGTATCGTTAAGTGGAAATATTTTTGATGTGTGAATATCAAAATTTACACCAAAAATGCCAAATTTCGGAATTTTGGTGGAGGTGCCGGGTAGGTAGTCTAAATTAAATTAACGTGGATGGTGCATGTGATGGAGGTGCCGGGTCATAAAACGCGGTTGTGAGATCGTAAAAATAGTTTCAATTCATTTATGGTGATACCTTATCAACCCTATTTGGCCTCAAATCATAAAAAATAGGCCTAGGGCCTACTTTAAAAAATTATATTTTCAATTTTTTTTACAACAATTAGGCCTACATTATGATATATTGATATCATATCAAAATTGGTACATTTAGGCATTAAAAGGATTTTTAAGGATTTGGGTGTTTCATTTAAGGATTTCTAAGGATTATTGATGTGCTCAAACAGGATTTTTTTTTTGTGGCAACCCTGGGCTAGAGAGCCTAGGCTACTGTATTTTTTTATATATGCAAAAATTGGCCTCTGGTATATTAACATAAAAAGTTAAAAAGGTGGGGTGCAGCCATTCTGCGGAGCAATTTGTCAATCAATAGGCTACACTGCAGTGGTTCCCAACCTTTTTCAACACCCCATTGCCAGTGTTGTCAAGTACTACTAGTAGCGTACTAGGCCTACTACTTCCAACAGTTACCTTTTTAGTAGCGAGGACGGTAGTGCACTACTTTTGGAAATGTAGTAAAGTAGGCAGCAAGCTAAGCTACTATAAAGTATAAACACAAACTGGTAACTGTAGCATAAAATCGATAATAAAAGTAAACCTAGGCCTACTGTTGCAAAAATCAATCATTCTTTAGTCACTCATAACCATCCCAATCAACAACTTGCATGGGTTTTCACTTTTCTCTTACTCATGTCGTCACAAAGGCGTACATATTTTTTCATTTAATTTTGTTGCTCTCTGTAAAAGAAAAGTTTGAGAATCAGCTCCTTTCTTTTTTATTTAATGGCTAGTGAAGGTATGGTTTATTTGGATCAAGGACGCATCAACCGTTAGGTCATAATGCACCACTCTATAGTCTAGGGGATATGGGGAGGAGGGGCCCATGCTGGTCAGAACCAGCCACGGGTAAGGGGAGGAAGGGGGGTTTCTCACGTCGCGGTCGTCATCGTCTTTGCTATCGTTCGTGGTGGCATTGTCTTCATCGTCGTCAAGGGAAGAGGGCAAGGTCCCCGACGACAATTGCCAGAGCTCGCCTCTAGATTCGGGGAGTAATTTTCTCTTGAATCGCCTTTTACGATTAGCAGAGCCATGTTCTGGGCCAAATTCTTCCCCTGGCCCAGATGGGGGGGGGGGGCTAGCGTAGGCCTTAGTGATGTAAATTTCTCGATTTTTTTTTCCTCAAGAAAATTCTTGAGAAATTTCTCCATACAGGAAGAAATTGAGAATTCATGAGAATTTTTGGGAAAGGTGCATGTTTTATTTTTTTAAGTAGATTGCACAGGTAGGACCTAGTTCTAGGCCCACTGAAAAAAATCCATAAGTGGCATATCAATATCATCCGTAGAGTCGGAATCATACAAATGTTCTGATTCATCAAGGACTTGGAGATTTCATCGTCGCTAACAAAAAACAAACTATTCATCTGTGGGGTCCGGGTAACTACGCTATGTGGCAAATCAGTCTCTACTACAGTGCATGATTATATTGTTAGTTTCAAAGGACTCATCTTAGGCTGCATCTTTCTCCCTTAGGAGTTTGAGGTTATGCACAACAAACTAATCTTCCCAGCATTGGCGGCAGATAGTCGGTTGCGTTTAGCACTGACTATGATTATGAAGGAGTAGCTAAAACTTCTCTTTTTTGCCACCACACAATTGGATCCAGATTTAAAATTCAATTTAATAGGAGTGAAATAAGATTGTATGTAGACTATCCTTAATTCAGTCTTGGGGACGCTACTTTTAAAAAGTAGCATGCTATCGCTAACGCTACTTCAGATGTAGCGACGCTACATTCGCGCCACACAAGAAATATAGCTCGCTACTTTTCCGCTACATGTTCATGTTTAATCGGGGGGTGTCGAGATCTCAAATTATTCCGTTTGTAAAGCCGTTTGACGTCGTGCCGCGATGATTTTTAACTCCATTTATGTCGACTCGATCGTGATCTATCATCAAAGCACATAGTTTCGGTTTCCATTGTGATAGAAGGCGTTCTTTCAACATTTAGGCTAGCTAGGCCCTAGTTTTTTAAGAATCCTAGGCCTAATGATCAACAATCATACTGCATTTTTTCTTTTCAACAACGTGTTTTTCGCGGAATCACTGCAGAAGAATGCGACAAACAAATAGGCCTATAGCCCGGAATGTCCCAAGGGAGGGGGGATATGGCACTAATCACTTCATTTTAATGTGCAATTCAGACGATTGGCGTAATTATTGAGAGGCTTATGCTCTAAATCAATAATACGACTTCTAATTATCGTGGATACATCTTTGTTTACGACCCTGAAATAGCACTCAAGATGCACTACGCAATTTAATAATCACTGCAATATTTTTGGTTAAGTCAGCTCACACGATGTGACACATCGGCGATCGCTTGCATCCTTCGGACGACGCAGAGAGAGAGAGCGCGTGAGCGATAGGCTCGCTCTCTCGGGGGGGAGATAATGTGCAAGTGAGACGAGATTACGGGGCGGTCTACATGGCGAGCACATGATGTGTCGCAGCGGGCGTTACAAGTTAGTTTACAGTGCTGACTTTTGACTTTACGTGGTACTGGGACTGCTGGCGCCGGAACTTAAAAAGTAGCGCAAATATCACGCTAACGCTACAAAAATTGTAGCATGCTACCGCTACAATATGCCCTCTTAATAAAGAAGCGCGCTATTGGCTCCGCTACACGTAGAAGTAGCATGCTACAAGTAGAGCGCACTTTTCCCCAAGACTGATCCTTATTGTATTGAGTATTGACTATCCTTCTTGTTAGTTGTTTTGAATTAAAATAATTGCTTTGAAAAATTCTCCCTGTTCTCCGAGCGCGGAGAAAATTCTCGTTCTCAAGAAACTTCTCCGGAGAAATTTCTCGGCTCATATCACTAGTAAGTAGGCCTATGAAAAGTTTTTTTTAATTTAAAGGCCCGACCACAAAAGGGGCAAAAATACTATAGGCCTATCTGTTTCAGGCTTATCATCAAATATTGTAAAGCACGCACCTCCAGGGGTGGAAAATTACCGCTCGCCCGGGCGAGTATAAATTTCATGCTAGCCCCTTAATCATCAATTAAATTAAATTGTAATTATTTGGACATAGGCCTACACTGTTCTTAGCTTAGGCCTTGAAACATTTATGCCGACAAATTATATTAAAATAAAATAAAACACATTGAGAAATAATTAATGTACAAATTATAGGTGAGGAGGGTAAGAACATAACACCAAAACGTCCAAACATTTAGTTTAAGACAGCAATGCACTAAACCTTACATTAGGACAAAAAATAGGCCTATTCTATATTGGAGGACAATGGGCACTCGCACTAGGTAGGCCTACTCTTGACATGCTACATGCCATGAAACAAACTTTCCAAGTTTTTTTTATTACAATTGGATTCTTGGCATAGGTATTCATGCATAGGTATTCTCCCAATCGATGAAATGATGGTTTTCATACACATGTTCTGCTATTTTGGAATCATGTACTTTACGCTGTACTACATTATATGAGGGGGTCGGAGCCAAAGTGGACTAACCCACAGGACCAACGTTTTGGAGGTTGATGGACCAAACTGTTCATAATTTTGAAATTTTGAAACTATTTTAAAAGTGGCTTGTTGTGTTCAAAAAGCTTGTTTTAGTGTTATTTCCCTGGTTCAAGGTTAGACTAAAGTTTCTAGGCCTGTTTGTAGAGTGCCAGAGTGGACTAAACCACAAAAATATGTTTTTAAATGTGGACCAACCCCATTAGACAGCATGTGTTACTTTCACATGAAATACGAAATGTCAAAATGGACCAACCTTTTGTTGTTGGTTTTATGTAACAATGATGCTCTAAACATAACTTGCCGCCGTTTTAACTTTATTTTTATCCTAACATATTAGTATAGCTGCCAGTTACCTAGATGATTGTCGTAAAGAATTTGAAATAGCTATTAGTCTGCTTGTAATGAAGCCATCTCATGTATGCTATCACTGAAATACCTACTTTTTTTAATTGAGAGTTGTAGTTTTGTATATAATGCAATTCAAGAGTAGGAGGCTAGGCAGCAGCATAGTCCACTTTGTCCATAAGTCAATGAAGTTGGTCCAGTTTGAGTGGACCATCAACATTAGTGCAAAATTCAAAGTGGACTACATTATATATATAAAAAGGAATATAAATGAATCTATTCTTTGCTAGTTTATAACGCTTGTACTATTACTTAATCTGAGATCTCTTTTGTGCATATTCAATATTTTAAGTTTGTAGGCTAGTAACTTAATTACCAATCAAGGTTTAACTTTACCTCAATTTTTCTCAGAACTACTTAAGTGTACGTTGGTCCACTTTAGCTCCAACCCCCTCATATAGACCTAGTAGGCCCACTTTTATTACCACAGTGAGTGACCTAAGGTAGTACGTCTAGTTTGTTGATCTTAAGAGGCTCTGCTTCCAATGCAAAAGGCAAAAGTTTCTTTACTTTCGATTTTGCCTAAGTCCATCAGTTCTTGCCTTGGTAATGTATAAACGGTAACTTTGGAGCCGTCCTAGCAAGAGGTAAATGCCAAGGTTGTTCCGAATAAGCCTTGTTGATTCTGATGGAAATCACTCTGTCCACTCCTTGCCCATCCGCTGGGTGCTGGCTTAGTGTGACTTGAAGGTGCCTTTTGAAACAAATCCGAGATTTGCACATCGAGTGTCGGTTGTAGGTATATGTAAAAGATTATTCTTGATTTAGTTATGACGCCAGCTGTACACGAGATTACTAAACAAGTGGCCTGCTAGACGTAGCGGGTACTGTAGGAGCCAACTCTGGTGCAGAACTTGTTTCCATGTTGTTTTCTCTGAGCCACCCGTAGCCTTGTATTTCCCCGTTATTGGATGGATTACTAAATCATTGCAACAGGTTAGGCCTACATAAGCATTTTATTGAAAGTAAATTACTGTGCATTGTTCTAAACTGTACCATATTTCCTCACTTGACATGGATTGTTTTCAACACACATCTGTACTTTTCACCAGTGTCACCTCTGGTTTAAAAGCATTGCAGAAAGATCTTTCTTGGTGAATAGTGTGGCTGATTCAATGTGGGTCTAACTTTCTTATTCAGTGACATGAAAAGATGTCCACTGTTGCCGTTGGCTAGTGTATTTTATTTTGTAATCCATCCATAAACTAGTGAGTGACAAACGCAGATCTTTGCGTTTGAAACCTACCAACATAAACAGCATCAAGTGTGTAGGGCCACCCTGTAGGCCTACAACCTATGTATTTTCAAATAGAAATCAGTCTTTCAATCCCGTACTTGCGAGTGGAATGCATAGATGGGTTGTCCCGCACGGAATAAACCCCACAATAAATTGAAATTGCTTATTGCCGAGTTTAGGGATTTTTTTATCTATGATTACTGATTCAATTAGTACTAGATATAAAATCAGTGAATTTAAATTTAAAAAGTTGTGGTCAATGACAGTAGTCTACTAGGCCTATATTGTTGGATTACAGCCAATTTAAGAACCTTGTCTTAAAATACAAGGTTAAATATTTCCAAGTTTCCTAGATAAATGAGTCTCTGCTCAACAATTTAGCTGCCATGTCGAATCCTTACAATTTTCAAACCGTAGTTGGACAAGTCATGTGCAACACAACAGTACACCCGTTTTATTGCAAACTCGGCATTTGTCAAATTCCGTATAAAACTCTATTTCTATCCCATTGATGGTAATGATATGATTGTTTGTACGTACATTATACGTACATTGTAGGCCCTGTTCATTTGCCAACTTGATCAAAATGCGATATTTATTTAAGTCAGTGATGCCCTGCGAGTCTCTGCTAGGTGATGACATTAAAGTGTGCCGTGTCCGGTTGCCAACTACGCCGCTCCACACCCGACCCCTTTAATTTACACAACCGAGTCAACTACACTTTAACCGGCAACCCGACCTTCATAAAAAATATACATTGACACAGCCCAGTCTCTTTCTCCGCACAACAAAATAATCTGCATAATATTAACTCGCGACCGGATCAAATAAAGCTCGTGACGGGGATAGAAGATGTATTTGAAAAACTTAAAGCTCGTGACGGGGATAGAAGATGTATTTGAAAAACTTTGTAGGATTTAAAAAGACGACTAAAGCAAACGTATAATAATTAGTTTCACAACTCACATTTCACGTTACCGGTAATGCTACCATAACAGACGGTAGCTTTATTTTTACGTAATTTGCTTAGCTTTACGTACTCATGTAGATGGTTCGGCCTTTGTAGAGGCATCGCGGCGCGCCCCAACTTTATATCCCCGGGGCGTTGAAGATCTACAAGTCATTATTATTCTTAAATATTGTTCCAACATGTCAGCGTGCTCATTTGCTCCCGTTTGTACTAACAGGAGTTTACTGTATACAAGTTGCAGCCCAGTTGTAATCAAAACCTTTAATTACTAGATTGCTGTTTATGTTGATGGTTTAAAAATCTCTCGCATACTTCCGAGGTGGTGGCATTGTAATTCCCAACCAAGGTCAACTGCAAATCACAGTCGACACAGTCAACTAAAACACGTTTCTGTTCTTCAAGAATCTGGCTTTAGAACCATTTTCTCGTTGCAATAATCCTAGTTTTACTGACGCTGTGTTTTGCAAGTGGCCCTGGTTGTATGCATGGTTCTCTAAAGCAGCTCTCTAGATTATTTATCATGTACCACTGACCAACTTGCAATCAACAATAGGTCTGTTGACTCTTTATTTGGCTACAACAGTACTAGGCTCGTAGGTAACCTGGTTTTATAGAATATAGATTATGAATGATGTTTATATCGTATTCCGCAAGTCTTTGAAATAGGTTCAGTTTTTGGCAGTAAGTTGACAAAGTAAGACAGAAACTACCGTGTGCTCAAGTGTAGTTTTTTAGTATAAATGTTTGCTAATAATTAGTGGCTCTTAAATCTTATTTGAATGTACCAAGTACAGTTTGTATGAAAAATATCAACGTATATCCTGGTTTTAGCGAGTTGTCCATCTTTCCAAGACTTGTGTGACAGTACTATTGTGTAATATTTTGATACACAAGTACGTAAACTAAAAGGTAACTTTGGAGCTAATGATTAAGACCATAAGAAATCAAATACAGCAATAACGTCCTCGTTTAAAATCACTCGCTAAATCTACATCTGATTAAGTGGACTGTGTACACAATTTATTTTTATTTATTAATATCGACTGACCTTGACTAAAGCATTGTTGTGATATTAGTCTACACCCCATCATATGTCAAAGATTATTTCCCTGTTTTGCCAAAGACAGACCGATTTCAAGATAAAGATTTTTATTTGGTAGAGTACGCATTCTTTCAAAGCAGTGTTGTGCAGTTTTTACAACTGATTAGAATAAACGTAAAATATGGTAAACAAAATAAAAAAATCCGTAATGAATTCAGTACAGAACATAGCTCATTTTAGTAGGCTATATGCTGTGAGAACTAGAAACAGTATTTGCTGCTAGACCGAGCATAGGCATAGCCTAGTTATTCAATTACAGGACTTTTAGATTTATTGCAAGTTTAGTAGATTTTTGAACTTGAATTAGTATTTCACTCTGTAATATCAAGTTGAGCCCACACAATCTAGACACCTTGTTCTCTTTACTTGTATTTTTACAAATCAAAAATCTGTCCCCATCATGTTGACTTGCGATACTTGAGCTTCACCTACCTAAAGTCACTCAAGTGAAAATAGTTTTCCATTGTCGACATGGATTCAGAAATAAATACTAGAGGTATTTTGGAAAACTGCAAATCAATCAAATAATGCCAAATATTTATAGTACATTGTTTACAGCCAACACTGCTTTAAAGAATAAACTGTACCGTATCCTATGCAACAATTCAATAAATGCAATTAATCTGTAAGCCATAATATTGTTGTAGCCATCGGTAAAACATTGTTTGCTTTATAAACTTGGGTCCTTAAAAAAAAACAGACCTATTGTTGTGGCCGACAGTTGTGAGAACTTATACATTGCGACCCAGAAGAACCTGGCTTCTTGAGGTGGTAGACCCCTGCAGTTACAGTTTTTTTAGTGATGGCTCGAAAACGGTGCATAATATCTAAAAACTGATTGCAACAGTAATGTGGTTTTGTTAAAACTATACAATGCAAGAAAAAATATTTAACTCTAATAATCAGTAGGCCCTACACTTGTATTTTTAATATGCATTTAATTAATTAATCATCAAATTAAAACGTACTTGCCGTAATTATTTTCTTCTTTTTTCATGCAGGCTATAGTTCTTACAAAACCACATAACATAATGTTGGCAGGGACCTGCCACCTTGAAACAAGAGCAATTGAGCTCATTTGCAACCCTCAATCTCTTCTGTGCTTGTTTGGGGGGGGGAAGGATACGAGGCAGATGCCAGCTTATAATAATTTTCAACTTGATTAACCCCAGACTAGGAGATTTCTCATTAATTCTGCTTTCACAACAACAAACTAAACTCGATAAAACTTGTATTTTATCTTGACCTCGTGTGTTTGTTTTAGGGATGCACACAATTATCAATAATGTTAAAATAGAATTGCATGTTTTCTGAAAAAAATTCAAAAATTTGTCACGTCATATCATCGCTATTCAATTTGGTGAATGATATAATTTGATACTTTGCCATCACAGAGACTAAAAAGTCTCCCACATAAAATTAGTTCCGGGTGGATAGACTCTGAAATTTATTAATTGAACAATTTTACTTTTAGCTTCATTTATTTACGATATTTATTTAGATCCGTACAAAAATAATATAGAATTTGTATTTAATACAAATGCATTTATTTTGTAAATAATAAAATTGTTTGTTTACCTTTTTGAGACATTGTCTTCTTGATCACGCCTGTCACTCCGCTACTGACATCTTGATACTATTATTTATTTATTGGTTCACTCAAATGCAACATTGCTGCCATTTTACATTGTAGGCTATTGATCCATCAATTTTGAATTCATATCTTTGAATTTGATATGTTTTTATATGCTTTTAAATTTTGTTTATACCTCAATGTAAAATGCACACACAACACACACACGCACACATTTTCGATTATCAATCTTTTTTATTTTATCGTTGTGCATCCCTAGTCTGTACACAATAATTAGCAGTCGGTACTCCCTTTCTGGTTTGTGAATTGCAATATCGTGTCCGACATACGAGGATGCAATAGCCGGTAGAAATCTCCTTGGCCTGGGTTCTCTTCTAGAAAAAGGCCTCCATAGTTGTGCAGCTTTTACTCACCCACTAACCCATCCGCAGTCAATTGTCAACACATTGCGCCTATGATTAAATGCATGTTGAGTAAAGCACTATCAATTTTAAGTGGGTCTCTATACGAATTTCTTTTAACTAGGTCGATGCAATCTCATTGTAATTTTTTTTTTTACAATCGAATGGGATAGACGAGAAATAAATAAATTTCTCAAGTATTGAAGAAAGGTAGCCTACTGTTTATTTTGCAAGCACAGAAGTCCTTGAGGGTTTTCAATACTTAATACAACTAGGAGCAATGATCGCCACTTAACCCCGGGAGGAGACCTGGTGTAGTTTGTTCTCATGGCTCATCGGCCTACATAGTGGTGTTGGTTATTTACACTCTTTTGCTGCTTTTGCTACACTTGAACAGAGTGTGCAATGTAGGTACCGACAGGGCTGATATGGAATTTCACGAAAGGTTGCCATTTTCTGATCATCTTAGTTGCGATTGAACCCTTTTGTACGTTCAATCACAACTAAATGTTTGGGAAGTGGGCCTCTTAGAGTTTCATCATCAGCCCTGTCTCGGCATTGGGGAGAACACTCTGTTTAAGTGAAAAGTTTCGACGCTAGATATGGTAGCTCTGAAGTGCAAAAAAGACTTAGGTAGTATAAAAAGCGCTTTTTTGGCCCATTTTTTGTGTTTTTTGCCCATTATTTTGCTTGTTTTTCATTTATTTGTAATAAAATTTGTATTTTATTTATAATATTGTTAATAAATTATATATTTATCCAATGTAAAATTGTTATTTATTAACTACTAATAATATTTTATTATTATTAGTATTATTATTATTATTATTATTATTATTATTATATTTAGCCTTGAAAAAAACAGCTAAGTCCATAAATTAGGTCAACTGCCAAGTTTAGCAGCTGACCTAGTAAATGGCCTTGAAAAAAATGGCTATGTCCATAAACTAGGTCAACTGCTAACCTTGCAAGGTTAGCAGCCAACTAAGTAAATGGCCTTCAAAAAAAAAACAGCTAAGTCCATTAATTGGGTCATGAAGGAAGGGCTAAGGATTATTGGAAGTGTTGGTTCTATTGCTATGTCTACACTTGTTGGTCAAATGTTTTCGTCAATGGACAGGTCCATTGACGGAAAACATTCACAAGTGTAAAAACATAGCAATAGGGTCACGACAAACACTTCCAATAGCTGAACATGAAGGGTTATGGAGATGACCTTGTCTATGGAGCAAGGCTGTCAATAATAGCCTTGAAAAAGTAGACTATCTCCATAAACTAGGTCATCTGCAAAATGAGAAAAGGATTAGTGCAACTGCTTATAATCTAGAAAGGGAAGAGAGTTAATGGTGTGCTAAGAAGTACAAATCAAGGTAACACAACAACAGCATGAGTTCAAGAACATATATTGTGAGCAACAGTAACACAGTTACAAGCGACATTCAAAAAGTAGGCTATGTCCACGGCCTTGAAAATGCAGAGTGTTATGGATTAGTGCATGGTCATCTCACCAAATTTTCAAATGTATGCACATCGTAGTTTTGTCCGGCGAGCCGAGGCGTGGTAGTCTGCAGCAGAGAGTCAAGTTTGAAGGTGGCGATGCAAAGATCTTCAAAGTGCTCGATGCAAAGATCTTCGAAGTGCTGAGTGCATATCCGCAGACGTTTGCCATCTGAAACAACCACAACATAGAATTAGTTTAAAAATAGAAACATGTAAATTCAGTGGTTGAAGCAGCATCAAGTCGTACAAAATACAATTGTGTTTGCGGACAAGAGTAATGAGTTGAACATACGGAATTCTAGCATCTTACTCAAGCGCGGGCAGGGAGCTGCGATGTAACACAAAACTAAACAAAGAGCACAACAAGATGTGGGAAGAGTACCAAAAGCCCACCTGATGGGCAACTGAAAACATTTTGGAACTTTGTTGGATAACTTTTAGAAGCTGGGTGCCCCCTACACATCTGTTAGTAAGAATTTGTTCATCTATTGTGCTAGCTTTTATTATTATCATTTGCATTTTTACTACAGATTTTGCTGTCCAAAACAATTTAAAGCTAATTTTTCACCAACAATATGTTTACTGATGGTAAGACATTCTATGTTGTTGGAAAGTTCAACACAGGAAAGAGAACATTAGAAATGCTAACATTTAATGGTAAATATTTAACAAAATTCAAAAATACAAATCCATCCCAACCCGACCGGGGTTTGAAGCCAGGTCGACCACATTCCAGGTAGGCACCTTAGCTAACTAACTAGACCACCAAAACTTTTTAACTTCTGAATTGTAGTTGCATTATAGATCTGAAGGAAACTACAATTCAGAAGTTAAAAGTTACTGTCTCGGTGGTCTAGTTGGCTAAGGCACCTACCTGGAAATAAGGAGGCCCGGGTTCAACCCCGGTCGAGATAGATTTTTTCATATCTGAATATTGTATTAAATATTTACAATTATACATACAGGAGTGTTTCCCGACAAACCAAATCGAGCAATTTAATGGAGAGTTTTAATTTCCATTACTTGACACATTCATGAATATGTGGACAGCTAAGTAGGCCTGTGCTACCCTATTAAGGCTATTGTACCGCCTCTGGCAGATAATTTGAAAGTCGAAGAAACATGTCTGAAAAGTTTGCTGAATGAAAGAAGGCCTTTAAAATAACAGAAAAAAAAATTGTGAATTTTTTTGGGCGGGACATAACCTCACTTTTGGAAATTATATTTAGATTTTTGGACAAAAGTGTGAACTACAAGACTAGTTCAAAATTAAATTTAGAGAATCGGTTTTCTGGATATAGTTTCTAAACACCTTTAGCTATAACTTGACTATAGCCAAAATAGTTTTCTGAAAATAACAGTTGGTTAACGAATTTTTTTGTCAAACGGTACAAAACTCGTATTTGTACCGTTTGACAAAAAAATTCATACACCAACTGTTATTTTCAGAAAAATATTTTAGCTATAGTCAAGTTGTAGCTAAAGGTGTTTAGAAACTATGTCCAGAAAACCGATTCTCTAAATTTAATTTTGAACTAGTCTTGTAGTTCACACTTTTGTCCAAAAATCTAAATATAATTTCCAAAAGTGAGGTTATGTCCCGCCCAAAAAAATTCACAATTTTTTTCTGTTATTTTAAAGGCCTTCTTTCATTCAGCAAACTTTTCAGACATGTTTCTTCGACTTTCAAATTATCTGCCAGAGGTGGTACAATAGCCTTAAGATTTCAACAGTTTTATTATAAGGAACACAATACAACTCGGCCAGGAATTGAACCTGGGTCTCCTGCTTGCTTGCTTGGTGGTCTAGTGCAGGGGTCGGTAACCCTTTTTTTTGTTTTAGGAGCCAATTTTATAGAAAATTTGAAAGTGATCGCTAGTGGGAGCCTTAGTAGGATAATTTAAAAAAAATTACATCATATAAATATAATGTAAGTCAAATTTTTATAAGGTACAAATGTACCTCATAATGTTTAATTTTTATGTGTAGTGAGCTGTTCCAAGCAATGTTAATTGTGGTTTGTATGTGGATAGTTTAAACTTTATACCTGGTTAATGTTTATACAATTGATGCTTTATAACACGTGTACGTACGAACATGTAGAACCTACACAGTCGTGGCTTCTTCCACCGTTCAGCACAGTATATTTAATGGGAAAACTGTTCTATGACTTCAAAAAATGTCACTCAAATGTTACTTTTGTATTGGAAGTAAACTTCACATATTACACAAAGTGGAAAACCACTACCTACATTATAATAAATATTTTTTTTTTAGGATACCCGCTGCAGGGTATACTCATTTAACCGGTGTGACCCTCTTCAGGTGACTAACTAGGTATATTGTGAATAGGACAATTGTGAAGGGATGTCCGAGGACTATTTAAAAGGACTCAATCCCTTGCATTTGCATTAGCGACTGAGGAAAACCTCGGAAAACACCTTCAGTCAGGATTGCAGGTCTCGATGGGATACGAACCCGTGACCTCCCGAATCAGAGTCGAGCGCTTAGCACTCGAGCCAACACTGTCGGTTACCTACATTATACAATCAATAACACTTTATATGTTGGTCCAATCACTGTTGAACGATTTTCATTGGATATTTCGTGTTTCTTTACGTCGCTTATGTTGACAGCTACAGGTTGACTTAGTTGACTTTGGATTTAGATACTTTTCTAAACAAAACTATAGAGCCAGGCTAGACCCACTCAGGAGCCGCAGGTTGCCGACCCTGGTCTAGTGTTTAAGACATCCGCCAGGCAAACAGAGGACTTGGGTTCAATCCCCAATCGTGTAGTTTTGTTATGTCTGGATTGCTTTCCATACATCAACTCTTTTACCACTAATTAAATCATGAATCAAGTAGGGGTGCCGTTAGATGACATTTCCTAATCAACTATCAAAATTTCCATTCGAATAACATCTAATAATCGGTGATTGATGGCAATAGCAGTCTTAAAATTTGCCATGGCTGGGGATCGAACCCAGAACCTCCGCCTCAACGTAGTAGTGATGCTCTACAAATCCAATAATCAATGTTTGTGCCCTTTGTGCTATTGATCACTAATCTATTGTAATCGATAAGCCTGCTGGCCTAAAAAAGTGTATTTCTTAGGTATTTCACCAGGACAAGCAAGATTAGGCTATAGTATTTGGATATAAAATTACTGATTTTAGCTACTATAATTAGTGTATAAACTTTAATTTATTAATTGCTTATGTTTTTCGGAAGTGGTTGTGCATGTCTGTTGTGTGTGTGTGTGTGTTGTGTACTTAAAAGTCAGCTCGTCTGGGACTCAAACCCAGATCATCTGGCTACGCTTACTACACTATTGTTGCTTGAACTACTATAATGAAGTTTTAAAACTTATTTTATTGTAAATGTTTTTGCAATTAAACGTGTACGTCTGTCTGTTGTGTGTGTTTTGTACTTGAAAGACAGCCTGTCTGGGACTCGAACCCAGATCATCTGGCTATGCTTACTAGGCCCTACTCTATTGTTTGCTCTTAATGATTAACTTTGTATTAATTAAGTTTTTAGGAGTTCGACGCATGATTATGGCTTTATTATATACTCTGATTGCTACTATAACTTAGTTTAAACTTATTAGTTATCTTATGTTTTTCGGTACGTTTGTGTTAAATGTTTTTGTTGTTGTGTTTTGTACTTAAAAGTCGCTCGTCTGGGACTTAAACCCGATATTCATTGAAACGCTTAACACTGTTGCTTGAACTCAATAATGAGTTTTAAAGCTTTTATTGTAATGTTTGCTCATTAAACGTGTAGTCTGTTTTGTTTTTGTACTTGAAACAGCTTGTCTGGGCTAGGTGAATCAGTATCTTGGCGTGCTTCAGCACTCTTTCGTTTGAGCTACTTTAAGAAGTGTAAAACTTTGGTTATAGCTATTGTTAATGTTTTGCAAGGTCTTAAGGCTGTTTTTGGTTTTTACTTGAATATGTCGCAGTGTCCGTGAGGCTCAAACGTTTTCTGAGTAGCTTACTAGGCCACTCAATGTCGCTTGAGCTACTTTAATGAAGGTCAAACTTGGTTATTAATTTAATGAATTAAAATTGTTTGTGTGCTTGAATCTGCCATTCCTACTTTGTGTAAATGTTGACCTAACAGGTCATGCCCTGTGTCAAGTCCAAACTGGGTAGATGAGACCTTTCTGTTCTTATATCTGCGTGGTTTTGTCTTTGCCATGGCTTGTCCTTTGCATCCTCCTCCCACTTCCTCTGCACCGAATTCTTAGCAGCAGATGTTAGATGGGACTTAACTGCCTTATAAGACAGTGCATTCTCAGTTTGTGGCATCTTGCTGCCCCTCTTTGCCAAGAAGTCTGCCTTCTCATTACCATGCAGATTGCAGTGTGCAGGTACCCACTACAGTATAACTTCTTCCCTCATTACTCAGTCTCAGAATGTGTAACTTACATTCCTTGACCTCGCTGTCCACCTCATCCTTGCTCGCAACTGCTTGTATTGCCGCCATTGAGTCAGAAAGTATCACTATTTTATTCTTTGGGTGACCTGCTACCAGCTTTAGTGCTTCCAATATTGTCTTTAGTTCCCAATCATAGTTACTGCCATTTCTTCTTGCAGGTAGTGCATTCTCACATTCTCTACAGTATATTCCTGCTCCAGCATTGCCTTCTCCAGGTTTTGCCGATACGTCTGTATACATGTGCACGTTTTCATGTGGTTGTTTTCGGTGATGCTACAGGTGGCCATGTGAACCTTAACTAACACTGCCGATCCTAATTTCCCAGTCATTCAAGTTAACCTAACGGACAGTAATGTTGCTGCGGAAACCAACACTGTTATTAACACTCCGATCACTGATACAAAGAGGGCTATCGTATCGTGAAGACAGCAATACCTTCTGAAGCTTTCTCCGACGGAAAAGAAACTATACGGTTCATATTACATAATTCAGTGTGAAAGTTCATTTCATAAGATACAAATTTGGATAAATTTATAGATTAATAGATAGATTTTGTTACTGTACTTGGCATCTGTATTTGTGTAATTGTAGTATGTGTGGTGTTGTTGACATTCTAAAACTTACTAGGAATATGGATTGTACGTAAAGGCACGAAAGACTAAATTGTGGTAGGTTGAGTTAATGAAAGATGGAGATTTTAAAACTCAAATTTTGTCTACTCATTCCAATATTTTGTGTGATTTAGTAAAACAAATATCAAATTTTGATATTTAGATCTGTAAGAACGGCAAAGATGGGCAAGATAGGTAGCACAAAGGTCGGGGCAGAACTTTGAGAGGATAGTTTAAAATAACATCTGCAAAGATAAACTGAGTAGCTAAAAAGCTCCGTTCCTACTTCCTGCCCATTACTGAAGATATATGCACTCTTTAGAAGTACTTAAGAGTAGAGATTTTGTAGGGTTGTTAGAATAAAGTGATGAATTTTGAATTTTTTTCCAAATTATAAATTAGGCCCATAAACATTTATTTTTACTAGGTATTGTCATTATGTCAAATATTACTCATTATAAAACATTAATTTTACCCTTTGTTCTACCAGAGCAGCATTCAACATGGCCGGTTGCGTTTCTGTGTGATTAATGTGAAAGCATTTACCGATAAATCTTTTCAAGACAAATGTGTTTTTTTAATAAGTTCTCAGCAATTTTTTATTTTACCGGTACTGTACCTAGGTGCAATAAAAAAAAAACGGTTTTTTATACAATGATTTTTGTATTTTGAGATTTAATTTGTAACGCATAAATAACCGTGTATGACTTGCGGAGTATATTAGCCTCGCATAACACAAGTTTGGATATGCTCATATTCAGGCTGGCTAAATAGTTAGGCCTACAAGGGCTTAATTCTTACATTGTTTAAATGCATGTTTTGTAACACTTATTGCCCAACAGTGCCAGAATCAACGAGGCTAATTCAGAACAACCATAGAATGTATTGTGCCTTGTCGCTAGGACGGCTCCAAAGTCACCGTTCGCGCATTCCTAAGCCAAGAACTGATGGACAAGTCCAAATCAGAAATTAGAAAACTTCTGCCTAGAGCGGGAATTGAACCCTGGACCTTCTGCATTGGAAACAGAGCTTTTAACCACAAGACCAACAAGCCACACTAATAATATTTCGCAGTGTTTTTTGTCTTTAAAATTTTGGCAATTGTCAATTTTGGTGTTATGAGAATGAAATTTATACAGTGGCGTAGGAAACGGGGGGGGGGGCAGGGGGAGGCAAAACTAACGTTATTTAAATATTAATCCAAGAATCTCTGTAGTAAATATACACTTACACTATTCGACAGTCGCCTTGGTAAAACGAATACGTTTACCTATGCTTTGTCATTACATCAAAACTTGGTTGAAATTTACTAAAATGGGCTACTTCAGGTTCATTTTTTGAGTGTTTAGACCGCAAAAAGTTGCAGTAAAACATCGTTTACAGAGTCCGAGTGCAGTTAAAACTTGACGAAATAACTCGCATGGTGAAAGGGCCTCCGGCGGCTAGGGACTTGCCCCAGACCCCAGCTGCCACCCACAAAATCTTCCAATGGATTTGCCTCCCCCCCCCCCAACTTTCAAAACGTTCATACGCGCCTGAACTTATAACAGAATTTGGCAGCAATTCAATTTAGGTATTTTTTGGTATAGATAAGAATTCATGCTCATTTAGTAAAATCAAGCAATTTGCACATATTTAGGTTTTAACGTCATTCACGAATTACATGGGCCTGGCCTCTACAGTGTTACCATTTGGTACCATAAAACAAAAAAAGTAAAATTTTACAAAATGCCTCCGTTTGGCCTCGAAAGACTATTTGAGGTAAAAACTTGTTTATTCACCACTCACTAACAACCATCCATGTTGAATGGACTTCTCGATAAAGCCAAAGTTTACATTCATGAATATATTAATTGATTCTAGTTTTGGGAAGGAGTATTGACATTATTTATTTAAAATCAACTTGGTTCAGTTATAAAAAAGAGGGGGACAATATACAAAGTAGGAGAGGAGTACTGGCCTAATGTGTAGACAAGTTGTAAAGGGAAGAGTGCTGAGCACTTTACAAGGGGGGACTTTCATGAATGCTGCGAATGATGAAGACCCATGGATGATGGGGGGGGGGGGGGTTCTGAATAGTCTGGAGGAGGTGGTGGTGATGTGGGGTAGTGGGGTAGGGTACTGGTCACCTCACATCAGAGGTGCGGTAGGAGGGGGGGGATAATGATTCCTGTTGCTTAATGTCTCTCTATTAACCCATGAGAAGTCACTCAGCCGTTTGTTACATTTAGTAGTCCGCGCGGTCTTTTTGACCGCATAAACTTTTATTGGCAAAGCTTCTACTTTGACTTTTGAGTATGATTGTAAAATAATTTACAATGTTTGTTAAAGCTTACTACAAGGAAATAATTAATCTGATATCTTTTTCTGATATCTATTCCTGATATTGATACCTTATGTATTTATTTACTGCTATAAAACCGTATATGTAAGACAGTGGAAGATTACAATAAATATATAAAATGTGTTATGAAACACTACAAAGTTGAAATATTTAGATAAACTTGCAATTAAAGTTAGTTCTACACTGCATATTTCTGAATAAAACATGTTATTTAAAAAAACGAATTTTTGAATGTATTCAAGAGGCCGGGACGGTAGTAGTTGCACCGCCGCCTAAATGACCGTGCATTTAGAAAAGTCAATATCTATGTTGAATTTTGATTTGTGAACCGGTTCACTTCACAAAGATATCTTAAAAAGGTATATGAAGAAGAGGACTCGTGCATTAGTAATGTAAAGATGACAGACAGCATTTAAAAAAAAAAAAATTGGTCGAAATTCCCGCGTGCAACTACTCTCGGGTTAAATTGAAATATTGGTATAGGGGTGAGAGGGAGGAAGCAGAGTGGGCTTGAGGGGAGGATACTAGAGATACGAGGAGTGGGAGGATAAGCTTTGAATGTGAGAGTACAATAGCAATACCGTAGGTTTGGGGCGGGTCTCAGGTTCCGTAGTTGGGTGGACGGGTAGGGTTCCAATAGTTGAGATGGGACCGAGGACTGGATGATGATTTTCCTGTTCAACGTCTCATAGTAATGCACTAAGGTTATTCGAGTTGAAGAGGGTGAAGGACGATTACAAAAAGCTGATGCGGGATTCGAACCCACGTCCTCGTAGAGCTTTACGCTTTGGACCAGCGCCCTAACTGAGGAATGGAGGGAGTTGCGGATAAAGAAAAGACATTCGAGTGAGACGGTATGACGGGGTAGATGTTCAGGGACTGCAAGGTGAGAAGGGTAAGAACGGAAGCAAAGTGGTCACAAGAAGAAAGGGGATTAAATGAAATGTTTGAGAATTTTGCCAAGATATATTGGAATCTTTTAGAAACATTTGGGGGGGGGGGGGGTAGTGGAAACCAGGTGTATTGAAAATTTTAATAGAAGAATAAGAGTAGAAGAGGAAATGTAGGGGCATATAGGCAGAGGTTAATGCAATATTGCTATTCGACACAATGAGTGGGATAAATGATGAAAGACAATGAGATAAAAAAAACATGGGTTCAAAGTTCGAACCCACATCCTTGTAGTGCCACACTTGGGACCAGCGCCCTAATCTAATACGCCACCGGGGACGGCCTTACTGCTAGGGATGACTATATGATCCGGGAAATTGAGGCAGAGAGGGCTCATGGAATGGGAAGAAGTTGTATGTATCAGCTCTGGGTAAATGCAAAAGGAAGGGGTAATATTTACTGTATCATCAAGGGAAATAGGATAGTTTTTCATCAGTCAAACACGTCAAAATATCAAACAGATAGTCAGATTCGGAATGATAGTGGTTTATTTACATGAAAACGTGCATTTGGATTCGTTTCTAGGAGTTCTGGTTCAAAACTTAATTTCTCCCAATGGTGCCGGCAGCCATCTTGTATTTCTGGTTTAAAATCGCGTGGTAACGTCAAACTAATGTCAGATTCAGAATGCTTGTGGTCACTTTAAACGAAAAAATGTCTTGGTGCATGATTCTAGTTGCTCTGGTTCAAAATGTGCTCTTTCAAGAGGGTGCCTGGCAGCCATACTGGATTTTAATCTCTGGTGAAAAATGCCAGGATTTTTGGGAGGAACATGGGTGCTTATTTTTTTATAAATGGTACATAGTAGTCAAATCAATCATCTAACCTTCCTTTGGAAAAAGTGGTCACGGATTTCATGATGACCAAACGATCGGAACAGCTTCGGGTTTCCTACATATACATCTATCTAACATATGTCACTTAGCCCTCCTATGATATTGTTGAGAATACCGGTATTGAAATTTAATTTTGATTGTCGTTTTAGTGTTACTTGTAGGTATTTATTTTACAGGTTTCACTATCAAAGCATTTAATAATGGGTTTTCATTTTACAGCATCGCATAGAAAGCAGCCACTAATTTACAATAAACTAGATTGACTATGTAAGACGTACATTGTTTGTAAGCACATGCGCGGGAAAGTGAAAATGACTGTCTTCGAAGCCATAATAAAAGTTAAACCTGTAATTTACGGTTCATACTTCATACCACATTCAAAAAAAAAATATGGAAACGTAAGTAGGTAGTAGGCCTGTGCTACCCTATTAGATTTTGACAAGTCTGATTATATAATACGGAAAACTATCTGAAAATTACTAAATCTAACTTGACAAGGGATTGAGCCCAGGTCTCCCGCTTGCTTGCTTGGTGGTCTAGTGGTTAAGACATCTGCCAGGCAAGCGGGGAACCTGAGTTTAATTCCCAGTCACATTGGATTTTGTATTTTTCAGATGTTTCTATACTATCAACTCTTTCTAAGAAAATGTCCTTCCATGAATTAAATCTTGAAAGAAGTGATACTTTGGTTCATCAGTTATCCAAATTTACTATCGATTAATGATCTGTTCATGTCAGTTAATCTCAGCCAAGAAATGACACTAAATTCCACATCAGAAGTTAAAAATCTTCTGTCTGCATCGGGATTCGAACCCTGGACCTTTTGCTGTAGAAGCAGAGACCAACCGCAAGACCAACAAACCAATTATAAAAAATAACCAACATTTAAAAAACATTATCAAATTCCTTCATCAATGATTTCTTTGGTCTGATACCACGTCAAAAGTACAACATGTGAACATTAATTAACCCTAACGTATTTTGAAAGGAAACAGAAAATTACTGAACGATAAACAGTGGCAACCCTAGAAATGAGCCTAGTTGAAGTGGCGGCAGTAGAAATAGTGGAACACAAACTTATAAACAAAAACTCTACGTGGTCAACGGCAAGTTAAAAGTTGACTTTATTTCAAATTCCATTTGATTGATCTACACATCTAAATTGTTTTGATAACAGCACTATTATTGCAATAGAATACTGCTATTTTGAGACTAATTGTATTGATGGATGAGGGTGGAGGACAATTACAAAACCCCATGCCTTATGCGGTATTCGAACTTGCGTTCCTTGGTATAATATGCTTCGGACCTGCAACCTAATTGTATGAGCTACAGCGGATTTGATATTCAAAATCTTACCAATGACTAGTATCCATTTTCAGTGGCAGTTTAAGAATAGTAGAGTGTTATTTTATTCTGAATTGATGGTCTTGGCAAGTTGAAGAACGTGTCCCAATCCATGGACTTCTATTCTAATATAGCCTAGATAGAATTTTGGCATTTATTATTATTTAGCGTTATATTTTAAATCCTGATCATTCTTGGCACTTTGTAGCATCTACTTGCAGTTCAACCAGGCCTAGCTATCATTTACTATCAACTTTCACTTTTAATGGTACAAAAGATTACCTTTTAACTAAAAATTAATTGGTTAGTGCTGAAAAATCTATTTTCTCTGATTTTGACTGCGGTGTCTTAGGCTATGCGATTAGTGCGTTGGTTCTAAGTACACGGAGTTGTGTAATTAACCATTATCCTCATCTATTGATTGCTAATTAGTTGCTCGTATAGTATTGAACAGCACAATTGCACGAATACTGATTGCAAGTAAAAAATCTATCAATCAATAAATTTATCCAGTTTTAATCTATGTAATGAAATACCCTGCATTTTGTAATTGCAGAAGAAAAGTAGCTACGGTTATTACATTGTAATGCGTACCATCAACAGCAGTAGTACAGTAGTACACAAAATCACATCCGTTGTACCGGTTCTAGAGTATTACTTTTTAACGATGTCAGTGCGGTAGCAAGAAGTGGCAGAGGAGAGCCTTGGGATATTATGGGTGTGTAGAGCTCAGTGTTGGTGGACAACAAACCAGGAGCAATAATTTATGATGAGAAAATCTTTTACTATACTAAAACATGGTCAAAACTAGGAACTTCAAACAACTATCTGTTTTTGATGCATATACTAGGCTATATAAATCAATATCTAAAAATATGATGTTTTAAAGGTGTTATGTAATGGTGTGAGTAATAGAAATATAGAGTGATAAAAGAGCATAAATGCATCTTAACAAATAATTTTAATTGATCTTTAGTAAAGAAATCAGTCAAACAAAACCTATTCTTTTTGTCTAGATTGATATTCGCGTTTAAAAGCAAAGTGGCCGACATCTGGTGGTCAAGCGGAGAACTGCTCCAAGGCAGATACCGGGCGGCTGCATGGCGGCATTCAATGTTAAACCAATGCAATATTGTAGCGTCACGGTCAACTCCAGAAAGAATTTACTCGATCATGTTTATTATTTAGCAAGCAAGAAAGGTCATAAAATTAGTAATACACATTTTTGTAATGCGTAAAGAAACAAAAAGTCTGAATGTATATATTATTCCGTGCAATACTGTGGGTTAGATGGGAGTTCTATCGTCGGTTCTATTCCTATTCCTTGAGACACATTTTTCACAACTTTCATCAGTTTCATGGATACCACCAACCGATAACCGATAAACCATAATGGTAATTAATTTGTTACAATGATGTGTTGTAGGCTGTATAGGGCCAAATCGGGCTAAGAGCTATGTACCGTCTTTGGGTTCAACATTCTAAACCCAAAGATACTGTAAAGTGTAAACCATAGTATATACTAGGGAAACGCCAAAGTCGTTGTTAAACGAGGGAGTGAGCCAAGTGTTGAGTACCCGGGAACTTCCCCTTTCCTCCCTTATACCCAAGGCTGGATCTATCCCAGTATGAGGAATGATACCGGGTACTTAACATATGGCTCACTCACTCGTTTAACAACGACTTTGGGGTTTCCCTAGTTATTTAAATTGAACATTTAAAATGCGAATCATGTTCAAAACGTATTAGCGTGAAACATTAACAAATTTCCAAGATAAAACAAAATCATCTAATTTTTATTTCCCATTTAACACCCCTCAAAAATTATATGTGTGTGTAAAAATATAAAAAGTTCGACCTAACGGGTATCGAACCCCAACCCTCCGTGCGGTAGGCTACATGCTTACCAATAGGCCATGCAAGCCACGTGATTGTCGTCCCGCTAGCTGCTACTAAACAAATGCTTTCGATATTTAAAAAATCACATTTTTATTTATTGTGGGATTAAATCGCAATGGATCTAGCTGATTTTGTTAGCAGTTCTCAATAAACTTGTACCGGATGTCTGTTTAAAATTTCAGCCCAATCTGTTCAGCGGTTCGGCTGATTTTCGACGTACAGACAGACAGACAGAATCACAGAATGAGAGCCGTTCGAGTTGAATGGAGACACTCGGTCGCTCCGCTCCCTCGTTTAATTATGCAAGTCACATTAATGGTGGAATTGATAATTGGTATAGATATAATATGGAATTTTTGTAATTATTATTATTATTATTATTATTAATAATATATGTCCATAATTATAGTTTTTAAATTTATGCAGCGCATTGACTGTAAACTATCCTACCTTAATTTTTTATTCCTTTTTGCCAAGAGATTTCTACCAACTGCTGCCGTGAACAACAAATAATTATGCATAGACTTAATTATTTATGGGTTCATATTATTCATAATCTCAACCAAAACAACAACAAAACAATTCTAGGACTTAACTAGGCGTAATATAATTAGTTAACTATGCGTATTAATAATAGTAGGCCTATATATAAAGTTTAGTGAAGGTTGGTGCCATCTATATATAAATTATAACTTTAAATTTTTAGCCGCATTGGGGGGGGGGGGGGGGGGGCTTTTTAAATGGGAGACAATGTTTTAAGGGGTTTCAATGGCGGGACGAAACACAAATTTAATAACAAATCGGTTTTGATAATTTATTCGCGAGGAACCCGCAAAAAATTACTTCCGGGGGGGGGGGGGGGAGGGGGAGAATAAATAATCTGTGATATAATATTATATTACATATCATATAGGCCTAAGTAAAGGCCAATAATCATAAGAAATTCGCGGTATTGCCATCAAGTTAAAATTACTGAAAATACACGTCTCCAAATTACGAGATAAAATTCCTTATTTTGCTAGTTATTTTGCAGCTGAGGGTTACAAAATATAGTGATTGTCCTACCCCATCGTACCCAAGTACTGGAAAGTAGAAATACTTCCAGAACTGCAGTTACAATGAAATATTATGTTTTAAAGCATGAAAAACACACTTGCTCCCTATGCAGCCCGTGTTTTTATCTGCCTTCGGACGGCCATGTTGGCATACGACCGTGCTGCTACCTGGTTAGGTTTTAACCGCGAATAGGAAAGAATGCAAAAGATGAAGATTCAATATAATGTAATTAGTGTTCAATCTACTATCCTACACGACGCGAGTAAGAGGCTCGCGTGCAGACGCGCAGCGTCTAGAGTGCAGCACTTGTGTGCTTTCCATATTGCATGGAGGGAAAGCAACATTTTCTTGTGCTATTTTCACCCACCGTCAGTTAAACAGAAAACTAAATACCAATTTCTCATGCATAGCCCCTTTTCCCATTCAAATCACAGACTTTTTCATGCAAGCCCTCGTAGTCCACACAAAATTGCAATTTTTGGTCAATATTTAAAAAGTGTGCATGACCAAACGGGCCCAAAAGTAAAGAAAAAACAAAAACAAGCCATGTACAAGGATTGGTATCACCTTTCTGAGTATGCACAAAAAATCATCTTGATCGATAGAAAAATGTAGGCGTAGTTTGAAAAGTACGCTTGAATTGTAGCATACCCATACATACTCATTGGCATATTCAGGAATTCATAAAGGGGGGTGGGGGTTCAACCAATTAATTCATAGATGTACCGAAGGCTAAGTGGGGGGTCCAGGGGAAAATTTTCTCCTTCAAGGTCATTTTGGTGAAAATCTGTGCATTTTAAAGCATCACATTGATCAACTTTTATCTACTAAACTCCTGTTTTTAATCTAAAAGTTTTCTCTTTCAAGGTCATTTTGGTGAAAATCTGTGCGTTTTAAAGCCTCACAATAACCAAATTTGTATCTACTAAAATTCTCTTTTTGGTCAGATGGTAATTTGCCTTTAGTTTTGCAATAAAACAAGTAATTCTGTAATCTCCATTGCGACGTTTAAGTGCACTTTCATACTTTTCTTCGGCAAAAGGGGGAAGGGTTATCCCCGCTACCCCCCTTGGATACGCCACTGCCCATACTAATTTGATTGAGATTTTGAATGCTGTCCGTGGTGGCACATACGATTAAGGCACTGGTCTGAAGCGTATGACTCTAAGAGGACATGGGTTCAAATCCTTCATAAGACATTTTTTTTTTGTAATCGTCTTTCACCCTCATAAATCACCACTTATCGTCTTGAATAGTCTTAACTCTTAATGAATTACGTGCTACGAGACGTTATGCAACAAATCATAGTTATCTTGAGATTTCGAACTTCGTCCAGTCGTACACAATGTTGTTAGTGAAGAGTTTGTTTTCGGCGAAGCTACAGGTGACTGTGAACCTTCCTTAACTATTCTATACTAATTTGCTTCCAATTGCAGGAATACTAAAGTCAATAAAATATATCAATCTGTAAATTTATCCAAATTTGAATCGGTGTAATTTATTGGCACTCTGCAGTTTGTATGTACAGAAGAAAGTAGCTGCAGTTATTAGTTTATTACATTGTAATGCATGCGGCATGCCATCTAGATTCTCTTTTTAACTGAAGTACAGTTAACACAAATTCTAAATCTAGTGGGACATATTCTTGAATATTTTCTTACAACAATATCTAATAGTGCAGTAGCAAGAAGTGGCAAAGAAGAGATGTGTGTAGTGTTTGTTGTTAGTGTAGAGTGGACCACCAGAAATAATTAACTGTGAGAAAATCTTTTACAAAACTTGAACGTGGTCAAAACTAGGGAAGTCAAACAACTAAATCCATTATTGGTACATGCTGCTGGTTACAGCCTGCGGTGCATTGGGAGGAGAGGGGGGAAGCATAGTGGTCTTTTATGGTAGTTAGTGAAGTGAGTGTACAAGTTGGAGAAGGGTACTGGGATACTGGGAGTGCGGGTATATTGTTTTGAATGTGGTAGTAGTTAATCAGACCGGAGGAAGAATTTGTTTTTTATGCTAGACGTCTATTATTGCAATCTTGCTATTTAAGATGAGGGATAGGTAAAGGACAAATTAGAAAAAACCTGCCTTATGCAGGATTCGAACCTACGTTATCGTAGTGTCATGCACTTCGGACCAGCACCTTAATCGTATAAGCAATCGCGTACGGCATAAGGTCAGTGGAGGTTTGGGTCGTGTTGGGTCTGAGATAGTAGAGGGGATAGTTGATAGTAGGATTCAAACTTCCAACAGAGTTTACATTAGTATATGATGTGGTCAATGGAGGAAGCTTAGAAAATGTTCATGGGAATGGGGACAAGTTCCCACTCAAAACGTAAGAGGGAATATGTTCATTCAAGGGAAGGAGATTTTAAACAGTAAATAGGAAAAGGCATGTAGCAACTTTGAAGTCATATTATGGAGGGGGGTTTCAGGGGGATAAGAATACATGTGCGCTGTGGAGGGGGGGGGGGGGAGCAATATTAGAAGGGTGTTGGGGAGAGAGTGTAAGAAGGCCCCAGTGCAGGATGGCTCAGGGTGAAGGTGTTTGAAAATGGTGGGTGACGCTGTAGTAAGATTTTTAAGGGGGAGTTTAGGAAATCCTTGAGCGAGTGAAGGGGCAGACATGCCAAATTTTCATCAAAAGAACAATTCTATTCTACTCATAGTTCTTAATGTAGCTGCATAGTATGTACTATGTAAAAGCTTATGAGTGACCCATGTAAAACCTTGCGGACTATTGGGAGGCGCAACGGATAAGAGATCGCAGCACCGTCGCAGAGTTTGGTTGATCAACTCGGGCCACGTGCATTTTTACGTTTGCTTTACATGCGCGCAGTGGCTCTCAAAAACTAATATATTTCCCCATAAAAGTGGTCTGATGGCGTGAAACCAATACACACAAGAATGATTATGGACAAATGTACAATAAATTAAAGTTAATTTTGCCATATTTCGTAGGTGGGATGCTAAACTAATCTGTTTAGTTCTTGGTGCGCGGAGTGGCCACTCGAGGTGCAGTGATTCATTGTCTCATTCCTTGGCATGTCATGGCAATGATTTTTTATTTTGTCCATTATCAGAAATGAATAATTTTTTTTTTAAATATAACTTGCGACCCTTAATTGCTCGTTTATCGGATATAAATTTTATGACTAACAGCAAAGAACAATAAAACATGAAGTGATGAATCGATGCCTTTAATTATAATAAGTCGCCACATATAACAACAAAACTCTTATACCTACGAGCTCTTTAAGTTCAAATAAATGGTACAATTTGAATGGTTTGAAGACGACAAGGGAAACTAGGGCGTGTCAATCAGATAGGTCACAGTGCGCCGCTTGTAATATTGTTAGAAAATAAATTGAATTGGAAGATTTTTATGTTGAGTGTTGTTGAGCGAGCACTGGTACGTGCAACGCGACCCGAGTACGACATTTTCATAATGTTACATACCAATAAGTCTTTAAGGTCTTGACCGATTTAGCTGAAAATTTGTAAAATAGGAGAGAATGTTGTACTTATTGACCCTGCAAAATTTCATAACGATCGGAACATTTTCTTTTTTTTATTTTATTTTTTATTTTTTATAACCAACGATCAGATTTTGTTCAAAAACTATACAGCAACCTGCATAGGTGGTATGTACATGTGTGCAAAATTTCAGGTCGATCAGAGAAACGTTGCGACCTGTACCGAAGCAGTAACAGAAAAAACAAAAAAAACAGACATTCGAGCCATAAGAGTCAACGCTTGCTCAAAAATAAAATGTTAAAAATTATGACAGTAAAATCCAAATTATTTAAATGAAAAATTAAATACGTAGTTGGATAGTAGGGCATAGGTAAATTTATGAATCAATTCAAGCCAATATGTTGCGTGGGCCTATATCGTTTTCCTCTTAGAAAACTCCCAAAATTTCAGGTCGATCAGAAGAAACGTTGCGCCCTGTACTGATGCTGTACAGAAAAAAACAAAAAAAACAGACATTCGAGCCCTAAGAGTCAACGCTTGCTCAAAATAAAATGTAAAGATTGTGACAGTAAAATCCAAATTATTTAAATGAAAAATTAAATACGTAGTTGGATAGTAGGGCATAGGTAAATTTATGAATCAATTCAAGCCAATATGTTGCGTGGGCCTATATCGTTTTCCTCTTAGAAAACTCCTTTAATATCGCATGATTTAATTGATATCACAAAATGTAATGTTGAGATTTGTGAATTGTTTAAAATGCCAAAATACACATTCTAAATATAATTAATATTTTTGCCAACGCGTGTTTTTTCCTTTGGAACGAACGAAACACTTACGAAATACAAAAAAGTGTATGCCACATAATATAATTTGATGAGTTGAAAATAGCAATACACTTGACTCGTTTATTAAATAAGTCCATCTTTTATGCATCCAACTTCAATGTAGGCCTATATATCAATGATATCATGCACTTATTCACTACGTCTATTTGAATTTTAATTTGGTGGGTTAGGCTTAGTTGTTTAAACACCATTTTATTTTTTATTTATTTATTTAACGTCTATCCTATTCAGTTATAAAAACTGATTTACAAAGGAGGACAACTAAATAAATCTAATTACATAGATGCAGACACAAAAATGAACTACATTTAAGTAAATATTTGAAATAGTAATATTACAACAATGCATTAAAAACTGAACAAATTTGATAACAAATAAAAAGGATATTAAATGCAATTTATGAATGAATCAAATATAAAAAAGGGTGGGGAATGAAAAAAAAAAGAAGAAGACCTACTAATTATTATCTATTCTAAATCGAAATACACTGTGTATGTCACCGTAAAGCCAATGATTAATATATTGTCAATATAATACACATCATGCAACAAGACAATGGTAATATGCTATGCTGTGTGTAGGCCTACATGACAATTTTTGTTAAGAAACAATTGGTTTAATTAAATGTCGTGAAATTCTGCATTATTAAAAATAAAACGCCTATTAGAAATTAAATTATAGTATTATCCACATAAACATAAAATATATGAACGTATATGTCGTAGAAATAGCGAAATACTATGCAGAAAAAATGACAAAGAGTGGCATTAGCTGGGCGGCGCGGCAATGCTACGAATTCTGATCAACCAAACTCTAGTTCAACAAGTTCACACCAGACCGCGTACTTGAGCGCTGCGCTTCCCAATAACCCTCTCCAATACTTAATGGTACAGTAAATAAAAAACTGTTTAAAAACTACTCGTGTTTTGTTATTTAGTTGTATTGTTTAAATTTTATTAGCATGATTGAATAGTTCTGTGAATGTTATGTCTAATTTTGCTGCTTATCTGTGCGGTATTTTAATCTTAAGAAAGGGCTTAAGTTGAGCTTGGCCCAACTAAAATGCGCGTGCTCAGGTGTCGACGATCGCAGGTGAACAATTAAAAATATCACTACTAAATTTGCATGAATGTTAATAGAGTAGGTACCTTTCTATTGATATCCACACTTGCCAAGAATTTGTCATAAAAAATCATTGCAAGAGATAAGTCCAAAACGTGAAAAATAAGGAAATCCAAAACATGTGTTTCAATTCAGTAAATTCCGATCAAACTGTTATTTCGATTTATCTAATTAACCTGCGCGTTCACACTGATTTAAGTGTTAAGATCCAGTATGATAATTTGAGTTTAAAAAATTGTACATTCAGCTAAAATTCGCAACTTCACCAAGATTGAGTTAATTACGTAGAATTCACAAACTTTTTAATTCAAAATCTATTAATCTATTAATCAGGTAATTTAAGAATACTCGTACGGGATCTCGTAGATTATTTCTTTATTAAAGTGTCCGTTCACCTCTTTAACAAGTTAGTCTTAATATCAAATAGAAACATAAACACCAAGTAGTTTGTGTATATGTCCCGACCTACGTTAATAGGGGTCTTTATATTCATCGCCGCGCTCAAGAACAGTGACGTCACTGTTCTTAAGCTGGTGATGTGTTGCAACACAGCACATCCACTAGCGATGTGTAACGCGCAAGGCCGGGCCCAGTCAATCTGTCGAAATAGTCTGTTCTACTAAAACCAAAGCTGAAGGCCCGCGCTCACAATCATGAACAAAACATAACACTAGTCAACAACACTTGTTATGGAAAACATACTGCTAATAAAGTAGCTATGGGATACCATCAGTTTTCGTAAAACTAGAAACGTAAATGTCAGGGATGCCAGTGGTAAGTATCGAAGATTCGAACCGGGTACATCCCGAATAAGGCTCGCGTGTTACGCTTGTACTATCTATTATAATGCTCCAGAAAAAGATAAACAATATTATATCAGTGACTGTATACATACCTCACCTCATTATTACTTATGATAGTATTGAGTAATATGAATGTAATAATAATATACAATGTTAAAAAGTATGCATAAGGTTTTCGGGCAGTGTTTGTTTACTCTTCCTAATAGCTTATCGTTTTTCGAGTAGATGCAGGCTGGCATATAATATATTAGAACCATTCCAAACATAACCATAGATTAAAAAATCCCCGTCAACAGCATATTGGACAACAGACAAAGAATACTGGCATAGTGCATCAGCATTAAATATTTATCTTTCGACTAGTAGCTGGGAGGGGGGGGGGGGGGTCACTTGTGTATATTGAACAAGTCGATTGTTGGAACAGCAGAATTTCATAATTTCGTGATAATCACTGGATAGGCCTACTTGTGCTAATGGAATGGCCGTATCTAGCGTAGAGACAAGACAAGACAATAAATGAAATGAAATGTTTTAAAGGAAATATGCTCATTCCAAGTACACAAGAATAGTCATCGTCAAGTCAAGACTCAAGATAAGACTGAGAGAGAGTTCACCCTATTGGTACGTTTCTCACCTTCTCTTGCTTATTCTCTTGTAAACAGTGACATGACTGCTCCATACACGAGATAACAAGATTGTATAGACGTCGGAAAAATGATTTTAATTTTATGTCGCAAATATTGTATTTTGCTATGTGTGAATAACAGATGTACATGTTATGTAAATCAATCCAGAAATTACAAAATCCATCTCAGCGGGGTTGAGAGATGTACATGTGTTTTGTTTCGGTCTAATTTAAAGCGAGTATCAATGTCATATACCCCACCCTCCTTCAAAGCTTGTGTCGCGTGGTAAGTGATACTGATAGCCCAATAAGATGACTCAGCTCGCCTCTACACAATCTTTGCTTGGTACTCTGCCGGCCTCTACTCGTGCGCTGTTGCCACGACTGCTAAGTGGCGGAGATGAAGGGAATTTCTTTGCACATTTAACAATTAATTTAGCGTTACTACGATTATTATTGGTCAATAATTTGTTGTCAATGGAGTCTACTTAGGTATACAGTAAATAGATGTCTGGGAAAACCTTTACATAAGAGGTGAACGATCCCTTTAATATTCGTGTGAAATATGATTCCGATGTTATTAACGGTTTACCCGAAAAAATGTGAAAGATGAGCCTTTAGACTCTTCTCCATGCCAGCCTCAGTCTATCAAGCTATGACAACGCCTACATGTTTATGATGTAAATATCTACAGATCAAGAAAAAAATTAAATGAAATATACCACACTACTTTGAACAAAATGATGTAAATTATTGGATGAGCGTAGCGAGCGTAGCGAGCGTAGCGAGCGAAGCGAAGATTCCATTTCACTACACTGGAGAAAAAAATCCGGAATGTTTTTTTTTTTTCTTTTTTTTTTTTTTTTTTTTTTTTTTTTTTTTTTTTTTGTGTGTTTGTTAACACGATTCCGGCTAAACCGATACTCCGATTGCGATGAAATTTTATGGAGACCTTCGAAATCTCTGAACTTAGAACTGCCACGTTTTTGAGCGCAATCGGGAAATTTTTTCTCATAAAAAACGCAATTTTACGATTTTTTTCGATTTTTAAAAAATTTCTTCGACTTATAACACCTACATGCTTTATCCGATTGTAATGATTTTTTCACAGAACCTTAATTTTATGAATTAAGATATTCGTGTGAAATTTTAGCATAATCGAAAAATTATTTCTCATGAAAATCGTAATTTTACGGGTTTTTTCTTTTTTAAAACAATTCTTTGACTTATAACACCTACATGCTTTATCCTATTGTAATGATTTTTTTACAGAACCTTTATTTCATGAATTAATATATTCGTGTTAAATTTGAGCGCAATCGAATAATTATTTCTTATGAAAATTGCAATTTTACGATTTTTTTCTTTTTTAAAAATTACGATTAATTAAAAAAATTAAGTTAATTTTTTATTTTATTTAATTTAATTTAAAAAAATTAAGTTAATTTTTTATTTAATTTAATTTAATTAAAAAAAATCTTCGACTAAGTAATGAATTTTTCACAGAACAACAGAAAATCCGCGTAACACATGGCAGCTCAATGCACCATATACGCTCATCCAACAACGCGGCGGGACTTAAGCGTTTTCCTAGTAGTAATTATTTAGTTTTCAAGGTACAGACGAATCCAATAAAAAAAACTGGGACTGGAAAAAGGAGCGAGAAAATAAGGATGAGAAAGACTTTTGGTGATTGAGTGAGTTGGAATAATTCCAAGAAGAGAATTTCAACGTATAAGAAGGGGAGGGGGAAGTGCAAAGGGGAGGTCCTCCATAGAAGGATGGGAACAACTAGAACAAAATGTTGCACAAAGGGGAAACTAAGGGAAGAGACCAGCTGGATGGACAGGAAGAAGGAGACGCTCGTTGATTGATTGGATATTGCTTAACTTCTCATATTTATGCACTTTGGCTAATCGAGACGATGAGTGGTGATAGATGAGGATGAAGTATGAACAGAAGGGAGGAGGGGAAACCCGGCACCGGCACGTAGCCTACTCCTTTCGAAAAGTACCAAGGGGACCAACGGCTTAACATCCCATCCGAAAGGACGGTGTAACTTTGACAGTCATGTAGGTTTCTCCACTAACCCGGACTGCCGAGCAGACGTCGAGAAGAACGAAGCCGTTACACTAGTTCTCGAACCTTCCATCTGCTCTAACCATCGGTATACGTGAGTTAGGAGACACTCGTCTTGGGAAAGACGTGCCAAGTCTGACTAGATAGCTGGTGACCCGGCTTGTTGGAACTGGGTACTCCATTATTATCTATTTTGATATACTACTAGTAGAAGATTGAATAAAATAATAACACAAAATTCATGTCCAGCAAGATCTGCATAGTGGTTCAACCTACTATTTTTGTTTGCCGATTGTTAAAAATCTAGTAACAATACCTAGCGAGAGGGGCACGTCTGATGGGTGGGTTGGCCACCGGAGCCAGGGATCCGATGTGATCTACGACAATCCATCCTGGGTAATCAATTCAGGGCATTTAAATTAGGGATGTCAAACAATATAAAATTTCATATCGATAATCGCGCTGAAATAAAATTAATATCGCGATTAATCGCGATAATATCGTGGACAAAAAATATCGCGCCGATATAGTCGCTTCAGTCATATCACGATATATCGGCGTATATAAAACACGTTTCTCGCAGTGCGTCTATTTGAATTGCGCGCCTTCACTGTACTAGCGTGGCTATTGGTTGGCGGAGCGGCCAACCGGCCACTCGATCGATACCCCTACCACGAGACAGCGTGTGCGAGAAGAGCGGTGAAGCGAGAGAGAGGCTAGCTTCGAGCGGTCGGCGGGGGGCGGGCCCATCGAGGGCGGGCCCGTCGTTGCTAGGCAACAGCCAGCTGACGCCTGCCATTGCGCAATGCGCAGTAGAGAAGTTTACGTGATTGGGGCGATGCAACAACACGTGATAACTGAAGAATCAACACATCCGTTGGCGCTAAATTCAATTTGAAGCAGCAGATGCCCGATAATATTGCGATTATCGCTAGGAATTAATATCATGCGATAATCGCGATGCAGCAACTCATATCGCGATCATATCGATCATCGATATTATCGATAATTATCGATACCTATGCGATTATCGTTGACATCCCTCATTTAAATGTATACGGTATAGTGAACCAATTTTTGTGCAAACTGAATGAATGTATCTTATGCACAATTTAAACTGATGGCATTGCTCCATTTGGAGTTATGTTCCGAATGAAGGGTTTATATATCATAGTTAGCATCTGATCAAGTTTGCATAAAAGGGGGGTTACTGTACTACATACAATGGAACAATAAGTAAAAAGACAACGAAAATAAACTCACCATAAGTGATGCGCTGCTCGTGTGGGCTGGACTTAAGTCTTGTTGATGGCGGAGAAGGCTGTGAGAGGGGGATACTCTGGAAGGGCTTCGTCCAATTACCAGTGTCGTACGGCAGCTGGAAAGACAAAACAACTTTTTAGCATACCACACTTTCAATCTACTACACTGGGGGATGAACTATATTGAATGAGTTCAACTGACATGTAACATAACGGGTAGAACTACTTGTTGGAACAACCTGGATTTTTAATTTTATAGCTCTTGCCTCGTAACACTAGAGATGGACTGATAACCGATATTGAGAATCGACCCGATAGTAGTGGTATCTGAAGATTTAACCAATTCCACCTATCAATTTCAGCTCCAGGCTGAGGCCAAACCTGCATGTTAGTGACGGCGGCGAACGTCCTAGGTTTATTCTGCGCAATATTGGTAAATTTGATTTGACAATCCAATTTCCGTACCTACCTAGACAATTTGGGTATTGGTCCATCTCTAGTTAACACCACAGTCAACTTGTAAAAATAATATTTGTCTAGAATCAGGGCTGAATCACATTGAAATCAGCAAGACTGATTGTGATTGATCTGAGGTTATAATCTTCATCACTATTGAGTTAAACCAGGAGTTGCCGATATATCTTATCCTACACAAACTCTGGAACGTAGTTACTACATTTAGGAATAGAACCAACAGTTTGTGGAACTGTTTCAAAAATACAATTTCATGTATTGACAATAAATATTAATAATTATCTTACCTCATCTATTCGAGGCTGACAACTCCTGCAACAACGATGTGTCACCGTAGAAGTATTGAGCTGAACTGAACAATTGTGATGCTGTTGTACGAGATCACTCCGTAATACTACTCCCTTGGTAGACTGGAAATACGAGCAAGTGGAGCCATTCACCAGCATCATAAGCAGGTGTACCATAACTAGAAAAAAAAAGTTGTTTTAATGTTTGGATGTCTGGTTGGAGTTAATATGCACAGTAAAGAATAAAAGGTGGACTTGTTGAGCATTAAATTACCATCAAATTTCACAAATTCCGCTCAATTAATGCCGCCGCCGGTCAGTCTTTCACTCGTCAACGCGCAGCAGTAAGCGATTCGTCATAAATAAGCACTTGAATTTTGTCTGTGCCAAGCTCGATTGAGCGACGTCAGTAACACGCTGCGCGCGCAATACTATTCATTGTAAACAGCTGATAAGTGACCGGCGGAGATATTTATGCATTCCGGCAATATCAGTTCCTTCTGAAAGTGCATTTTTAACAGCTGGACATTAGAAACGTGCATCTCTGGTGCCCGAGACCGTCGACATGTTCACGTTCATGAGAACGTGTCACGTCACGTGTTAAAAGTGACGACATTTCAAGTAAATAATTGACTTACTTCACAAAAACTTTTTTTTACTTTCTTCGTAATAGTAAAAAAAAAAAAAAATCCAAATTTTGGGTACCCGGCCGCAAGATCGACGGGTGCCCGGGGAGGGATTTTTACTAATTTGCACAGCCCTACTGACGAGTGAAACACTGCAGACCAGCGGCGGCGGAAATTGAGCATAATTTGAGTCGAAAAACAGTCAAAACTAGTAGGCCTACCAGATGACTCACTTCATCACCTGCGTTATTATCAACGGGTGGTTACCCGTTCACAGCCCTAACAGTATGTATTTGTACTACCTACTTTTTACAATTATAAAAGTTTAAGAAACAATTAACATTAAAATAAAATACACATATTATTAATTCCAATTAACGTTTGAAATTACATATCAGATCAGTCTAAGCGTGGAACTGCCGTATCAATCGGCAATCCATAGCCTTTGTAGTCGCCAAACTTGAGATTTTTTTTAATTGTACGCTCAGTCACCCTTCAAGAATCAACTTGATTTAAATCAATCAATCTTAAAGTATGAATTTTAAGTATGAAAAACGAATAATAAAAACTCTTGCAGAAAAAACAGGTACCTAAGTAGGCCTACAGAGTTCCTAGTTTCACTGGTATGGTAAATTTGTTACAAGAATTGTATTAATACCTAATGAAAAATAATGTTTTAAAAGTTATAGAGTTCAAAAACAAATTGAAGTTTCAAGCCTATAAGTAGGGCCTAGGCCTATGTACAAACCATAATAACAAGTGTAGGCCTACATTTTACAAGTTCCTCCCCCAAGCATGACAATCTGCATGATAAGTTTGCCAAGGAATAGAATTCACTCACCAGAGAAGTAGATCCCGTGGCAACGCTGTTGGCGACGGCAAAGAAGTCTCAAGGTAGGCTGGAGTCCTAGTTGTTTGAGAGAACGTTCGTTCGGGCTTGGGAACGGGCGGAGTTTCAGTTGGTAGATTATCGTTGCCCACCGCCAAACTGTTTTGTTGCTGAAAAATGGAAAAAATAACAGTGTTACCACTATCGTAACGTAGGAGGTGCGACATTATCAGAGTCTGACAAACAACCCTAAACATTCTCACTAACATAGGTACTGTACTTGACCCATAAGGGGAACCTACATTGTTAGCAAAAATGTAGGCAACAATAAAAACAAAAATTTTTAGTTAAAAAAAAAATAATAGAAAAGAAGCGTAATAATTGTTCCAATATTAAAAAAAACAATTTTAATTTAAAGTTTATTATGTCACTTAATTTTAATAAGGATTTAAAAGTGAATAGAACACAATCATGTGTCTTGGTGCTTTAGGAATTATACAATAAAGACTGGTTTTGAATGAGAGATTTAAGAAGAGTAGGCCTATGACAATTCTCCAAATCACATGCTTACAAGGCCACAATTAATCATTTAGTTAGACCAAAGGATGTAAGTAAGAGACGTAAAAGCAATATCCAAAAACTGTTGTCCTAACTTGAACTGCCGTTGGGAATCGAACCCAAAACCTTCTACATTCAAAGCAGAACTAGCCCTAGTAACAGAAACCAAGAATTCAGTACCTACCCCCAGACAACATTATTTAGCATAATTCATGAGGTAAATTATTAATCCAAGAGAACGGCAGCATATATTTTTAAATGTAGATCTATTTAAAAAATATGCAATGAAAGAGGCCGTTAAAGCTCACCTATAGCAGACTGTCAGACGTGTTGTTTTGACATCACCGGCTGTTCCACTTCCGCATGACCTTCACCTTGGCCGGGCGGGCAAGGTGGTCGCTGTCACCATGCAGTGAGTGCGTCATCCCCTCCGCCCAAGCTGGTTGTAGACGCAACGGCATTCCTGGCTGTAAGTAAGATAACGAAACTGATGAGAATGGCTTTCAGGTTAGCAAGTAATGGCCCCCCGTTTCGGCTGTCGCCCCAACGTTAATCACGAAATATTTCCCTAGATCCGGAATAGTAGCTCGCCATTGAGCAATAAACAGTAATTGGTAATTAACCCGAACGTAATACGAGAGCACGTCCGAGTCTAGTAAACTCTATAAAGATGAAGGTAAAGCTATTATTTGATTGGGGCCTAGTTAAATTCCATATGAAAACTGTAAAATGAACCGTACGTCGAATGGTATCGCCATTTAAAATGGGGTGCACAACGTGTTCATTCGCTTTCATGTTAATAGAAAGGGAACGAAGCAATGATATTGAAGGAAAACTGCAAATAAATTAAAATAGATTTAGATTTGATTTGAAGCATGTAATGTTGAAAGCACTACAAACAACGCCTGCAACGTCATTAAGTACAATGGGACTACGTGCGATATTAATATCAAAACTACGCTTTTAAGGAAATCAGGAATTTAGTGCGATACTGGGAACAAAGCAATCATATTGAAGGAACTGCCGAACAGCCGAATGAAAACTCACCGACTAGGCCTAAGACTAGTAAAATATTTTCAAATCGCGCAACCACAAAGAGGCCACGTCATGGGGCGTAAAAACGAAGTTACGAGATATGAATTAAACTACGCTTATAGGCCTTAGCAAATAAAGTAAATGAAAAATAAACACTAAAACTCACTGCGTGAAATGTGAATTATGTTGAAAATGATACTTGAAAGCATGGTGCAATCCAATGCAACTACAAATGGAAGCCAAGCCGCGTCATTGCACCTAGGGCCTACAGTAGGGCTCTTGAAAATGTAATTAACGGTAGCCTACCTACGTGAAATGTTTTAAACTACGGTACGAACGCTTTTAAGCAATTATTTTAAAACAATATTGAAGGAAAACTTCAAAGAAAATATGTTTGAAGTATGGAAGTAAAAATGAAGCCTTACCTTGCTGAGAGCGACTGCCTCTGTTCCTGCCTTGCGCGCAACTGACCGAGGCGAAACGGCGAGCTACGGCGGCTGCGTCAACGAGACCGAGCCAGCCTCGCCTGCGCGCATGCGCACGTACAGACCAAGTACGAGATAAGAACCATGCCACAGCACTGGGTTCGATTCCCGTCTCCGACAAGACAACACCAGTGGCGGCGCCAGCCAAAAAACAATGGTGGGGCAAAGAAGGGCAAGGTAATAAACCGAGGGGGGAAGTAGTGGTAAGCAGGTGGGGTCTGGAGCAAAGCCCCAGCCGCCGGAGATCCTTTCGCCTAAGACAATAAAAATTTCGACCATACCACAGTTATTTCGTCATGTTGTAACTGAAAATGGGAACTCAAGGGATTACGTTTTACCTACATATGGACGTTATCCTAAGAAATTATCAAAAGTAAATTTGTGATTTGATGATTTACCATTTTTACATATTATGCGTGCGGCAGGCATTTGACACCGGGGGGTAAGCCATTTTTTGGGGGGCAAGTGCCCCCAAGGCCCCCCGTAGCGCCGCCACTGGACAACACTGCCTGGAAGGATTCCTCAACCAAAAGATGATGGGTGTAGGAGTGTAGATATTTAATTTTTAAACCTGCCATTTGCTTTTGGATATACAAATGTTATCATTTTGATAGTTTTAAAACGGTATTAAATAATAAAATAAAACACTCAAAATGTTTTGGCAAAAATAATTGGCAGAAAAAGTTGGTTTAGTTTTTCCTTCGGGATCTTCGCTACTCACAATGAATAAAATGAACGGAATAGCTGTAGCATTCAGCAAGATAACATCTGGATCATCAAAGTGCAACTACAGAGAAAGCATGCGGAACTCTGGTTCAGGAGGTCGCCGGCTCGATACTTGCCACTGGAGGACGCGACCGAAAAGCTTTTCTTCACTCATTGGCGAAAGATCGAGTCCTAGACTAACAGCCCTTAGGAATTCCTTCCCAACTACTCTACCTGACTGAATCACAAGCCTCTGACAGTGACATTGATATTGACGGCATCCATATTAATTTTGTACTTGACGACATCCATATTTGTACAATGTATAGATCAACGGATCAATAAAAACTTGAACTTGAACTATCTATCAAGTGTCAGGGGGAGGGTCCAACCCAATACCTTCCAATTCACCTTCCATGTAGTTTCTCTCTAACTACATTTTACATAAAAATAAACTACTTGTATAGGCTACATTATTACGTCTTCGGTGGAGAAGGGGGAAGGTAAACATTGTGACAAGAGTGTGGTTTGGGAGGTAGAGGGGGGGGGGGGACACGAATCAGTGAGTAATGAGTATAATGAAACAAAATGAATTTCCAATTTAAAACTAAATATTGAACCCAGAATAGCCATACCTGCTCGCATACGTCGCTCGTGTAGACTTAGCCATTTAAGATGCTTGAAACCTGGAGTTATATGATCGGATTTTTAATTCCGAGAATGAATCTCACACATGAATTTTGAGCCCGCTGAAGGCTATATATAGGTATATTTATAGGTCTTCAGTCAAGTCATTATATACAACGTAGCAGTAGTGAAAATGTGGCATGATGAGAGATTGCACTAGTAGAGTTTTCAGTTTGGTTGGTAAAACGTTTTTAAGTCTGTTCAGCAAGTGTAGGGAAGCATAAGCCTTTTGACACACATGTTTAATATGGTCAGTCTAAGAAAGATTGATGGTCATATAAGGCCTATGGTCCTAGGTTTTTTACCTGGTGTTGTAGAGGTATACCATCACACTCATAACAACACTAGGAAATGTTGAATAATTATTAATTAACTTTTGTCAGTAGTTTATGGCACCCCCATAGTATGCTTTGCAATTAATTAGGGTTTAAATGAAGTAGATTGTCAGCTCATTCATCATTATGGCCTGATTAGCTGACACCGGTGAAGCATGAAGGTATATTTGAAGATCGTCGGCGTATAATTGATAAACAGTACGCACATCCCCGATGATTGACCGCACTCTAGCATGGTAAGTATTTGTCAACTCTCATGTAATGCTTGTACAGACATCTGTAATCATACCAACTATTGTCATTCTAAGCTCTAAAACCTCAACACCAGTGACAGTAGAGAAAAACCTCCTTCCTCTTCAAATCTCTAATAAGACAACACAAGGTAAAACACAACCCAATTGCTTACCATCTAGGCAGGAGCTGATGTTTGCCACTGATCCATTACCTATGCCATGTGATGTTGTGTAAACGGAACAGCCTAGAGTTGACTTGTGTGCACGACACTCATTCGGTCAGTCACAATATACAGCTCATGCACACATCTTCCCAATGTTGGTGACATCTTGAACTAGCTACCACCATACCTGTGGGGTGTATATTTGTCGCCAAAAGACGTCAAATGAGAAAAGTAATGTTAGTGACAAACCGTTCTTAGTTTTATCAAAAATATATTCAATAAAAAATGTAGGAAAACAAATGTACCTATAATAAATGACCATTCTGGATATTGCTCAAGTGATGTCATCAAGATGGTGGCCAAGAAACTATACATGCATTTCTGACATATCCATCTTCTTTCAAATGAGTAATTAAATGTAATCTGCTAGAGGCCTTCTTCTCTGATGTTATGGACTAATTGATACCCATCATACTTCCTGCATTGCTCCCAGCGACGACTATTGAAGCAACCGTAATTACATATACATTTACACCAGTTTTTAAGCAGGGCATTATACATGATGTACCACTCTATTATGTCCATGGCAAAAGAATACAAATACAAAATATGTGTTATCTTTATTCCCTTCCTACCATAGACACTTTGGGTCCCCTTAAAACTAATGAATTTTTTACCAAACAATCTAGTTATTCATGAATGTACTTTATTTGCAAGAGTAATACAGTTTAAGGTTATTTTGACTCAGTTTTCTTAAAATAAACAATCCAACAAGATTACATGCAATTTAGGCAAACAACTGCTTGAAACAATTTTACATTTACAAGTAGTAACATATTTAGCACCATCTGAAATCTGACTTGTGTCCGCTAGTTAACAGGTTAGTAGGTAACCGTGGCCAAGGTAGGTAGAGTGAAGAGTGTTCCACTCCTCTTCACTCAAAACAGTCTTGCCTCCCTGTTAAACTTGTTTAGAAGCTCGCTTTACAAACACTATAAAAATGTAGCTAATCATCTGTTTCGCATTTCCCCCAAATATACATATATGAGAAAAAAGATAAATTTTGAAATATACAAATCGAATATTATGTCATATATCTTAAGTTACAATTAGCTAACTTTGTTCTTGTCATTTGCTTACCCTTCGAAACACTCGAGTATAAATGCACATAGGAAATTAGAGTAAAAGGCAATGTTCTCTGTCAATCTTTTCAAGTATCACAAATCTTATCAACCAATGACTGGAACATTTCTAAAAAACTATATTAATTGAAAGAGAATCGTTTTATGTATCAAGCGAATCACATCCTCCCTTTTAACATGTAAGAGAACATCCAAACGATCGAGAAGCTGTTCGTACGTCACAGTACGTAGAAATATATGAAGTATAGGTAACAAAAAGCTAGAATGTAATTTTAAGTTGGTGGTGGTCCATTGGGATATCGCAGCATTGGTTCGAAGCTGCGAGCAAAGGTGTTGCTGAGAGTACAGGAGTAATCTTCCTCTGTCGAAGGCACGAGTGCAGCGACTCCCAGCATTAAGAGCATCAACGCTTGGATAGGAAGCGAAGCTCGGACCACTCGGCCCAAGAAGCGATAGCCTCGAGTCAAAACAGAAGTGTCCACTTCATCATCACCGCTAGAAACACAAGCACGATGGGTATGTATTATAGTAGCTCACTTACTCTATCACCCCTCTTTGGACATTACCTAGGACACAGCTTCTGCATCGTGTTGGTCAATACAGTGGTAATGAGGTCAAATTAATAACATTTTAAACTTGGGTTGAAAAATATGCCACAATATGCACACATTTACATTTTTCCTTTTCCATACTAGAGGTGGTTGCGTGATCAATATTTCACTCACGTCACGTAAACTTATTTTCTGTTCACGCACAGTCACGCACGAATAACATAATTTTTAATTTACTCACACACGATCATGTAATATTTGTCAAGTAGCCATACTCGCTCACTCACACCTACTCGCGTTATAAAGCAATCACGCGCACTCACGATTACTCAATTGTTGGTATTTTGAGGAGCATTTAGCACGCACCCTTCTAATCCCATCACCACCAACCTGGTCATGTTCGCATTGTCAGATGGCAGACATCCTCATGCTCCTCTCGAGAGAGCGATGAACAAATAATTAACTAGAGATGAATACAAGTGATTGGCAGACAATAAATTCAAGAGATTGTTGGTTTATTGCTCTCTCGTCATGTATGCATGGCTAAATTTTAGGGCAGGGTGCGACTCAAGGCAAGCTAAGAGGAGGGTGACCTGGCCTCGCAAATGAGAAGGGCTCCTTCCGCACTGGAGCATTTAGTGTCACGCGTGTCTTGTGACACGCGTGAAAAGACACGCGTGACTGTTATATTATCACACAAATTCACGGTACCTATTCAAAGCATTCACAATCACGCACAATCACGAGGAAAGTCGTGAGTCACGCGGCCACCTCTATTCCATACCTTACATTTATAACAAATAAACTTGGGTGCAAAGATATGAAGATATTTTTTGGAAAGTTTACATTCAGGTTATTTGTGTCTATTTGTAACTTTCAAAATATAAAACTAAAGTTATCAACAGTTATTATTTATTATGCTGCTGTGGAATGATGTGGTTGTCCGAGTCTTATTTATTACCTACGTATAAGAACAATGCCATACCATTAGATGGACACACCTATTTAAAAAGGTATGACAAGGGAAACTGTGCCAACCATTCATCATCGTAATTGTATGTCTACAACAATGCATACATGTGTGAGATAACTGCTATTTTTTGTGAAAGTAATCTTCAATGTGTGAGACAACAGACACCAACAATGATGATAATGCCACGTGCTCACAGATAATCAAGGCATATCACTCACATGCCACTGATAAATGTAAGATATAATATAACAACAGTAAATTAAAATAAGGGATTCGATAGAAACAGAATGAATGAAATTGGTCTTAGTCTCATATTTATAAAAACCAGCACTGATCAAGATGAAGATCCACATGATTTTAGAAGAGAGATCAACTGTGGACGTAATCGTGGCACTTGGGATAGTTTACTGGGATTATAGTTGAGAACGGGATCTGCATAGCATAGTAAATGTGGATATTGAAAAAGCATCCACTAGCCTCATGAGTGTTGGGGGAGGCATAGGATTGTTTGCCAGGATTGCACTTGGGACAGATTTAATGAGGGGGAGTTTTATACTCAGTGAGTATGCAACAGTAGAGAGTAGGGTTGCCAACCGTCCGGAATTTCTCCGGACAGTCAGGATTTGAACACATATGTCCGGATGGAGGAATTGACCCGTTCCGGACGTCACTTTGTCCGGAATTTGTAAAAAATACTAATGTTCACTACATATTAATAGAATTCGTGTATGATCGTCTAAAAGCATTTATTGATCCACTCTCTTTTCGATGTAGGCAAGAATCACTCGCAATATGTTTCAACTTTGTAATTTGTTCTCGATCTTTGACATTCTGTTGCAATCAGCTGCTCTCTTTGTCTTCAGCCGCCGGTCACGGCCGGCGGCACAGGCACAAACACATTTTGTTTTGTCTGGACAGTCGGTGATTTGAGCGGTGAACTGTTTTTATTTTGCTTGCAATGTTCATTGTTTACGTTCTGTTCGCATTTTGAATTTTGTATTGCTAGGCCTATATCTAAATATCCTTAACATCATTACTAAAAGTATTCAACGCCTAAGATGTTCATAATTCTGGAAGACGACGGGGACGGGTACCCGGTTTGACATCTCTAATTTTTTCAATCTGCTAGAAGCCAAATGGTGATAACTGAAATTATGCTCATGGGAATAGAGATACACTGAGGCTGGCCTTTCCTTATTTTGTTACAATTACTATCTGAGCGGTAGCATTCCCGCTTTAGCCCCCCCCCCCCTCACCATGCGACAATGCAACGTGACCTTGACCTGACTGTGACAAGATAAAGCAGATGCAACGAACAGTGAGTGTTATCTTAATGGCTCGCTGCTGTTCCTCTTTCGTGGTTATGAAATACTACTTCATCGGCACGTCAGTGTTTACAGAACAGCATTACGTCTGAGATATTATGATAATTGATGAGCGCGTTTCTTCGCAGTTCATTAGACACCCCACACGATTTTTTTGTGTTACTACCCGGGTAACCCGCAGGTAATGTGGACGGGTCGTAAAAAAGTTGGGTTTCGTCATCCCTATAATCATAATTCACAACACTCTTAGTTTCTGTAAGTTTGTAAGTTGATCCTGTGTTCCATACTTCCAATTAAAATAAAAAGATCTTTAGTTGACTGAAATGGGATGGTTGTAGTAAAATAATGTGGTGTACCCCCCCCCCCCCCAATCTTACGAGGCTTTGTCCGGAATTCCATTCCTGTTAAGTTGGTAACCCTAGTAGAGAGGGAGAATGGAAACTCATCTAACTATGGAATTGGGATTTTCAGAACATTCAATATTTTATATGGATAAGGGAAGTGGGTGATGGGGAAATGTAAGGTAGTGTTGTACGGTACCAGACGTACTCTCGTCTCAATGCTTGGATATGCAGCCGAGACATTGAATATGATGAAAGAAACTGACAGATAGAAGCATTGCAGGACTAAAGAAATGAAGATAGGAGTGGCTTAGACATGGTTGGAAAGAGCAAGATTGCCCAGAAGAATAAGGAAATTGGATGTTTGAGGAAAGAGAACAAAGGGACGACAACAAAAATTATGACAGGGCAGTGCAAGAATAGTTGTGGAATAGCAAGGAGGAGACTGGAATATGGTTAGAAAGGGATAAGTAGCAGGACAGAATAGGATGGGAATATAAATTAATGTATACATATTAACTATATTGTCTGTTCGTGTGTGTCATTCATGCCTATAAAATCATTGTCTCTCAAGATCAACCCCTCATTTCTGCTTGTTTATAAAATCCTCCAAAATATCTTAAAATTAATTTAAGCCATTGCAATGACTTTAATTTCTTCTCTTCAACATAATATGTCTTTACTCATTGTAATGTCAATTAATACTAATAATGCAGGTGCAAGGTGAAAACACAGTAAAAAATATCAATTTACACATGCAAAGTGTGAACCAAATTCTCAACGACACTTGGAGGTAAAATGGTACTGTTGAATGTACAGTTATATACTGCATTACTTCACAAGAAGAAGTTAGTAGTCTCAGTTTGCCAATCACACCTCCCTTCCCGAGCACCAACAACCAGCACTAGGAATACTCGTCTACACGGATGGTCACTCATAGGTGCCACATGGGGCTCAAATGTTTTAAACTCATCTAATTAAGGCTACTGAGAGAAGCTGTTCTAATCTATACCAAATCTAGCCATCAACTAGCCTTTTGGCATCAACTCATCACATGAGAATGGCATTAGTTCATTTGGTGGAATTTGGAGACAAGTAATTTCCAAGATCGCTTCAAGTAAATATTTACACTACAAAATTGAATCTATTTTGCATGCATGCATTGTTTAATGTCAAAAAGACTTTTTAACCCAAAATCACTAACAGCAAAATTTGTTAAATTATTTTTAAGGTTCTGCAACATAAATTCCCACGTGATTGTTTTAGAAAAGCTAAAAGCAAAAACTAACTTGATCTATTATCACCATATTCCCTTAACTTTTCCATTTGGCAATATGCATAGTACAAGTACTGATAACTAAATTAATTCCTAGAATAATATTGTAAACAAATATTAAAGATGGAATACATAGGTATTTCTTAGGACATCTTAGAATGCATTTGTAATGAGATATCAAGTCCCGATATTTGGAGTGAGGGGCAACATCCTTGCACAGCATTAGCAATGGCACACAATGAATGGCATTGGGATTTTGGCTCACACTTCAATATAATAGCTTAGATAGTAGTTTAATAGAAAGAAAGTGTATTTACTTGTCGTGCGGCTGGTTGGATCGGGGCGCTCCTCCGAATTGGCCGATTGAAGATGAATCAAGAAGCTGAGGAAAAAGGTTCAGGAAATGGAGTCAATTATCAAACTACACAAACTACAGACTAATTACATTAGCAAATCAATTTACCATAAATACTGTGCATTGCGTGACTACAATATTCCAACGTAAACCATGAGGCCTTCCACAGAAAAATAGCCGTTAAAGAGTGAATTAATGTGAATGCTTATTGGCAATAAGCAAAGACTAATTTTAATATTCCATATGACTCATGAGTCATGACTGAACTAAGTTGAGAACTGGGAGAACAACTCTTAATCGTTTGCATCAACACACGCATCTCCTGTCATGTGTTTCCATGCTCTCGTAGTCTAGAACACAATCAGGATAATATCTTGCTTCACATTGCATGGAAAAAACACTTAAGCTTCAAATTTTGTGAATTAAGCAAACTTCCAGCATAATGTAAAATTTATCTCTAAAAACTCTTTGCAAAACACTCTTCAAAGTGCACACAAACTCTTTTACTAATAGCTATTGAAATAATATTAAAAGTACACATTTGGTATAGCCGCCAACATAAAATCTAAGGTCAGACAAAAACCTCCTCTATGCTAAGTCTTCTGCACTTAACTTGTTGTCCGATTGTTGTTGCTCATCTCTTAGATAAGATTGAGATGAGAAGATAACAAGGTCAGTGCAGAAGACGGTTATGTCATAGGTACACGGGGGAGATGGTCTACTCACGTCTTGAGACAGGCTGGCAAGTGGCACGGTGGAAGAGTCCCGCCCTAGCACGGCTCCAAGCTTTAGTACGTAGATGGCGGTGAGCCGTCTGAGGGATTGGAGGCGGAGGCGCAAGTCCGTCAGCCGAGCTAGGGTTGTCTGCGCGCCTTCTGGCGCTTCGCTGTGCTTCAACAGCTGGTCGGCCGCTTCTTGTAGAGACATCACACGTGGTTCACAACGTTCAAGGTCGTTGCGTAGTTCCTGCACATACACACAGATACTTCACAATATGGATTACATTTCACAAGTTATTGAATCTTACGAAATTAATGACATCAATAAAATAATTAAACATAACTTCAACTAGGTTTGGGTTATGACATACCAAATTAACTATCCATATCAAAGTTTGAGATCAATATATGAAAATCGTATTAATTGTGCCAATTCTGTTTTACATTTTAAAGAAAAGAGATCATTCAGGCCTACTATTAATAACAAATGGACAATAAGTGCTGTTAGTGTCTCCAAAAGTGCATAACAGCGTCTTTGATTTCACTCTTATTTAATGACCCGGCACCTCCACCATGTGTAGCAATCGGCAAGACTCTACCAGACATTGCTAGATAATGCCTTGTTAAACTTTAGTTTATGTGTTTACCAGCCTCATTATTGTCTATATTTGTATCATGTGCCTATCTTCAGGCTAATAAAACTTGACATTATTTGTTATTACCTCAATAATCATTATGAATCAGTTTCTGTGGCACATGAAAGAGTGGACAAACTAAGGGCATGCAGAACGCAGAAGATAGTATGGTAAGTTAACAAGTGCTACTTACAAGAAACTTGTTGTATTTGGCTTCAATGACGGATATGTCTTCGGTGATGTCGACAGGCTCGGATTGACGGATTCGTAGCTCAGTTTTCTCCAACCAATCCATCATTTCACCAATGGTCTGATGGAACTGTGCGTTCTGAAATAAGGCAATATGCTCTGTTGGCATCACCAGTATTTTGACACGGCCTTGTTGGGAATAAAATTAAATCATAACTAAAATGACAACAGTAATTACTGCTTTTAAATATAATATTAACGAGAATAAATAATTGAGATCTTGGAACATTTTACCCCGAGTCAAGTAAGAATTTAATGAGTATGGCTAATGGTTAGTTATGCTAACCTGCATCAGAGCTAGCTGTAGTCCGGATTGCCAAACAGTAGCTGCCGCACAGACTAGATCCCATCGAGTGTTGTCCGAGTCCAAGCGATCTCTCAGACTCCGAGATCGAACCTCGTCTTCTGTGTGGTCAGCCAAGTGTGTTCCCACGATATTCAGTGACACCACAATGTCTTTGTGACTGTTCAGATCTAGCAAGAACTCCTGAAAAAGATGAGGTTATGTCATTTGTTGGAAGTTATACCTAGCTTACTACGTAATTGTTAGTAGATATTAAAGGTCAGTCAATTCAACGATTTATGTTATATTAACCTTTTCTGTGCGGCCATCGAGTATACTCGATGCCGCCATCTTGTTTCCCCAGTGCGGCCGTCGAGTATACTCGATCTGGGGTTGTTTCAAAACGCGCGCGCTTGTTGCTGCTGATAGATATAATCGATTGTAAAAAGTCGATTTTTAAACTGTGCTGCACTCTATGTGCAAGCTGTTTAACCATCTTCTAGTTTAGTTGTTTCACCACATATGGCTCTGTCAGTTATTTCAGTAGTGCAAATTGGCAAAAACAACAAGTGAAGATAATAATGGCGTCTGGAAAAGGTTAGGATGATGAAAGGACACAGTTTTCAAACAAAATAGGTTGTAATTAGGAGGTTTATGATCACTATTCGGACTTGGTTAGCAATCATAAACTTTGAAGTAAAGGTTGAAATAATAGAGAAGTAGAGGACGTTGTCAGTAGGCCTAGGTGACGAAAACCAGCTCACACTTACGTAGGCCTATGCTAGGGCAATTGTCACATGTAAATAATAGTCTTGACAGTATAAAAGCAAGACAATCTAAACAAGGTGTATAGTGTAATGAAATCTACTTCATTTCAAGGATGATTAAACATTTTGATAAGTTAAATATTACTATCAAATACAAGTGAGAGAAATTGACTTTTTGCTCAAAATAACCCAGCACTGGGGTGTTGGGTGCTCCGTTCAAAACCCAGCATCGAAAAGGTTAAATTTTCTTATTTTGAAATAATAAAAATAAACCTTTATTGGTCTCTGCAGCCAGCGCTGTTGCCTTATGAGTATGACACAGAATAACAACACATAACATTCTTCTTAATAAGCATTATTGTTCCAGATTGGGAATGTTTGGTAAATAACATTTCTTGTAATACCTGTAATTTTAATCCTGAATTTCTAGATATGTTTTAACTGGGCTGGGGAATGGGTGGTCAACAACTTAATATGATTTTAATACTGATTTTTTTTCAAGGTCACTTTTAAATGGAGACTAAAATTTGGATATATTTATCCTGCTTATAGAAACCATTACAAATTTGACATGTACAAAACCTTGTTTTCAGTTAAAAAGACATGTTGAGTAATGTTGAGGGTTCTCAACATGTAATGTCAGCTGTGCCTCGCTGCAAGTACAGTTCAATACATGCAAAGATAGCAAACGGTGTGTGTGTGGTTTGCAGTTCCTTCATCGAGCAGGTCTGGGGAGTGGTCTTACCCTGTGGTCTTGAATAGCATCTTCCAGCTGTTCGATGTTACTCGGGGGAACCCGTTGGTCACTCTGCGTCCCCTCGGCAAACTGGAGCCACTGCTCCAAGCGCCACAGATCGTTGTCAAGTTGCTGCCAGTTGCGTGACGAGCACAGGGGGCAGGTCAGGCGAGCAGAGTCGCTGTAATAGTCATACAGACGTGAGAGACTGCTTCCAAGCAACAATATGACTAGCGTATACTGGCTTCACTTTCTCGATACCTACTAGTACTAGATAACCTAAAGCATAGAGTAGGGTCCAAGTTGCCGGAACAAATGAATAGAGCTTAAAATACTCACACCAATCCACACAAACCTATTACACAGCCCCGGGATTTTGTAATTGATAAAAGCAATAAATAAATATCTAAACAGTAAACACTACTTGTCATGAGCATGACACTAGTCATTAAGACCTGTGACAATATCTGCAACACAACAAACTTTGAGAAATATAGGTCTAAGTACAGTTTGACAGAGGAAAATGCATAAAAGAGTTTCTTTCAAACAAGCATAACAAGGCATACTCTCATTAATATAAGGGAGTCATCCTTTTCATTATGTAGTCTTAAATTAATTCTTTGTAATGTATTTTATGTTACTTAGTTATTGTGTTATATTTGAGAAGGCTACCAGTGCACATAGTACTTTTATTAATACTAATAGGGAAAATTGGTTTAGTTATGTTAAGTTAAGTATGAAGGCCGTATAAAAGTATATAGTAAAATAAAATACTTAAATTTTATGCTACAACTGAAAGTGACTTAACCAATCACTTGCACTTGCGCTACCATACTTAATGAGAATGACGGTGAATATAATCAATCTCTACTCTTATCTTTCTTCTTTAATTGTTGTGGCTGTGAAACTTCTTTATAACAACTCCAGACACCAAAGTATTATTAATTATTATGAAAAATTTATAGAATATTTCTCTAAAAGAATGTAGTATTTATAGAGTTAAAAAAAGTTTATAAGTGGTATGTATAGCCTAATGGTCTACTGTCTGTAGTATTAATTTTATTAAAATTTAAAAGGCACCCGCATTGGTTTGTGAAATTGTGCGAGCTAATCTTTGATCAAGGTAACATATTGAAGCGGGTATCTAGCTCAAAGAGGTTTCTGAAGGATGTGCTTAGCTCCAACTGGACAGTTCAAGCAGTTCTAGCGTGTGGAAATCACTCGGGGCAAGAGGTTTGTTATATAATCATGTTTTGAACATTTAAGAACATTTTGAACATAAAAATAAACGTTCACTTACTACATTGCAATGAACACGTTTAAGAAAGAAGAATACAGTCAAACTTCAATAGTAAGCTTTTCCGCAATGAGAAAAAGTGGACGAATCGAATACCATAACTGAAGTAAATAAAATATTATAAAAATCCAGTTTTAAATTTTACAAAACTTAGTTTTGATTTAACCAATTGTTACTTTTTGAAAGCACTAATAATTTTCTTACAAATTATCTTTAAAAAAAATCCTAGTTACCGGTACTTTTTAATATGAACTTAGGTTTATCTTAAATTGCTGCCTATTGACAGTAGGACATTTCACCACAAAGTTTGTTTGACAACTTCAAATGCTCGTATGTCCTTGAGATGAGAATATGAGAGACCAATGTGGAAGGCATTTCTATATAAATAAATAAATAGTTTATACAAAATTCAAAGTGTAAGTTGTGTGTGGAATGTCACCTGCCATTGTCAGAACAAGCAGATGTGTCAATATCAATACCGAATGTTCTTTTTGCACAATTAGACACGCGGAAGCTCCTGGCATTACCTCAGAGTCAGACTACAAACTTGTCTTTTGACAATGTTGAAACAAATAAACATTGCTTCGATGTGAACAGAATGGGATAGTTAGGCTACATTCTCCTAATGAAGTTTGACTGTAAATAACATAATAACTCTTATGGAATCATGTTAGTAAATAACGTCACTTAACTGTTCACATATGAAATAGTAAGCATCAGTAAAGGAAGACCTGTGGACAAGCAGAGAAAACATGCAGGTTACATTACAAGTTAGCCTAAAGAGGGGGCCAAACAGCAAGGGAATACAATCCGACCACCACAGGAACTACTTAGTATCATCAAGCTACAGGACATTTAGATAGTACAATTATTTAGGATATAAATTAGTTAATTTAGTAAAACACATTCTTAGATAAGAAAACCACCAAAATTAGAACATTTCTTGAATAGTGAATATTAACATTAGTACGTGTTAAAAGTTTCATGAACTAAATTTAAAGTCTAGTTAGTTAGCAAGTTGTTTTAATAAATAATTAAATGTTTTTGTTTTTATTGTGTGTACCATTGTTGTTGGGCTTGCTGACTCTCGCTGACTTGCAAGAGAAGCTGTCGGAAGCGTTCTACAAGAGATGCGACGTCTTCTACGCGGGCTTCGTCAGGTGTCGCTCCGCATTCGCGCATCAACAGTCCGCTAAGGTGTTCAATCAGCTCGATAGAAGACTCGCAGCTTCCTACTAGCTTGGGCTGTAATCAGAGGGACATTAATGTAAGTACAGAAGCACACGTGTATCACTGGAGCACTAGTGTGATCGTTGGGATATGGTTGTTATCATAGGGACACTAGTGGGGTCATAAGGGAACTGGTGTAATCAATAATAAAAGGGCAAAAATTGGCCAACTTGCTTTGCTGACACATGGGATTTCTAAGATTGAATTTTAAAATGTAAATTGGATAAAATTTAAACAACAAATTATTAACCATTCATTGATAACAGTGTTACATAAATGTCACAGATTAGCAATGTGAAATGGAAGTAGGAAGTGGACCTAACGTTCATACACATGTGTTCTAAATCCATTAGAAATCAATTAAAAAAAAAAAAAAAAATAATAAAAATAATTTTACAAAATCAAATTTAAGGTTAGGCCTACCTGAGGTTTTTGGCGTTGTGAAATGACGGTTTGGTATGAGTCTAGGTTTGCTCTGCATTCCCTGATGGCAGTATCCAGTTCATAGATGAAGGCGTCTCGAGGAGTGACTACCGGCGGTAGAGTGTCCACCTGAACCGCTGAGTCTTGTTCAAAGCGCAACGTTTCCACCTGAACGCTCTCATCCACCGCCTGTCAGATGAGAAGGCAAAACATATTACTACAATAGCCTTACACATGATACCAAAACATACATGACCTTTCTGTGCCAAGCAAGTCATTACAGTAAGGTCACATTAAGCACTGTGTATTCAACTACACTGACAATATGGATGGATAAGTAAAAAGGAGAAATTTCTTTTATACCTACCTAACCTTTCTTAGCATCTTTTAGAAATATATTTTAAAAATAAAGAAATTGGCAACAAAACTGGAAAAAAGCAATGAAAAGTAAATGCTGCTTTAGGCCCTAAAGATGAATAATTGAAAAAGAGAATGTAAGAAAAAGAAATAACAATAGGCCTACATGGTAACATACAATACAGAAAGACCTTGATTAGCTGAGACCACAACATTCAATAATCTGTGTGACCCAATTTGGTTAGGAACATGTTTAAGCATGAAATAAAATAAACTATACGTCGTGATCATCAGAGTTCCGAGCTGAACTCGGTCTATTCGAGCTCGAATGATCAATGTCTAACTATAATCATGTACGAGACTGACCGTGGCTTGTCTGTCGGCTTCCTTCCTGAGCCGGTAGAGCCGACTGGAGATCTCCTTGTAGAGGTTCTGGTACTCATCAATCATCTCTTGAAGCGCGTCTTGTTCGTCTTTCTTACTGCATCGCATCACGGTTAGAGCCAGGCCGTCAGCCGTTCGCAGGAGCGATGACTGGGCTTCGAGCTCTTGTTCCAGCTCCTACATCGGAAACATCCCCTCCAATTAAAACATACCAATCTTACGTCCTCACGCAAGCTTACTTAACACAAGTTGAATGTGAGCAATATGGGCCAAGCAGCCCCAATAGATTGTACGTTAAGTGACTAGGCCAATAGGTTAGTTAAAGACCTTGAGAATGGGATAAATGCTTGTTCCAATAAGAGAACAGTAGGAGAGCTGCCATAGTAGCCTATATTTATTAACGCCAAGATGAAAACATAATCCTTCGTCTCTGCAGGACTATTCTCTGCCCATGCATTTATCAGTGAATGTGAGGAGTAGATACTAGTACTTGACTACTTGACTGTGTGCCTATTTGCTATGTGTTTATACTTCAAGAGTCATCTTTTATACTCTAGTAAGGAATTATAATCTATCATTTTCCCAATCAACTGAAATGTACTAATCAACAGGCTAATAAAAGAAAACTTCACTTTACTTACATATATTTTATTGCAACAGTTTTCACAACACCTTTAATTTTCAGATCATAAAATGTATCCTATTTTAAAAGCTTAGCAGCTTATTAAAATAATTTTATCAAACTATCTAGATCCTAATGTGTGAAAGAATCATTAAATGCAGCACATATTTATCTATTTTCGAAATATTAATGGAGGATGGGTTTAAATATTACATAGTTTTAAGACTTGGTTACTTGTTATAAGTGGGATAACCGCAGATATGACGGAGCAACATACCGCAATCTGCTGTCTCTGCCTCGCAGGTGGTGTTGCCTCTAGGTGCTGCACTTGCGTCAGTCGTACATCGATCTGCGTCAGGCTGACCACCGCTTTGCCGTGGGCGTCTACAAACTCTCGATAGCCTTGAAGCAGGCGGTGTAGCTTGTCGAGTAGCGCCTTGGAGCGAGGCGACAGGGAATGCCAAGTGTGTAGTGAAGAGCGTACGTCGGAGACCAGAGGTTGGAGGTTACAGTGGTCCTTAACCAGTCGAGAGTAAGAGCATTCGAGGATCTCCAAAGCCGGGTTGCGTGATAGAATCTCGCCTTGCATAGCCTACAAGTAAAGAGAACATTTTATATCATTGTTACTACAATATATAACATTTCCAAAAAGCATATAAAGCATAGCCCAGATGATTAGAGGTCACTCATCAAATCAAATCAAATCAAATTGTGAAGAACCACCAGGCTAGGGAGATCTAAGCCACACTTTGACATTGTAGCCTACCATAGAGAACAGTGGTGGTAAAACTGTATTAATATAAGTAATGAGATTATTAGAACAGTTAGGTTTCATAAGTAAATACAACTCTAGGACTTATCATGTCCTTTATATTTTATAACATTATATACCTTCAATTTATTAATTTTGTAATAAAGAACTAGAACATGATAAGTCCTAAAATTGTATTTAATTAAAAAAAACTGTCTTACTTTATGATCGTCCCTCAAACAGATCATTTTGTTCAGACAGATGCGGCAAAATGTCATCTATGACTATGAGTATGCTATGCTAATTGACGACTTGAATTGTACCCGCCTCCTGACGTCACGAGGCAACATGGCGGAATTAGTTGGTATAAATCCTTATTTCGCAAGTTGACGCCTGCTTCACGGCGCAACACTTATCACGCTCTAACTTTTATTCTATTCATTATTTGGACAATAGTTAAATGAATAATATTTAGCAAATATATCATTCTTTGTAATAGCGATTATTTCGATTTTTTTGACACAGTCGTTAGCTTGTTATAACAATATACGCATCATACATGTGAAAATTATCAATGACCAAAGTTTTCGCAATAATTTATTTGACAAAAAACTACTGATCGGATTTATACAAGACCTCTTTAAAAATATGCATCAGACTGTTTAGACAAGAAATAAACTAACTTTCTAGATAGAAAGTGCACTGAACGAAATTTTGCAGCATAGAGTAATATGCAGGGTATGTGTTTTTATCTAAAATACGCACTCTTGACGTGCGGATGAGCCGTGAAAAAGTGCACGCTGCATATTACTCTATGCTGTAAATTTTCGTTCAGTGCACTTTCTATCTAGAAAGTTAGTATATTTCTTGTCTATACAGTCTGATGCATTCTTACAAAGAATCCTTGTCGAAATCCGATCACTGATCAGTAGTTTTTTGTCAAATTTATTTATGAGAAAACTTAAGTCATTGATAATTTTCACTTGTGTGATGCGTACATTGTTATAACAAGCTAACGACTTTGTCAAAACAATCGGAATAATCGCTATTACAAGGAATGATATGTTTGCTAAATATTATTCATTTAAGTGTTGTCCAAATAATGAATAGAATAAAAGTTAGAGCGTGATAAGTGATGCGCCGTTCAGCAGGCGCCAACGCGAAATGAGGATTTATACCCAATACTAGTCACGTGACCTATCGATCGTTTTAAGCTCCGCCCATTTCGAGTCGTCAATTACAATAAATATGCAATACATTCTCAAGAAATACAAGAGTGATAATATAGTTCAAATGAAACACAACTTTGTGTTGTTACCTCTGTCCTGGAGATGAGTGCATTGATGTCACCCTGCGAGAGCTGATCTTCTACAGAATCCATCTCAGTCAACAAAGCATCCTGGGCAGACACCCACTCTTTGTTGTCGGAGAATGCTTTCAGTAAACCTTGCAGCGTCTTCCACAACATTCGTAGTACTCGCTTCCTCTCGGCAGACATCTCGCACACCGTTCTCCATCTATAACACACCAAACCGAACAAACTCATTTTCCATAAGAGTGCAAAACACCATGTAGTTGTAGTAAGGTTAAGGTTACATGTTTAACTAGTTCAGTGGCAAGTTCTTTTGCGCTAGCCAACCTCATAGTGGCAACTCATCTCCTGTTGATTTAGCCCTGGCAATTCAATGAATGGAAACCGAGGTCTAGGCCCGCCTACATTAGACCAGACTGCTTGTTACATGACAATAATCGCGTCATCATCTGAATAATCCTCCGCATTGGAAATTGGAATTACTCTGATTTCCAGAATCCAGACTCGCCTTCACTGTCGGACACTTCTACAACAGTATTACTATCAAATTCACCTTCACTTTCAATATCACTGAAATAATTCTCACTACAAACTATCAATAATACCGTCAATATCAATAAACACGCTTACGAGATGTTGACCACTAGAGCTAGCACAATGTTGACTTAATAAAAAAAAAATTGCAAGCACATGCATTCATCGTTGCTTCCAATTAATAAAACTAAGAAAGTGATGACTTATTTCCAGACATATTTTAGATACAATAACCAGTTTTGGGTAGGAACTTGTTTTTAGAATAGTCTGGACAAACTGATCAGCTGATTTCATAATTGCTAAACATAGTTTCACTTTATTCTTGAATATTTATTATCCCATTGTCTCCTCACTGATCTGCTGATCTACCCTAGGAGTGTACCTTCTATCCAGGGTAGCGGAGGCTGTAGCGATAGCGTCCATATTCATGCTAGTCTTGAACGCCTCTCCATTGCTAAGAATCATCTCGCTGAGATTGAGCACGTCCGCGACGTTCCCGCTCTGTTGTTCGATGCTCCTCTGCAGTTGATCATGCTCGGTCAGTTGTTTGTCCACCGCCTTCTTTGTTCGAGCATCTAGAGTGACGGGTGTTGCTAGTTTCACCTCCACTTCACCCACCCACGTCAAGAGATCGTGCAATCGCGGCTCTAGCAGGGCCACCGTCTAAAACAAAACACTCGCGTTACATTCTTTTGCTTTCTTTCATGTATTGCCTATCATATTGTAATTTTAACTGATAGTGATTTGGGAAGGAAGACAATTGACACTACAGTTTCACAATAGAAAAAAGATTACCTTTGAAGGAAATTTTGCTATTTGAGGAAATGAGTGGTGACAAGACGAGGATAAATACATTACAAAAATCTATGCCTTAAATACAGAATTTGAACCCGCTTTCCTTGGAAGGATAGACTTAGGACCAGTGCTCTAACAACATGAGCTGCCTCAGACAATACACAATATACAAGAGATGATAAAAAGTGCAATGATAAAATTGATTCATATTAATAATTAAAAAATTCAATGTGATAAAGTTGAATAAAATGATATGGCATGTTGCAAACTTGTACAATAGATACAACCACCTACTAACTAGATGCAAACCAGGATTACCTTTAGAATGGTGTTGAGCTTGTTGGCCCTGGCTTGTCCTAGCTCCTGTAGAGTCTCCCATGCCTCCGTCACCTCCTTGACGCTAGCACTCAGCTGTGTTTTCTCCTCTCCTTCAGGTGTGGCTTCCGCCAAGTCCCTTCCCACTCTGATCAGCCACTCGTACTCGCGCCGCTTCAACGCCACTTCGTTCTTGAGGTCTGCTTCGTATCTTCGGTTCACTTCTTCAGAATCTCTCGATGTGCTGCTCTCCAAGCGAGTCTCCACTCCTCCTGCCCACGACACGAACCGTGACTGTCTGAAGTGCACACAAACAAACAAACATTAATGACATTTACAATTAGTAAAGGGACATAGAAACTTTATTTCTGTGTTAAATCTATTTTAAGTGATAGGCTGATAGCTAATTGAGCAAAGATTGGATGCAAATATTGTCAGCAAAGTTTGCCCCAAAAGACCATTTTCAGAATTAGCTGCGCATGCGCGCTCCATTGCAAAGCATTATGGGAGAAAGGGCCTTTACATGCGAAATGCCATATGATTGGGATTGTGGCGGACTGCACTGCCATTGTTGGAAACGCAGTACTCCACACACCCGAGCATATGGCATTTAACATGTAAATGCCCTTTCTACCACAATGCTTTGCGCGCGCGATATAGAGGGCGCTGGGGATTCTGAAAATTGTCTATTGGGGATCTAAGCCAGAAATAAAGCTTTGTCTATGGCCTAAGTAGCTTGAGTAGAGGTTCAGTGTTCAAACCCCTTTCAGGGGGACTATAATGTTTTATTAATTTTTATTTTTATTATTTTTATTCAATACTTTAACCCTCATATTCTGACAGGTCTGATCTTGGAAGCGATCTTACCTAGCAAGGAAGAGACTGGACATTCCAAGACGTTCCTCCAACTGATGACAGAGCACGGATAACTCGTGGTCTAGATCGGCATGCTGTTGCCATAGTAACCACACACGCTGGTTGATTGTACTCATGTCTTGAGGACTAAGAGATTCCTTCAGTTGCTCCCGAGTCACTCCGAGCTCTTCCAAGTCTCGGACCAGGTCCACGAGGCCAGTTCTTAGGCCCTGCAACACACAAAGATAGGTTTAGCTATTGCTTTTAAAACTGTTTATTGAGTAACAACATGATTGTGTGGCCACAAATTTTTTCTCGTTATTCATGTGGTGCAAAACACAGTAAAACTCAGGTGGGACCCATTCCATTGGTACTTAAAGAGGCATACAGAGAGTAAAATCTAGGTAGGGTATATATCTTTGTATTCATTTTCATTCTGAAGTATTGTAAGGTGAGACGTCTTCAAGTTTAGAGCACACCATAAGGAAACTAAGCAGTAAAAATTACTGTAATGGGATTCTTCAAATGGTTCACAAGGGAAATTTGGTAAACCTTTGTATTGATGATATTTGTAATTTCTGGATCAATTTAGTTAGTTAGTGTTGTTTTAGGGCACTCAACATTAGAGTTATCAGTGCCCATGTCAAGTGTATAGGAATCTTCCAAACAAATTCTATAAGTGTGGAATTACCACCATGTATACTTCTTTCCTAGGTGAGGAACGTAAGGGGTGACGCGGGGGGTGGACAGGCCTGTGCTGGTCAGAACCAGCCACAAGCATATGGGGAGGGCAGGGTTTCCCTCACGTTGTGGTCGTCTTCGTCTGTGTTATCGTCCGGCCATGTTGTCATTGACGTCACCGTCGGGGAGGTAGTCAAAGGGAAGGGGAAAGTTCCCCGACTACAAATGTTTTCGTACTAATGAAATCGAAAAATAATGTGGTGATGTTTAAATTTCTATAACTTTTGATACTATGACAATGTGTTTGTTTATCCGAGATAGGTACCTGCCACAATGTTAATTACGTATTTGCAAGGTTAATAACGGATAAAATGAAAACCTGCTCACCCTGAGTGTAACAAGTCTTTCCTCCAAGTCTTGCTGAGAGGAAGGTAAGGTCTGTGTCGCAGCAACTCGCGTTTTCTGAAGAGCGTCTTGTATAGCGATGACCCTCTCCTCGTAAGATCCAGCCATCACACTAATCCGCAGCAGGAACTCCCTCCAAGTCTCGAGACCGGCGTGGAGGTTCGACAGACGCGTAGCCGTCGCAGCGTGCTCCATGCGGATAGAAGTCGACAGCGCTGGGTCGCAACACTGGACCAGAACCTTCTGTTGCTCTTCCAACTGAGCCACTTGCGACATTCCCGTTGGCATATCTTCCAGAAGCGACTCGATACGTTGCAGCATCTACGAGTTAATACATAATACAATCAACAATAAGTATCAACTTCCAGAAAGAAATGGATTCAATTCAAAACTTAAAACTATTCATACCAATTTAAAATTTTATGATATTTATATATACCAAGTCAAAAAAAAAAAAACTTTTTACATTCCTAGAACAAGGTTATTTTGGCTTAGTTGAGAGTATTCCCTACAATAAGTAATAGGGTGTAACTGTATTTTCCTGAATATAAGCCTCCCCGTTTTTCATTAATGTAAGTCTCTAAGTCCCTAACCAGATTATATATGCATATACTTTGTTTTTTTGTTGTGTTTGTTAGAGGTTCATCTTACATTCAGGTTCGGCCTATATTCGGCACAATACGGTACCTGCTTCGCAACCAATTATTAATCAAATGAAAATATTAATCATCAAACTACTTGGCATTGAAGGCAGTACTAGGGATAACTGATCAAGAATAGGTTCTTTTAGATCATGAATGAGGACAAAGCAAGGGTTTAATTGCATTGTCCAGCATGAGCCATCTTTTATGATGATAAATTGGACAGTTAAATTCCACAGATAAAAATCACATTGAGAACATACCTTGGGCACACGTCGAAGATGGATGTATCGCAGTTGCAGACGCCCTCTTTCCTTCTCTGTGTCTCGCAGCCAGGATAAGAGATGCGACTGGTCTGTACGGTATTTGTCCCAAGCGACCAACCGCTCACGCACCTGACCGTGGCGTTCCATTATACGAGCCAGTGTCTCATTGTGGAGATTTGTCAAAGAGTTAAACTGTTCAGCTACGGAGAGCTCCATGTCATTTAGTTTGCTCTCATCTTTCGAGAGCAGCACAGATTGCTGGCTTGTCAATAGATTTTGATGTACCTAAAAGAAAACAATTTTTGCATAAGGTTGTAACTTAGTGGCTAGGCACAATGCGTGAGTGTATGTTCCAGGTGTGGGAGTAACTAGGGATGTAAAAAAGCGTTTAATTTCCTAAATGTTTAACCCCTTAAAATAATCGCATTTAAACGTTTTAAGCCCTTTTTTCTATTTTCTAATTTTCTTTTTTTTTATGAACTTTTGGAAGGCGAAGGCCTAGGTTTTACAACAAAAATCGTAACTTTGTACTTATGACCGGCCGCTGAATAATTAACAATGGTTTTATTCTCACTCTCGCATTTAATGACCCGGCACTTCCACCATGTATAACAGACAAGATGTCTTAATACAGCCTGGGACCCGGCACCTCCACCAAAAGTAAGCACTTTTAGAAAATTATCGGCCTAATTTGTTAGCCCGTGTTTGTGTAGACTCCAAAAGTGATAACAAAATATTTTTTATTTTTTAAATTTTTTTACTAAACGTTTTGCGAATTTAATAACCTCTAACCGTCCACTAAACCTTTAGACGTTTGTCCCATCCTAGGAGTAACTTACCTCACACAGATGCTGGTGCTCGGTGAGACTGATGTAATCGTCAGGTATGGAAGCCGACAGGAATGACTGGACGTGTAGCAGGTACTCTTGCCACAGGCGGAGCACGGCAGCACCGTCTTGGCTCTTGACAAGGCGAGCAGAGAGCCGGTGGTATTGTTGGAAGGTGTCTCGGAATACCTGCTGCCATAGCTGCAAGATCTCGACGATGGATGTTTCAGATTTCACGGGGCCCAATTTGAAGGACGATTTCTTGATGTTTTGGATTTGACCTTCTGTACGGCCAAGAGCTAACAAGTGTCCACGAAGAGCAGTCAACTGGTTTTCTACGTCTTTCTCATTAGAGTCCTCCACCACGGATAAACTCTGTCGTACACAAGAAAAACAATTATCAAACTGTCGATCACCACAGTGCTACCTTCACAAATTATGTTGGACACAAATGACAGGACTACATTCACAAACTCTGTTAGATGATAATGATGATAATGATGATTTTTGTCGCTACTAAGGCTAAAACTCGGTAAAAAAATATATGTTGGGACTCAATGAATCTACATTCTTATGTGAAAGAATTAAATAAAAATTGCTACTATTGACTTCCTTTCAAGATCAATTTTTAAATTGCAAAGAATAGACATTGAATAAAATAAATACATTTATATTTTATATTATAAATTGTACAGACCTAAATGCTTAAAACTATGCCACATAGGAGGGACTAGCATACAAACATATTTCCAAATGGATGCTAACTATCTGTTACGATCTAGGTTAGGCCTACGATGAACACAATGTAATCCATCCTTGAGAGTAATCAATACAGAACTTTGGCACTTATGAATGAGGTGTTTAAGAGCAAGGTTACAGGGGAGTTAAGTTTTGCAAGCATTGTCAATGTACCCGTGGCTATTTTCTTTACTTATAAGTTAAAATTAGTTAGTGTTGTTTTGGGGCACTCAACAGTAGAGTTATCAGTGCCCTTAACTAAAAGTATTTTTCTTGTCATATTTTAAATGTCTACTCATACACCTTGCACAATCTTAAAATACAATGCATTTGTCAAAGAGTTGTCACTCATCCAAATAATGTATTCCTTAAAGTTATATGTTCCTTTTTAGACATTTAACACTTTGTGTATATTCCATGTATAAACACATTTTATTAAAATTAATTATAGGCCTACATTGTTGAGACTGTATTATTTCTAACTTTGCTTATACAGTAATTACATTTCATTATTTTGTCTTCATTTATATACTTAATTTTATTTAGTTGCCCTCCTTTGTAAACCAGTTTTTATATCTGAATAGGATCTAGACATTAAATAAACTAATCACATCAAATCAAATTAGGAGTTTGATTTGGAATGATTTTATATTGGAAATAATAACCCCTGTCAGTCTCTTTAATGTAGGCCTGTATATCATGTATGTATATACTGATACATCAGACACAAACATACACTTCATATATACAAATATACAAAACTCTTCAGACACGTGAACAATCAAACTATTCCACGTGGCACGTATACATACAAACTCACCCATGTCTACACACACATCAAGACTGGTATTAAGTGTTAAAGATTATTTCTATTGTTCACTTCAATGTTTCAGATTCCAGAAGTTCCTCTTTAATTAAAATACCACCACTCGGTACCAAGGCAAAGTTCACTCCAGTCAACGTGACAAGTTAATTATCTCCGAATCAATATCGTCTAATTGCGCCGGCCGGCAGGGTGCATGACTGTAATGTGATCTAGCAGTTGGTGGCAAGGCACCAGCCACAGATCTCATGTCAAACAATAGTTAGAGTGGCTTTCCACTTTAATTTCCGCAAGCAATTACTTAGTGACCTTGACCAAACAGCATACACCGGTTTCAATTAATGATCACTCTATTGTTTTTGAATGGGCGTAAAATCTCTAGAAATAGAATTATCAATGTAACTTCCGACTCAATGGAGCACTCTCATTAACTCTACAGAGCGCATAAACCTCGGGCAATATACTTAATGGCGTTTCCACTCTGATAAATTGTTTCCATGTGTGACCCATTCCACAGCACTAGACTATTGATTTTTTGTAATGAACAAGTTTTCTTTCAATAAATATTTAAACACATCAACCACAGTGGAAAATTGCTATGGAGGTGGACAGTTAGTTAATTAGCGTTGTTTTAGAGCACTCAACAATAGAGATCAGTGCCCATAAGTTGTTGTTGTTGTCGTCATAAATCAACAATTTTAAATCACATTATCAGTGATGTATTCAGGTAAGTTTTTTGGCTTAACGTAGGAAAAAGTAGCAAGGCCTAGTTTTAATACAGTTCACAAAAATCTGCAATTCATTATATCATGTGTTCAAACTAAAATTCCCTAGTGACCATTAAACCTTCTATTTGGAACATTTACATTTGACAAGTCTCATTGCTGGCATTGGTAAACACACACAAATATTTAGAACATCATAATCTTTTGTTATAAAATAATATAGAAGTTGTGCAAATAACATACCTGTTGCACAGTGTTAAGGAATGCTTTAGTTTGTAGCAGGTTTTCTTCACTGGCAACTCGGGCATCAGCTGCAGCTGCCAGTGATGTGAGGGTCTCTCGAACTTCTTCGAGCCTGTGGCCGAGAGCGGTCACCTCATCTCCGAGGGGCCCTCCAGCCTCGAGGCCTACATCGGCTGCAATCTGCGTCACCAGGTTTCGCAGGTCCATCAGGCGGGCTTGGTGGGCGGCTAGCGTCTCTTCGCAGACCTAACACAAGAGTTAATTAGTACCAGGTGGCACATGGGCTTGCAGCCTGCAGTCGCTGCAGTCTACGATACATTTGCTCCCCTCACTGCACATCTGATAATTATTTCAACATCGGTCAAATAAATAAACGTGACACAATACTTTATTGTCCTGTACCAGTTCACCATTTTACTCCTGGAATCGTCCGTGTACGTCATAAAACCGGAAATAGGATATTAAGTAACGTTCGCCCGTTGACAAACATACATATTTGCACCCAGGTTTTGACATTTGAGCGAGGCTACGAGGCTAGAGCCTACTACCACCATGATAGGCTAATAGGCTTGGCGCCTATATATTTCTATATTTTGGCATAGATGTTTTAGTACATTGTTGTACTAACTTGGTAAGACGTCTTTCAGCAGTACGTACCTAGTTTTAGGTTATGTCGGCCCTGGCTTAGGTTTTGCTCAACGGTTGATTAATTGCATGTTCCTTTTAAAAAGCCTGAAGATTCATAATCATTGGAAAGTTTGTCGGCCCGCTTTTTCCATTTAACTTCTAGCTTTCTTAATTCTCACTACACAACCAACACTATCAACTTTTAAAATGGGCAATATTGTTGTTTTACAGCCCATCGCTAATAAGCAGTGTAAATTCTACTCAGTCGCAAGTTGTGGTAACTTACAACAGGACAAAAAAACGTTTCTGGTTTTTGACAGTAATTTACCAGGACAGAAAGGTTTTCGTGAAACTTACACTGGTGTAATAGAAACTGGACAAAAACAAAGCTATACTACAGTACAGCCAGTCCATTTACCCGGGGCCCACTAGGTTGTGGTTGTGGCCTGTCATAGTTCCTGATATATATATTTGACTTAACTTTCTTTGTTTGCGACTTACATGTGTCAGGGGCGTAGCCAGGATTTTGATTCGGAGATCGGACACCCTGATCACCCCCCTACGGCCCTCGCCACGCCACTGACATGTTCTAGCTAGGTGACAAATGTTATTGGGTATTGACCACTGATATCTAAATACTTCCTTGGATCGAGCATGAACAATAGTATAGCCTTAGAACAAAAGTTTTCGATGATGAAATAATGAAGACAGATAAGTTACTTTTGGATTCGTGTTAGTTTTCAATGCGTAGGGCTAGAATTCTTCCGTTGGTGATCAAAACTGAAATCAGCTTTCGTATATTTTACTGATCTTGCATGCCCGATGGTGAGAAGTGAAGTGTGACGAATTTAGTGGGTTTTCTTTCTATAAAACTAAATAAACAAAACGCTTAGTTATCTGTAAAAAGATTTCACGCATTGAGAAGTCGTTTTGTGCACTTAAACGCAACGCACATAGGCATGTTTGCCGAAAATAACTTGGTGTAGTGCCTCTATAACATGGCAGCCCACGAGGGCCCAACCCATCAGGTCCTAAGCTCCTAGTCGGCCTATACAGTAGAAAATAAAAAGCCAAGTCATGGTTGTCTCATGTCTGAACGACAATACTTCCTGTATTTTTAGCCTGAAAACCTTGTGTATTGAAACATACGCTAATAGATTAAAATAATATGTCTGCACTTACTACGAAAAACGTGATGGTAACACCGAAAGGTACTGTACCGGTAGCCGGGTACTGTCCATGCGCAGAGGGAGAATCAAAGCTAGTTCGCTCGACATCTCCACCAGAGTCTGTCCGCATATCGATACGATCTTTTGAGCGGGTATTTTAAAACATTCATTCCCATCTGGCACGAGTAATTGCCGCATTGGCTTGTTTGGTAAGTTATATTATTTATATTCAAAAGTGGTGGAAAAAATATACCTACCTGCACCAATAAAATTAATTGCTTAGAAATTCGTAATGTGGGTGTGTAGGTATATAGGTCGTAAAACAGTTTTTGAAAAAAAGGTCTCTTGGTACAATCGTACAACAGCATAGCATTTTAGCATATTCGTCTCGCAATGATGAATTTTGGGTCTGAGATGGAGTCAGGACAAATTATTTCATTTTTTGGAAGGGAATCCTGTTCTTTGTAAAAGTGTTGCGTTGTGCAATTCGACAATAAACTTTTAAAAATATGCTTTATGTCGATTAGCAACCCAGGGGCCATCCACGGTTCAATAAACCTCTCGGAAATGAATAAACAAGAATCTTAGAGAGCCACATGTTTAGATATCAGGCATGAACAATGGACCACTTATATCGACGCAAGTCGGCTGTTGAGAACGTCAGATAGATGTAGCTATAAGGGCTGTCTGTAAGACTGTGTTTACAGAATCAGCTCGCATGGTCAGCTGTGTCGATGAGTGCATGTGTGGCCTTGAAACCCAAACGCGACACTTACATCACAGCATCTGACATTACGAGCATCCCATTATTATTTATTATCGCATCAGAGATAACTCTGCATTTTCAAATGAAGAGGCCCCTATTTAGGAGGACCACATTATTCGTCACCAGTTATGTCGAGTTATATCCAAGACATTAGGGGAATGCCATGGGTATTATGAATAAAATTACACATTTGATCACCTATGACCATGGACAGTGTTCGACACAATGATATTTAACATCTATAGTTGTTAAATATCATTGGTTCCACACGTTAATGTATTTATTGTTGTGGATTGCAGTTTTTCGTCTCGTTATTAATTTTGTCCATTTGACATTTTCAGATCAAACAAATTACGAAAGTAAAGCGCAGTTTACAAACATCTAAGCTGGGCTTATCTGATTGACACGGCGTCTGTGGGGATATAATAATAACAGTCTTTATTTTAAACTTGACAAAGATTTTTCTTCTGCCTGACCAAGCATTCAAATAATACAAGTTATGTTGAGAAACGAATAAAAGATTATGAAACATATGTATAACATTTATAAATCCCTAGGCAAGATTCTCCAATCTCGGTTTGTGTTTAGTTTAGTAAATACAGAGTAATCTGTAATTGATTTTGAAATGAGACTTGAAATATAGACTATAAATATTATGTTCTTACCATCATAACTATGAATAAAAATAATCATACAAAATATATAATAATAAATAAACAGATTCTTATTTAGAGTCTATCCACTCAGTCTGATTTTCAGTGGGGTACATTAGATTTAAAGCCGACCAAGTCAACCCTGTAGGCGCCGCCGCGCCAACAATAACCATCTAGAGACCGGTATATTTAAGTTGGAAACCCCGATCAATCAAGCTGGCTGGACACGATTACACCCGCAGACAGCGCCAGAATCAACCAGGCTAACTCGGAACACCAGAATGTATGATGTGCTTGTTGCGGTCAAACACTACGACGTATATTAATGTGAGATCGGTGATTATCACACAATCAATGCTTCTACTTCTCGTTTCACCTCTAAATTGTCCATTTTCAACATTTGTTTTTGAATATATTAATTAATGTCCAAACTGGGTAGCAAAGAATAAGCCTTAAAAAATCCTTGCGAAATAAGTCCAGAAAGTAAAAACTTGAAAATCCAAAACATGGATTTTCTATTCGTAAAATTCGCCGAGATCCAGTATGGAAATTTGAGTTAAAAATCAAGACGGGACTACGTGAAGGGAACTCATCATTTTATTTTTCAGTTTTAAGTTTTCACCCTTCGGCAGATATATTAGGCCATATACATATTTCTCGTACAGAGCCCTTTTTCTATTTAAGTTACTGATTGTTGGTGCGAGACTAAGTCAATAAAAATTGCAATTTTGGTATATATTTTTAAATGTTGTGTTACCAAACGGGGCCATTTAAAAAAAATTAAAACAAGCCAATAGGTACGAAGAATGGTATCACCTTTTTAAGTACCGTATGCATACAAACAATTATTTTGATCGATGGAAAATTTTTAGAGATTTTTGGCTCGAATCGTAGCGTTTTCATACTAAATTTATTAAAAATCGTTCAGTCGTATACAATGCTGGTGAATTTGTTTCATTGTATTTGCGTTTCCTTATTTGTCATTTTATAACAGACAGGGATTCTTTCTGACGAATAATACAATATGGTCTTATTACTCGTCTTATTAATCTGCTGTTAAAAAATAAAACAAAAACACTTTCTTATTCAGTCTACCTACTCAGTTGCATAACTGAATTTCATTTTCTTGTTGAAATTATTTGGACACGATACCGATTAATATCGTTTATATTGTGTTCATAAAACCTTATTTGAATAACGAAATAGATAAACATAAAACACAATCATATTTGAAAAACGAACGAACGCCGTAATTATAAAACAACTGTATCTAACAATGAAAATATGAGAAATATAATAAAAACACGTGCACTAAAAATATCCTCCGAACCGGATTTGAACCAGTGACCTATGGATTACTATGAGATTGCCTTCTACAGTCCACCGCTCTACCAACTGAGCTATCGGAGGAGTTGGAATATTGGGTAAAATGATCGTATACAAGCAGCGACGCGCGTTTGACACTCGTACGCTATCTAGGAGCTACTTCAGCAAGTAGAAACGCTTGCTTGAACTACTCTGCATAGCGGGAGCTAGAAAAGGAAGCCCGCAAAATACAATACCACGTAATTTTCTGTGCGGTCTGTTCAAAATTCTCCTGGAGCTAGCGAGACAGGTTCTTTTAGATTTTAGATTGAATATTATTCCTTAGAATATTCGCCCAAAGACTTGTTTCGCATTTACGCATTATAATGAACTTTCGTAAATGTATGTTACACGCACGTCCGACATTTTATGCTCAACTTGTCGTCGCCACGAGAAGAAATATCTGACAACCTACTAAACTAAGTGTAAACAAGCCAGCTGATTAGTAGTGATCACGTGAAGATAAGCTGTTCCCTGCTTGAATTGAAATTTGCTTGGGTAATTTTACAGTCACAGTCACACACGCTCAATCTTCCTTCAAGTATGTGCATGAGCTTGTTGGATGAGCGTAGCGAGTGAAGCGAAGATTCCATTTCACTACACTGGAGAATCCGGAATGTTTTTTTTTCTCTTTTTTTGTATTTTTGTGTACAAACACGATTCCGGCTAAACCGATACTCCAAATGCGATGAAATTTTCTGGAGGCCTTCGAAATCTCTGAACTTATAGAACTGCCACGTTTTTGAGCGCAATCGAAAAATTATTTCTCATGAAAATCGCAATTTTATGATATTTTTCGATTATTTTCTAAATTTCTTCGACTTACATGCTTTATCCGATTGTAATGATTTTTTCACGGAACATTAATTTTATGAAAATGATATATTCGTGTGAAATTTGAGTGCAATCGAAAACTTATTTCTCATAAAATCGGAATTTTACGATTTAAAAAAAAATCGGCATATAACACCTTCATGCTTTATCCGATTGTAATGATTTTTTCACAGAACCTTAATTTTGTGAATTAATATATTCGTGTGAAATTTGAGCGCAATCGCAAGATTATTTCTCCTGAAAATTGCAATTTTACGCTTTTTTAAATTTTTGGATGAGCGTGGCGAAGATTCCATTCTACTAAACTATTATTTTATTAATTATTTATTATTGGATATTGCTTAACGTCTCAAAGAAAAAATCCAGAATGTTTTTCTTTTTGTATTTTTGTGTGTTTGTTAACACGATTCCGGCTAAACCAATACTCCAATTGCAATGAAATTTTCTGGAGGCCATCGAAATCTCTGAACTTAGAACTGACACGTTTTTGAGCGCAATCGAAAAATTGTTTCTCATTATAATCGCAATTTTACTATTTTTTTCGATTTTCTTTTTTTTCTGTTTGTATTTTTGTGTGTTTGTTATCACGATTCTGGCTAAACCGATACTCCAATTTCGATGGAATTTTCTGGTGGCCTTCATAATCTTTGGACTGAAAACTGACACGTTTTTGAGCGCAATCGAAAAATTATTTCTAATGAAAATCGCAATTTTACGAATTTTTCGTTTTTATTGTATTTTCTGTTTATATTTTTGTGTGAATGTTAACACGATCCTGGCTAAACCGATACTCCAATTTCGATGAAATTTTCTGGTGGCCTTCAAAATCTATGGACTTAGAACTGACACGTTTTTGAGCGTAATCGAAAAATTATTTCTAATGAAAATCGCAATTTTACGAATTTTTTCGTTTTTCTTGTATTTTCTGTTTATATTTTTGTATGTTTGTTAACATGATTCCGGCTAAACCAATACTTAAATCGCGATGAAATTTTCTGGAGGCCTTCGAAATCTCTGAACTTAGAACTGCCACGTTTTTGAGCGCAATCAAATATTAATTTTCATTAAAATCGCAATTTCACGATTTTTTTCGATTTTCTTGTTTTTTCTGTTTGTATTTTTGTGTGTTTGTTAACACGATTCTGGCTAAACCGATACTTAAATTTCGATGAAATTTTCTGGTGGCCTTCAAAATCTATGGACTTAGAACTGACACGTTTTTGAGCGTAATCGAAAAATTATTTCTAATGAAAATCGCAATTTTACGAATTTTTTCGTTTTTCTTGTATTTTCTGTTTATATTTTTGTGTGTTTGTTAACACGATTCCGGCTAAACCGATACTTAAATCGCGATGAAATTTTCTGGAGGCCTTCGAAATCTCTGAACTTAGAACTGCCACGTTTTAGAGGGCAATCAAAAAATTAATTTTCATTAAAATCGCAATTTTACGATTTTTTTCGATTTTCTTGTTTTTTTTCTGTTAGTATTTTTGTGTGTTTGTTAACACGATTCTGGCTAAACCAAGACTCCAATTTCGATGAAATTTTCTGGTGGCCTTCAAAATCTTTGGACTTAGAACTGACACGTTTTTGAGCGCAATCGAAAAATTATTTATAATGAAAATCGCAAAAAATGACATGAGGATCAGGGGCGCGTCAACCGGGTAGGTCATTTCGCATTCGAACACATGGCAGCTCAATGCACCATTTACGCTCATCCAACAACGCGCCTGAAAAAGCGTTTGCGAAGCTTCCTAGTGTTAAAAGACACATTTTGACGTTTTGTACAAACCTCAAAACGTAGAAAGAAACAAAAACAATGTGGATTGTGCAAGCCAGCCAGGCATGACATGCAAATATGCTATACTGCCAATGAGGCAGTCTTGGGTAGGAACCTTGGCCGCTTGGCGCGTAGGAACTCTTTTTCGATTTGGGGGGGGGGGGGGGGGGGGGGGGGGGGGGGGGGGGGTAGATAAGATGAACTTCTGAGATGATGACGTTTTTGGCTTGCTCACACTTTTACACAATTAGCCACAAGTCAGCAGATCCTATAGGTAATTGGTATACTGACTGATACTAGTTTTTCAGTTGTATAGGCATGGTATGACGACGAACTGGATGTTAACGTTCTAAAGTCGAGTGGTGGGGGGCACAGGAAAAAAATTGGGAGTCAGGGGAATTAGTGGGGGGGGGGGGGGTAATTTTCCACCACAGAATTCAAAGTAAAGAGTAAAATTGCGAACTCAATTGCATCTCTTGACTGTCTGAACTAAAGTTTTGAAAGTAGCATGTACTTTCGAAAATGGTCAGTTGCCCATTCAAAACATATTATTTCGGGTAATTACTATTAATTCTTATAGATCTAGTTAATTTTTAAAAGAAAAATTTCCTATTGAAAAAGTAATTTAACTTATCGAAGATTCCCATTTTGGTAAACTTGCCCAAGACTGCAAAAGTTCCAACCATCAACTTTATTCCTTGACGCATGATGCGGTGAGGTGAAATCAATGACTAAGACAAGGCATGCAGCGATAAGTTCAAGGCCTAAGAGCGTGCTAATAGGAAATAAAATGGTTTCTCAAGTGACCCGAGTCAGGCGGGCCTAATGTCACTCATGATAACAGAACATAATCTCATAATTTCCGCCGGCGGCCTGGCACTGGCATGCTGATTCGGCACGCACGCGTTCCTCCACAGTTTTGAGTCGGAGGCATTCAACTCGAAGATATTACGCAAGTAGGATATTCGGGAAGTTCATTAACAAAATTGTCTTTTTACAAAATTCTTCGCCTTTCCAAAAATTAAATGTTATAAACGTTCAATTTTATAAGTTCTGTCCAAAAATGAACTTAATCGCTACTTTTCTATCAGACAAAACGTTCCACTGTCAAAATATTACAACACCCACGTTTTTAATTTACAATGAAAAATCAATAACCAATGAGAACTAACCAACTCTTCGCGTGCACTGCGACTTAGTAGTTTATGTGTATTACTACTCGTTTCAAGTTTCACACTCAACGTAATTTGAGCTATCCAACAAAAACGCAATATTATTCAAAACTCGCGAAAGTAAACAAACATAAATGGAGCCTATATGACAGAGACACTTTTCTAAAAACGATTCAAGATCAACATTACAACACAAATACAATTTTTGGAGATTTGGTTAGAAAGTCAATACAAGCTTATTTTCGTATTTTTTCTTGGCTATAGTAATTAATTGTTGATTACCTTAAGACGCTTCAATACTACTTGACAACCTATTTAAAACCGCATATCGATCGGATGCATAAGGTTAAATTATACAGAGATTTAATCAATATCTAGCATGGTGTGTATGGCGTCTCCCGATTAATACCCTAACGATACAAAATTGACAAAATAATAGCTGTAGGAATAGGTTTCAACTAGACGCTGATAATGATAGCCCGATAACAGATATGTATGTCCATTAATAAATAAGACTTCGCACTTACAATACCGTTGCGAAGACGGATGGTACAGACTGCAGGGGTTCTAAAAAAACTGGTTTTATAGAAAAAGCCCAGCCTAGGCGCATTTAATCGAAAAACCCCAGGTTTAAATGGATTTTATTGGGTAAATGTGGGTTTAATTTTTGTCATGTTATTTATAGCTCAAACATGAAGTGAAATATTCCACACAACCTACTAGAATTTACCCATAATCCTACTCCAAGCCAAGAAGGTTCAAAGCTAAGTATAGGTAGATATCAAAATGAACCAAAAATTCTAAGTTTGGTCAAATAGTGTGAAAAAATTCAAATTTCATCAAAATAGGTGCCAATTAGATCCAAAATCATACCATGTTTCCTTGATTCCAAACCCTTAATTTGGAGAATATTCCTGAAATAACACAGCCCTGTTTTTTTTTTTTTTTCACGTGGGTTTTATTGAGTAAAACCAACCGGGTTTAACTGGGCTGGGGAAAATCGTAACAACCCTGACAAAGTGCCTTCAGCAGTAAGTAATGCACTAAAGTTATAAGGTAAAAGTAGTAATAAAGGCTAAGTGCCGTACTGACCACTCTTGTGCCCTTCGCATATTTTTAAATATGATTGCCCATGTAGGCCTATGAAAAATCAGTATCAAATAATCATGAACTCGTTTGACATATCGTTCACAAATCTAGTTTTAATTGTAAAGTGTAAGGCGTAATATCGAATCGCTTTGAAGCCCATGAACGGCCTCAAACTTAAAATAACGAGGAAGTCAGTTGGTCACGCGACGAAAGCTTGCAAGTCGAGTGAAAGATTTGCTCGGTAGTGGAAGTCGTACATATTCAAACTCACGATACCGTCAAAGATTATCGTTATCAACTGGAAAAGCTGTCATTTTCCTTCCGATTCGTGTGCATGGTAGTGCGGGCTAGCTTCAACTCCAAGTTACGTTGTATTTTCCTGAAGGGATGTGGCTACACTTTCAATTCAAAGTTTTAATTGATTGAGAAACACTCCCGTGGGTGGAATTGATTTTATCCGGGATACAATTTGGAAATTTACAAAAAAAAACAATTTGGGTTGAATTTCTTATGATCCACTTTCATTTTGTTCACCCAAAACAGTCACTCGTGATGTAGTGAAGTCAGTGGTGTGTCTGTGTGATGTAGTGAAGTCAGTGGTGTGCCTGTGTGATGTAGTGAAGTCAGTGGTGTGCCTGTGTGATGTAGTGAAGTCAGTGGTGTGCTGTGTGATGTAGTGAACTCAGTGGCGTGCCTGTGAGATGTGGTGAAGTCAGTGGTGTGTCTGTGTGATGTGTTGAAGACAGTGGCGTGTCTGTGTGATGTGGTGAAGTCAGTGGTGTGTCTGTGTGATGTGTTGAAGTCAGTGGTGTGTCTGTGTGATGTGTTGAACTCAGTGGCGTGCCTGTGAGATGTGGTGAAGTCATGGGAGGGCCACGTGTGCCTTCCATACGGCCTACCTTGATGCCGCTGCTGTGCATGTCGAGGACCCGCGGCGCACTGACGCAGAGTGGCTTTACAGATGAGATAGATCGATGCCAGAGTCTGGAGATCGTCTACTAGCATGGAGCTTGCTCGACACGCCTACCCCCGCTCCCACTCACTTATAACACTCGTGCGGAATAGAATTTTGGTTTGGGAAATTAGCAAAATAAAGAATACGCAATGTTAACCAAAACGAATGAAATCCGTGAAAACTTCTCTTACGATAGTTGCTTGGCTATGTCCGCGTCAACAACCAGTCAAGTTCTGACGTGTTCCCGTCAGCGTGTGGCTTCGACGAAGAAGTGGGTTAAACCGAGTCAAAGTCCTGTCCACAAAAGTAAATAATATGCGCATACACGTAGAATGAAGGGCATTTCATTCCCTACACTAGACCAACTTGAATATACCAAACAAACCCAACACTCGCGAGTGGTAATTGTTGGAGAGTGCGGCGTACTGTGGTCTGTTATCTCACAAACTCGACGTATCTAATACACATAAATTATTCAGAACCCAAAGAATTATTTACCTTACATTTACATACACAGTTACACACCATTGAAAGTCAAGAGAGTTTGACAAGATCGAAGCTGGTGGCATATCCAGGAGTTCGCGAAGTTATAATGAGTTGAATCAAAGAATTACCAAACTATATTTCAAGGGAGAAAAAACTTTTCGATTCAATGTCATTGTGGTGGAACTGTGCGCGTTTTGTAGCAGCACAATGGACACAAATTACTGCGGGTGTAATAAAAAGTCTCTATATGTCGTCGTTACACGTTTCGACCCCACCCACGGGCAATTCCTTACTTGGATGACGATGAATATTACTGTTTCACACTACCAACATTGGAGTTCACCCAATAGTACCCGAGGATCCTCTTGTCATAGACAAAATGCTAGGATAGGATAAGTCCTATACAACATAGTTTACCGTTTGAACAGTCTCTTACCAATATCCAAACATTGTTGATAGTCACCTGAGACTGGTTTCACAAAAATGTATACAAGCACAACAGGCATTTACACGAATGAAGTATTAAAAAAAATGTGTAGTGCATGTGAATACATTTTTTTAAATTCCCTCGCTTTTACCAAATATTTCCTAAGTATCTGATTGGGTTGACCATAAATTAATAGCGATTAGCGAGGTGTTACAGTTACAGAGCAGACCGGCGCTGGTGCACTCTTACCCATAGGCCATGTGGTTTGAGAGTGCCATGGCAGAACGAATTGATTTGAGGGCGAAACAGACTAACACAAGGCTAGAACCAATCTCTTAGTGCTCATTACAGCGACATTCACATGTGTGGAGCTAATATTGCCATTGCCGTAAAATTGTTAGTTGATGAAACAAGCTCGAATGTATACACCCCCGACCAAGTGGTGCCGCCTATTAAATGCGAAGTGTTTTTATTACCCTCCTAAAGCCACGGGATACCATTTGCGCCAACACAACGCACTTTAGTTGAACTTGAATCACTTATATCCTAATAGCGTATTAAGATCCCACATAAATTAATTAGTCCCATTGTGAATCGAAATGTTTAGAGTTTAAATTTGCAAACAAAATGTTTAGAATTACACCATCATAATATCATAATCATATCAAACATTTAAAGTAAGTTGCTGGTGATTGGGATAGCTTGGGTCAAGGCTAGAACCGTTGGAGTCCCCCCCCCCCCCCACCCACTTACTCTCATATCAGTGATGTAAGCTAACTTATTTACACTGAAGTTATAAATAAAGTCTCATCTCTCTCCTCGACCTCCCACCTCCCACCTCACTCCTCACTCCTGCTCGTACTAAGACGGAAGGGCAGGAAGATAAGTCAGTTTCCTGCTACCCACAATGCCATGGACCAGAGCCGAGCCGAGCAGGGCCTAATTACGTTGACATCATCGCCCTTCTTATCTTAACGTTGTGTGACTAATATGTTTGCAACATTCCTATTGAGTTCAACGGTGTTTGCACTTCGCACACGGCCTAAACATTAAAGCTGTTAGTTATAGCATACCCATGTTATGAGCGAAGCAAGACAAGCTTGTAAACAGGCACAATATTATTGAGAAACGTTTGACAAGATCTGCATGAAAGCGCAACCTTGAAATGTAGAAATTAAAAAACAAGTCGACCCCCCCCCCAAGTTTGGCCCAAGGGGCAGAGGGGTCAGGTGGGAAATACTTTGAATTTTTTTGCTAGAATTTTCGGTGTCGGGGCGATTCGGTGTCACGGCGATTCGGTGTCATAGCCCCGACCCAAAATATTCAACTTCACGTTCATTTTTTTAGTTTTTAGATAGCAGAGTTGCTGTAAAACATCGTTTACAGAGTCCGAGTGCAGGAAGTTTAGTTTTAGTTTTTGAGCTATTAATTTAAGTTATTTCAAAACTGTCTCTATTATTGTGCAAAACATAATTTGATACATTTGATGGTTTAATTGGGCAATCAAATTGAAATTTCATAAACAACTAATGTTTATCTTTATATACTTCATAAACCAAACGGTAATCCCTCAAGTTGCCATTTTTTCAGTTAAAGCATGACGAAATAACTGTAAAATGGTGAAAAATGTATTCGTCTTTGGCGAAACTTCGCCCCGGATCCCAGCTGTCACCCTCGGTATCTGCTAGTGAATTTGTCCCCCCACCCCCACCTCCCCACCCAACTTTTTCAAAACGTTCCTACGTGCCTAAGTATAGTACCATATGGAATTTGCATAAATGTATTTTATAGATTGTTTTGAAAATATTTTCATTCATATATTTTGGCGGGGGAAAACGGGCACTGCGTCACCAGCCTTCATGATACCAATCTACCAATCACGTAATTATTTATAAAATAACTTGTTTTCGGAGATTATCTCAGTTATAAAAGCACATTTTTATATTATTGTTTGTTCTAATATGATAAAATTTACTCTTTGACATGTAAATAATATTACAACGCTAGTTTTTGTCCGTATATTTATTAAAAATCAGTAAAACATAGTTTTGATAATAATTCTTGAAACGGAACTTCAACAACAAACCATTGTTGCATGAACAAAAGACTATCGCTAAGAAGGGGATTTCACATTTTATCTAGGCGGCCGTGACAAATTATTCCACGGCATAGGGCTGGTGACGTCAGAGGGCTAATAAATGGGCGGGAAATATAAGATAACAAAGTTTGGCCATCAATGAAAGTGACAATATTTAATTTAAATTATTTTTGTTAACAGTATTGGTATTTATTAATAAATGAAGGACTATCTACTCCCTACACTGGAATAAACATTGAACGATCATGCATATTCCCTATCGCCAAGACTATAATTATTACCGGGACTACACCAATGTATGTTTATTTAATTTGTATTTTCAAATGCTTGTGTTATATAAGAGGGCGGGGCTATACTTCAATAAATATAAGTTCGAAGAGAACAAAGGCAAACTAAAGAAAAAGAATATGAATATCAAATAAACAACAACTCAAGTTCATCTTTCAATGCGATTATGAATTATAAAGAGCTTTCGCGAAACGAGCGGTAAAGATGTTTACTGTTTGACTTACGTTCAATATAATAAAGTAAAAATGAATAATGATAATACCAATGAGTAGGATACTATACTTGGTTCTGCCGTCAAAACGTGTTTACATCATCAAAACAAAACTGAAGAAAAATATAAGAAAGGAAAGTTCAAAAAACCAAAACAAGCTCAACCTTCAACGCGATCTTAAACAACGTTCGCCCAAGTAACAATAATTTACAACCATAGTGAAGCTGAAGTTACTCCAGGTAAATAGCTCAACCAACCTTTTATCTCGACGTAATATGTTTGTTCGCTCTTTATTACAAAATAAACAGGTTGTAGGCAATGTCTGCTCCTACTTTGATAATATTTTCACTTTCAGGGAACCTTCAAAATCTCCGACGATAGACATGTTATGTTTTTAGGGTGCAATCATAGACATATACATACTTCTTACGACAATCGCAATCGAGGGCATTTTTCTTTTTTACCGCAACTTTTGCCTTCTGTCGCCAGGCCGTTGCCAATGACGAAACGAAATATCATATGCACAACGTTTCTAGTCATTCGGCGATGTTCTATTATCCGTCCAGTAGCAGTTCTCACAGCCTAGTCGACTGATCATATTACACCATGTCACATGACCACATTACTGTCGAGTTTGCTAGATATTTTTCCCGAAACCGAAAAGGGGTATTCCGTGTTATTTTGGTAAGAAGATATAAGACATGTGAATTTGCAAGCAAATTCCGGTTTGCTCAACCGACTGTCACAACATATGTTTGAAATTGGGGTAGTTAGGCCTATCAGGGTCGCGGAAATATTGGGCTCTATAGTAACTGTTTTTTAAATGTACATTTAAATCATTACAAAAATTAAATTGACTTTCAGGATTTTGGATTTTGCTTAAAACTCTAAAATTGACCATATTCGTGGATTACACAAACAATTTACAACATAAAATATTGATAATCTACGATTGTAGACGATTGTAGGGCTGTCCATGTATGCTTTATTGACTATACTTTCAAACTTTGTAAAGTTTCATATCTACATCGGATTCTTACCGGCCGAGCAAATAGATATTTGTCAACTGTCAACATTTGTGTCATATATCCTAGATGAAGTTATCAGTGCCCGTAAGTTTTTGTTGTGTAAGAAACAGCTATACATTGTGCAAGTTATTAGAAACATTATCAAGTGTTTTAGAATTTTCCGATAAAATTTTTTTGAGTGTAGACTTACATCAGAGATCTCTGAAACTTTGCACACATGGCACAGACACAGAAATGTACGTGTTAGTTTTATTTACAACTTTTAAATAGCGTAGTAAGTAAGGTAGTAAAGATTCAAAGATTAAAATCGATTTGGTGATAATAAGATTGGTTAAAAAGTCCCAAAACGTCCATTTAGTTAATTTCGTTCAGGCTAATTAACAATCGTGTTTGAAAATCTAAGATTATGTGAGTGTAGGACGATAGCCTCTTGTTAGCAAAGTTTCGTGACAATCAGATGCTGAGAGGTCCCTGAAAATACCATAATGTCGACTGGAACCTCTTAAATCTAAACGTTTATCTTGATTTTCGTCATATTATAATAGTACAATGTTAATAAATTTCTTTTGCCGAGAACTGCCTGTAGGGCGTCGCAAATCCCGTACGATAAGGACATGTTGAGGCGAAATCCCTAGTACTAAATTTTGTTAAACTTGTAGAAGATAATTTCGGTTCTGCAAACTTCTAGCATTAGCAGGCAACTCCAACATTAATTGAATTCGAATAAAAAAGTAAATAGTTATATATAATCTATATAAACAACATGTGTTCAATTCAACTAAACTGCTGAATTGACATTATAAACGGTGTGTGTTGAATTCAACGTTATAGCTGATGAATTGATACTTTAAACATGTGTTTAATTGAACCAAATAAGAGAATGAAAAATAAACAATAGTTGAATTAAAGAAAATGTCTGAATTGGAACAATAAATAATAATAAGTCGAATTCAAGTAAACTGAACTTAAACTTTAAACTTTAAATTACACACACAATTTGAACTGAATGGCGGCAGAATGAAAACTATAAACATGTGTTGATGATTGGATTCAACTAAATGTCTTTTAATTGAAAATATGGACGCTATCGGTTAAATTGAAGCAAATTAGTTGAATTGAAAATGTAAACAACATTCATTGAATTAAAACAAATGGCTGCATAAAAACAATAAATAATATGTAAATTAGCGCATCCTACCTTGACTTGCTTGAGAGCTTCCTCAGGTACCAGCTGAGAAACTGAATCCAGTTGCTGGTCAGCCCAGGTTTTGACTTGCTCGCTGGCATCCCTGTACTGCCTCCAGAGTTTGACGGCGTCCTGGTAGCGCGTGTACAGCTGCAGGAGGGTCTGACAGGTGTCCGTCCACGCTGTCACCGCCTCTTCAACTGCTGCCTCGATCTTCGCGCTCACCTCGGGGCTACATGAGGCTGTTAGGGGCTCCGCTGCCGACCTCAGGTCTTCTAAGAGCTCGTCGTGCTGGTCCAGGCTCCCGTACAAGCCCTGAAACAAGGTGACAACTTAGTACAAGACCTGAAACGGAAAGTGTGACAAGGTGGTGACAACATTATACAAGTCCTGAAGTTCGATAACGAAGTACAATGAGCGGAACGCAAAGAGTTGGCCATTGGTCAGCAGCAGTGGCGGATACAGACGATCGCCCCCCCCCCCCCACGAGGTTCCGATTTTGATTTCGTAGCTAATTTATTACAATCCCCTATTATGTCATTTTCGAGTTTTTATCGTGTTTTTAGGCATTTGAGAGTTGCAAATTCGAAATTTTTTTCACCTTCGGAGATAAGAGCCACTGCCAATGGCTGGAACTTTTAACTAACCCTATCTACTGTTTTTTTTTTTTTTTTTTTACGAACTCCCTGCACCCCACACCCCCTAGATACACTTCTTCTTCCAAGTTCGTTTTCGTTTAATAATAATTATCTGAAAGTCTTGAAAAAATCCCCCCCGCCCATGAATCAGTGCTAGATCCGCCACTGTTGATCACTCCATCAACCCCAACGCCTGTCACCGATGGGAAGTCCGAAGTCCGGGTGTTGTCAAATAAATCCCAGCATTCACATTTATTACTGACTAAAGGTCAAGACAAGGAGGTAGCCCTCCTGGTTGTGATCTGCAAGTAGCGTGCCACAGCTGAGTGACTGAGGAATGGCTAAGTTTTACTCGGTACTGACCTGTGCGTCCATCCATCTCCAGCAACCGGCTAACTATAAGTCTCTCTCTCTCGGACAGGCAGGATTTCCTTCAGGCTTCACTTCGCGTCTTATCACATCCACACATCTGATACCCTATGCAACTATACCGCAAACTCTTTAGAAACGAAGTTCACTAATAAACTCATTAAGAGTGGAGTAAGTTAGTATTTATCAACTTTCGTAACGTGATAGTGTAGCTGTTTCGTCGACATTCCAAGGTTATTGCATAAGCACACACAAAACACATACGCGCGTGCTTTAGAACAGTACAACACATAGCTGATAGAATCCAGTCTTTCACGGAGGAACCTGCGTGCTAACACTCAGCCACTCCAGTCAGTAACAACACATGACTGAGGAACACTCGCATAGAACTAGCTGACTGCTAACACTATGACTGAGGAACACTCTCAAAGCACTAGCTGCGTGCTAACACTCAGCCACTCCACTTAATGGAGACGTGTGATATAGTTCAAAACACTGACCGGTATTAAACTAACACACTCCTCGCATGTGATGATGTGATGATGAACAGATGCCAGCACCCCAGCTTGTTAGGCACGACACTAAAACACGAGCCTATCGCCGAGGCTGAAGATCGTCGGCATAATTATAGCCACTGGCAATCCCCGTACCTACTAAAGGTTATACCTAGCCATAGGTGTGAGCCCCGACATTACATCCCAACTATTCATATATTATGTCGTTGTTAATTTTTTGTCTTTCAAGTGTGCTTGTAGGTTGTTCGCATCGCATGATTCGGGCCAAATGGCTACTCCGTATTGAAATTTCAGGAAACTTGCGAAAAATAGTTGAAAAGCAAAACACCCTCATCCAGCAACGCGACTGTTCGAAGCGTGTGTGGAGTGACCTATTTCTGACCGAGTCAACAATTGGCAAAAAATCATTGTTGAAACTTTTGGGAACGGTGGGCTCTATAGAACAAAACGCTCATCCATCAACGCGACTACAAAGCGTTTACGAAGTGCAACGCACTCTATCGTCGTCGCCCCAGAGTCCGAAACGTCCGAAGCGGTGTAGCTGCTGCCACCTAGCGAGCTACGTATTTACAAAGTAGTGAAAGAAATCGGCTGTGCCCTGGATGTGCAATATTTCACTGATTGGTTCGTTGTCATCGTGCTGCATTCTAGCGAGCTACGTGTTGACGAGGTAGTGAAAGGAATCGGCTGTTTCCTGGATGTGCAATATTTCACTGATTGGTTCGTTCGCTGAGCTCAACACCCAATGAGCGCAGCGACATAGCCCGCCTGACGTGAGGTTGCGACTTGGCGGCACATTCAGTTGCGTTACAGAGTTCATATAAATCTCGGATGGAATTCCAACTGTGCCAGAATTAATCTCAATAGTAATCCAACTTATCTAGCTTTTGACGGGATAACTTGGATTCAGATGTGAAATTTGCGCGGTATTCATAAAATGAGATGGCTTCTTTGCTACTTTACATGAATATAAATGATAATAAGAAATTACATTCATGCAGCTGAGTAAAATTTAAATTTTATTATGGCTGGAACGAGTGATTTTTCAGTGAGGACATTTGTATCCATTTTTTAAATACACATCTCATGGTTGATCTTAGATTTTAGTTCAACTAGATATGTATTTTAGCATGTTGCAGATGGGAACATTGTTATTGAATTTAAACTGTTTTTAATGTCGTCAAAATAGAATATTACTCCTCCATGGTCTCGACTCTTGCAATTTAAGGGTTCCTTTAAACGAAAGTCATCCAATGCATCCTGAAATCCTGTCTATTTTCTATTTTCTGTTTTCTATTTTGTACTTGTTATTTGTTTCATTCTTAATTTGTATTACTTAATCATGTAAATAACTATGTATAGAAACTCTGTTTTCCTAAACTCTACCATTTCCTGTACACCCAAAAGGGTATATCAATTGTAACGAATCACGTTTTGTAACAAAAAATAATAATCTGTTTATGGAAATAAAAATCTAATTTGAACTGAACAACAGGCTATCCGAGATTACTAATCGAGTGACCTATGGAATACAACTTACGCAACAGTGGCGGACACAAGGGGTGGGGGGGAGGGGGGGTTGAAAGTACCCTGAAAATAAAATCAAGATTGGAGTAGCCATTTGCCTGGTAGAGAGAGAACTAATGTACTTTTGCTCTTATTGTTTTTAACTTCTTGTACCGGTACTTTATGTTTGTGTTACCATTAGAGCCTTTGCTTGATGCTGTTTTAAATATATCATTTTGGTGTCTGTTTATTTATGTCCTTAGTTTTTTGTGCTTTACATTGAAATCTGGAATAATATTTCTGATTTGGATGAATACATTCATATTTATTGGATGTTGGCCTGCATTATACATACTCGGTCAAAACAGGAGAGTCTAACATTACAAAAACTTGCACTAAAAATTGAAAGAAAAACAGTACAATTTTCAAAATAAATTTTTGTATGATTTTAGCCACAATGTGGCAATTCCAAGTTCAGATATTTCAAAGGTTTCCTGAAAATTTCATCAAGATTGGAGCCTGTCCCGCAGAGAGCGAACAATTAGACAAAAAAACACACAAACAAAACAAAACACCAGACCTTTCGTTCTCAGGGCAGAAAAATTGAAGTTTTCATTATGATAATCCATTTATTGAATGAGCTTAGTGAGCAAGTTTGTACTTTAATTTTACTAAAGTAACCATTGAAAAACCTCTGTGTTTTTTATTATTATTATTTTTGGTTGTTTGCACAATAGGCCAAAATGGCTACTCAGATATTAAATCAATTTTCAGGGAACCTTAAAGGCATATTATTTTTTTTAAACAAGTAGATGGTCAAAAAATAAGAAAGCCACAAATTGTGGCAACTTTGGATGAGGTCTAAAATGGTTTATTTTGACGCGCGCCTGGGGGCATGTGACGTTGGTGGATGCCTGCTGACCGAGCCGAGCAAGGCGACACTCATCTAGACTAGCACGTGTTGTATTGTAGAAAGGGGTTGGCAATAATTGGCATTCTGTGCAATATGGAGCGTTCTCAGATTTGTTTCTAGCATAGTGACAGCCCAATAAGTGTTTTCACTAATAATCGAATTAATTAGAGTGGTAATAATATATGCGATTTGTCAACATAGGTGAAGCGCAAGGCTGTGTGTCTGCAGACCACAAAAATGGTTAGTTTAGGTGTGGATAATGACTTGCTTCTTTTACGTTCTATTTGGTGGCAATAATACTATATTATATATTATTATATTTTTGCATAAAAACAATAATTGATGTTTTGTGGCATGGCTTGTCGACAGTGTTTAAATTGTTGTGCGTTTAGATATAACAACAAATAAGTTAGACGGATTGCCTTATCATTCCACCATTTCCCAAACAGGGAGAAGTCGCCAGTGCGATATAAAACCGGCTATCAAAAATTAACCCTAAGAACTTTTACTTTGTAACCAGCAAATTTACTCGTGAATGTCATGTATGTTATGTTCTGAACACTTCATTGAAAGCGATTATGAAATCACGATTAGGTATCAAATGAAACTCGTGGAAAATATAAAACTAAAACTTGTAAAATTACATACAATACTATCTATAAAATTGAGAGGTTGCATTAGATGAGAACTCGACTACCCACCCCTTGCCCGATGGTATTGAATGGGTGGACGACAAAGCGGCCGCATTCATCATAGAGTCGGTCGGTAGCGAAGCTCAGTAGGCATCCAACTACGTCACACACTGTACGTTTTACATAATATTGCTCAAAACAAGTTCAATTATTGACCGATTTCTTTGATTTTTTCCCTAAATTCCTAAAATAATTTAAGGTTTAACATACCGTATGTTACGCACAATGCTATGTGATAATATGCCTTTAAAAGAAACACTGCTATGCCTTTTTTAATGAAATCGAATACACATTCCCTTAAAATCTTGGTGGGATGAGATCAAAAAAGGGCCAGACAAAAGCTGGTCTCGTAAAACTGCCACAGCCCAGTTCCGACTTGCAACTGGCCACGACGTTCTGCAACACCATCTGAACAGATTCAACATCACCACCGAACCGGCCACTTGTAAATTATGTAACTTCGAATCCCAAGACAGAGCACATCTTTTCAGGTGCGCCGCACTTCAGAATGACATTGACTTCCTGCCCAATGATTTTGAGCAGGTCAGAAGAAAGAAGCCATTTAAACTGGATAGCGAGAAAGAAGAATGGCTGAAAAAGCCCCTCTCACAACAGGAAAAAATAAAAAATAAAAATGTATTTTTACAATTTGTTTCAATTCTACAGTATTCTTGGAACTCTAGTGTGGTTGTTGTTTTAGGTGAGATAGTGTGTGTAGGGGTGTGTTGGTCGTGTGTTGATGTGAGATCTATTTAATCACCTCGAGAATGAGGAAAACCTTTAAGAAAAGTCTAACTCCAAGACATTCCTAGAAATGCTGTAATTGGGGAGATACAGTTTTCAAAAATTAGCCCAGATAGTAGGTGCTACTTTTCCCCAAATTGACTTACCTACAGGGTTGTCTTGGGCTCCACAAGATCTTCTAAATTGGCAAATGATTATGAATTGATATTATTTTATGGCCCCTTTTATCAATAGTCCCTTGCCATGGCATGGACACAGCGCCAAGTGCTTCTAGACATCTTCCTCACAGATCTAAGCAATGCCAGTGTGTTAAGCTTCACATGGGCACAGATAACAGATTACGTGGGAATCTTCACTGTTTTTGTTGCGTTCCTAGATGAAGACATCCACTTGGAATCAGGTTTGTTGTGACAGATGTATATTTCAAGCCCACCAACAAACAACTTGACTTTCACCATGACAGCAGTCACCTAATGTGCTGTACCTTACTCATTGGCTGTGAGAGGCAGCCGTACCTGCCACGACCCTAATGACCTAGGACCTAGTATTGGGAATGTATTACACATGCTTTTGTAGCTTGAGGCTATACATCCAACCATCTACCACCAATACTATCTTACAATTTATTGAAAGATCCACCAGGCAAACCACCTCTTCATCCAATGATGTCATAATTCTGATTACTTAGTGGCATCCAGGACTTCAGGTATCATGGAAAGCAAAAGCTCAGCATCTAGTCAAAACTTTGCCAAGAGTGACTTTCAGACGCCCTCCCAACATTGTCAACCTAATCGTCAAGAGACACTGCTCGGATAAAGATGGCTCTAAGAATGAACCAGCTGGATCCTACCCATTCCAAGATGGCAACTACAAAAACAGTAATCTGGTATAGCAACTCAAATTCAACCCTTGTTCTGCTGAGTATGTAGGCCAAACCAAAAACTCACTCTCACATAAATGGCACAGGCAAGACATTAGAAACCTTACAATGGACAAACCAGTGGCTCAACATGCAGCAATCCACAACTTGATATGTAACAAATGCAAATGTTACACAACCAGAATGGTTGTCACTTCCTGAGCCTGCTCCCATCTTTTAACTCTCGTGTTATAGCCACACACCCCAATAGTGCTTGCCATTGTGAGTACTGTAGTAAGTAGTCACATGCACGTTTTTGTGATCCGTAGCCCTATATATATTTGGGTATTTCATTTTTCTTTTACCCATCAATCAACCCACTATGGTATAACAGTATCTGCTTACATAATGGGCAAGTTGACAAACAGCTATGAATCTTTGAAATTAATTAAATCTTAACTTAATATCAGGGCTGACATATCACAACATTTAATTATTTGTGACTAACATTAATCTGTAACATTGTCAAGTTGCCAGCCCTGTGGCTTTCCTATTCCTTCTTGGCTGCAAACAACGACAAATTAGAATTACCGTATCTTGACGCAACAACGCTAGACCTATTTCTCGATTTGGTTAGTCGAGAAACACTCCCGTAGGTGTAATTGTTAATATTTACTACAATTCAGAAATTAAAAAGTTAAAAGAGACCCATGGTTCGAATCCCGGTTGGGGTGGACTTTTTTAATTTCTGAATTGTAGTAAATATTAACGCTAGACCTATCTGCCCCATTTCGCGTATGTGTGGTCTTAATTTATCTCCCTTGCTGAGCTATACAGTATGCTTTCCCAAATAAGAATAGTTTGACCGAAGGATCGCAACATCGGTGTCAAAGACGGATAACGCACTACTATGACCAACAATGTATGTGGTATAAAATAATGCACAGGTGTTCTTCAGGTGTTCTTCAGGTGTTCACAGGTGAATCCAAAAGTCACACTGTAATGTGGTAGTACAAGTAGAAGTGGTCTCTGTATCTTACCTCCAGCCTCTCTGTTGCCTTGAGTAGCCGGTCGTAATCCACCGCTCCCTGTACAGTCAGCAGCTCCATCATGTAGTCAGCCTCCTGCACAGACTGCTGAACCATTTCCAGTTGCCGCTCGAACCTGCAAGACACAAAACACACACAGTTATACCACGGCCAACAATATTGATGGGGACACTTCTTACTTGGAAATTAATTATAAATAATAAATTGTATTTAGAGTCTACCCACTCAGTTATATAACTGATTTTCAGTGGGGGACAGTAAATCAAAGCGACCAAGCCAACCCTGTAGGCCCCGACGCAATCGACAAGTGAGCGATAACCAACCAAAGATCGACATTTGTAATAGGAAATATAGCAATCAGTGGTATGGACAGTGCGAACACCCGCGGATCAACGCCATAATCAACAAGGCCAATTCAGAACAACTTAGAATTTATTATGTGCCTCGTTGCTAGGACGGCTCCAAAGTCACCGTTTACAAACTCCTAAGACAAGAACTGATGAACTTAAGTTCATCAAGAAGTTAAAAACTTCTGACTTTGGCGGGAATCGAACCCTGGACCTTCTGCATTAGAAGCAGTTACGCTAACCACAAGACCAACGAGCCCGGCCACACAACAAAAATTATTAAAATTGACAAGGTGTCTTTGCTATATTACAGAGATTTAAAAAAATAAAGTTATTGTTATGATGTAACCAAGGCTTATTGAACCGTCAATTGACAACAAACACTATTAAAACTAATAACCAAAGACATATACACTACGGGCCGCAAATTTTATAGCCACACATCCTGGCTCTTTCTCGAGAAAAGTTAAGCCAGTAAACCTCTAGTTGAGGAACAGCCAGTAAGTGTGGGGAAAAATATGCAACCTGTAATGAATGTGATCTTTATTGTGTTACTTGTGTTGATTATTTTTCCTAAGTATTTTGATATATTGTAATGACCGGCACTTGCTTGGTTTGGTTTCAAAATAAATGATTGAGACTGGACTGGAGCCGGGACTATTGCAAAAATTAAAAGAACACCGTGACTGAATAAAAATAGAAAATAAAATAGAAAGTGATTTGTATTCTATTTAGTCACGGTACCGTAGTGGCTGACAAATCAAAATAACTCAAACTTAATCTTGGTCGAGTGTACGGTTGAGTTGAATATAGAAGTAGTATACAGAAGGGTCTTACCTTCTCCACAGCGTGAGTCTTCCCCTGAGAAGAGCCAGCAGGTGGCTGCATCTTGTCTCCAGGTTCGTGTGCGTGTCTTGCAGCAGCGATATCTCTCGCTCAACCTTCACGGGCGACACGGACACACGCAGACGCATTGGGAGCGTGTGCAGCAGCTGGCGTAAACTCATTAGGACCTGCCACTCCGTTACCAGTTCTTCGCCAACACCCTGAAACAAAGAGATCATTATTTATTACCAGATGTGTATTATTCCTTATATGTTTAGTAAAATCCTTTTAACACCATTACTAGCCTACTTGTTTTGCAATATTTTCTTCATTAAAAAATGCACCTTGAATTACAAGTTTGTGCACTTAAATGATATAATTTTGTTTAAGATTATCTTTTAATCAGGGGTTGGCTTGCATTTAGTTATCAGCTTGCAATCGAGTAAATAGGAATTTGAGTAGACTTAGTTAGGTCGTATACATATTGTAAAAAAAGATTCTCGCTGCAGTGGTCAAAATAATACTATAGCCTACAGTACCATTATTTTCAAATATAAAAAAAAATTATATAATGTAGTGTAATTATTTAAATTTCAATCAAAATGTCATTAAATATCTAGGAGCTTTCATCACTAGTCAAGACAAGAGTTCTAATTAAGTAACACTTTAATAAAAAGGTCAAGGGTTAAAAAATTATATATGTTATGAAAAGCTTGCACACTGCCAACCATTGACTAAGTACAAAATAGAAAGATTTGCCAAAATAATATTTGCAAGATACTAAAATTTGTGTTTGCCCTAAAAATAGTAATTCTTCGGGAGCTTAAATTGTATGAGCTGTTGTGTTTTGATAACGTTTAGCGTGCCAACTTGTACAGATATAATTAAGTAATTGCTTAAGTTATAATAGTTAACAGCTATGTAAAGCATTATTTATAGACTTTTGTGTTCTAGAATGAGTACGGTGTAACTAAGAGCACCCACCTGGCAGTTGTTAACAGCTTGTTCGACGACATCACTGCCCAGTTTCTCGCTGGCTTCGCATTGATCGAGCACGCCTTCTGCGCGTTGATGATTCCTCTTGACGCGAGCTATGCCTCGCTGGATGTCTTGCAGCTTGGTGCGCAGCAAGGTCGAGCCTTCGAGTTCCTCCGTTAGTTGCAGCTCGACCCGGCGAGCCATCGCCAGCAGCGCTCCGACCTTCTCTGATTCCGTCGAAGAAAGAAGTCCCAGACAACCTAGCTCTTCTTGGATCTTCATCACGCGACCATGCATCACCTGCGGACGAGGACGACACAGCTCAGCGTCACTCACTCTCACAAGTCACAACAACTTCAAGCTGGCATTTATCATACCAATTAATCCTACACATATCAATAAAATATTTAATATTTAAATTTTGTGTTGTGTTGTGTGCAATTGAATTAAAACGTGAAATTTTTGTCAAGACAATTTAATATTTTCAATTTAAGGCAAAAAGATTCTATGGTAAAGATAAAACACTTACAAGTGGGGAAGACTTTGGTTAGTTAATGGTTATTATGTTTCATCTCATTTTCAAACGTATATGTCAGTAAGGGCTTTTATTATCTGTGACAGCAACCAGTTTTTTTTCTCACATTCACACTGTACACGTGTGGTCTTGTATATGTTATTTATTGATTACAGTTGTACCAAGAAATATAAGTGTTGATATAATTCAAATTCCCAAAATAAATACTCTTTATAAATCATATTTCAAAATAAAGTTTGCAGGTTTAAATTACGAGTTTTAAATGAAAGTCTAGAAAATGATTCTCTAAAATTAATGGCAGTTGTGGAATTGTGTTAAACTCAATTGTTATTACCTGCACTCTCTCAATGTATAAGTTGAGCTCATCATCATTCTTGATGATTCCGTGCATGTCATTGAGCGCGTCTTGGAGTTCCGTCAACTCTTGCTCAAGCAGCATCAGTTTGCTGTGTATCGGAACATCTTGACTAAGACGACTCTCCGTCAACTGAGCCTGCCGAGCTGTTATTCTCGTGGTGATCACGCGCCATCGCTCCTCCAACTGGCCAAAGAATTGACGTTGCAGCATTTCGTCCGCAACGGGAATTGTTCGCATGGATGATTCAAGGTTGACGGCTGCTTCATTCCTAATGTTGTTATGGACTTCATATTGAGCTTTCAGTTCCTAAAAAAAAATATTAATTGTTAATTTAATTTTTTAAATTCTGAAAATCAGCAAACTTGTTAAATGCTTGACCAGTCGATTAAAATGTATACTAATTATTCGAATAACTGTGAAATACTGTCATACATATTAATTACTTTGCTAATATTTTTAAGATTTTGACTTTCTATCTCTAGATTTATTGAAATGCACAATGTAACACAAGCATAATGTACAGTGATTCCAGCAAAACTAGCATCATGTAGATAGAGCAAATGTTTGAAAACATACTGAGGAAAAATATGTTTGATTATATGATTTAAAAAAAGTGTCAACATCTTATCTAACTAAACTACATTAGATTGGTGGTAGTAACAAAAAAACATGGAATCAAAGAAGAGTGAGAGGGCTAACAGCTTTATCAGATAACTCACCCAGAACTGTCTCATGTTGCCAGCCGGTGGTGTTGTATCTGCCAGCATCTTATCCAGTTCTTTCTCAGCTCCCTTCATCCAGAACTCCAGCTTGTCATTCATCAGATCGTAAACCAGCCAGGTGTCTCTGAATGCGAGCAGACGGCAGAGATTCGAGTCGACGGCTTCTTGCAGCTTGCGTATGACGTCAAGATGATCGTCGTAGGAGGCTTCTATGCCCACACAGGTGACAAGCTCATGCAGGCGGTGAGCCAGTCCCAACAGTTGCACGATACGGGCATGGTGAATCGCCACGTCGGTCGACAACGACTGGGGAACGTAATCACAACCATTAGAAATACACTCGTGAACATGTTATGGGAAAATGAATTAAAGTACGAGTTCTTACCTGATACAAAGAGATGTACTGGTCGTAGTCCGAGGAAGTGACGGTGGTTAGGTCCGGTACTCTCTGGTGTGCAACCTGCAGCCACTGTTGCTCTTCTCGCATCCCCTGCTCGAGCACCGTCCACCTCGAGGCGGCCAGAGCCATCTGCTGGGCTCTCCCTGCAGCCTTGTCGAGGATTGTCGTAGCTCTCTGGTGCAGCAACTGATGGAGGTCGGCATGCTGGTTCCGTGTCTCGGGGTCCAGGTTGCCTTCCAACGACTCGAGGATACCCCGGCAGTGACTCAGATTCACGAAGAACTTGCGATGTTTTTGCATTTCTTCCTGTAGATGTTGCAGGCCGGAAACAGAGATGTTGCTCTCCACCATCGCCTCTGCCACATCCACGATCAGCGAGAACTCTTGGAGTGTTTGTTCGTACTCGTCGGCTAACGAAAGCAACTGTAGGAGCCTCTCGCGTTCCAGCCCGATGCTGTGTTCCATGGAGTTGGTCGTATCGTGTGCCACGTAGGTTTCGACCGGTATCTCTTGACCGGGGAAGTCTCGCAACAGCCCACTGGCCGTGGAAAGTAACATACCTGTCTTAAGCATATGACACCGGTTGGAAGCTTCGATCTGATCCAGCCGTTCCAGTTTGTAAGCTGCCGACGACTCGGAATCCAAAACGTCGTCTAGTTCCCCCTTGAGTTCGTCCACGAGCACGCCAACGTTATTCACTCCGTTCAAGAACTCTTCCCAACGACTCAAGTCTTTTACGGCTTGTTCTCGATTATCGTGGGTCACTTCCTCAACCACTCGGACTTGTTCCCGAAGCGACATGACACACTCCTTCATTCTCGCCTTGTCGTCGTCGTTACAGATTCCTCCCACTTCGTCCAAGACGCCTCCTAAGGCCTCCACGCCTTCCTCCACGTGATTGATCTCTTCCTTCAGGTTTCCAAACTCGTTGATTACGTCTTGGGTCAGAGAAGCATCCGTGTGTTGACCGTTCAGGTGGACACGGTATTCTATCGTCTCGAGCCACGTGGAAATGGTTTCGATTGTAGTTATCACCGTTCTTTGAATCACGAAAGCATCCTTCTTTTGAACCGCCGAACGAAGAAGTTTCAGGTTTTGTTCGAGTTGATCGTTTCTTTCCTCCAAGGATTCTTGACTAATAACTTGCTGAAGTGTAGCCAAGTACAGAACTCCAGATAAATGTGTCGTCTTGCGTGCGTTTTGAAGATTTTTAACGCGTTCCGTAACCAAGTTGCTAGTGCTTTTCCATTTAATAGCAGGGTCAGTTTCCACAGAAACTTGGATGATTTCCAAGGATTGCTGATTGTCTCCGGCCAAGGAGGAAGCGTTCCGAGGCAATGGGGGCCCCGGAGAATGCTCTCCGAGACGCACTGGTTGCGCCGGAACCGGACCTACCTCTATGCCACCACTGCTTGTAATGTCTGAATAAGATGGTTTGCTTCGATCATCAACTTCCCTTTCTGAGATTTCTTGCCCCTTACCAGATTGTTTCTTGGATTGCTTTGTACTCTTTGATACCGGTGGAATATTTGATTCTTCATCTTTAGGTTGGGGTTCAGGGAATGACACAATATTGCCGGTTGAAGTTGAAATTTGTTTTAAAACGTCATCTTTCTGAGGAGATTTGGAATGAACAACACTTATTTTCAAATCCTTATCTTCCTTGGACTTGTTCTTACGTTTTGACTTCCTCTTGTCTTTGGGCAAAAGTTGTTCAGTCTTAATATTCTCGTCGGTAGATGTTTCTGGTTGTGGTTTGGATCTAGAATCAGTTTGTTGGGGTTGATAATCACCAGAGGAACCTGGCTGATACATCGTTCTCTCTGCCTCTAAGAAAGCCTCTAAGCCTCCTTTCCGTTTGTTTACCGTTGTTGACCACGGACCACTCTCGCCAGGCGAGAACGAAATGGAAGCTTGAACGTGAACTTCGTACGGTTCATCCGACGAAGACGTCTGCTTTTCACTTCCCACCTCGACCACGGCAACGGGCGAAGTTTGATTGGAAGAATCCTGCGTCTGGTTGGAGCTCAAGGTCACATGGCTAGTGGTCGTCTCTGGGATGGGCGACGTTTGCACATCGTGCGTCGTAGTCAACGACCCTGTTCTCGTCTGGATGGGAATGTCTACCGTCTCAATTTTGAATGTCTGTGATGATCCTTCTCTAGATGGCTTTGAGGGCACTTCAGGCATAACTTCCGGTATGCTTGGACTAGTCTGCATAAAAGCATCTTGAGAAGGTATGGGATCTATGATCAAAGTCTGTACATACGTTTCAGAGACTTCAATTCTTTTAGGTTCTGGTGTTGAGGTCTGACTAGAAATGTCTATAACTTGATATCCTAGAGTCTGAACTGAACCATCTAACATATCAGACTTAGGTTCTTCTACGAGGGCAATAGTCTGCGAAGATTCCTCGGTTTTAGGTATCTCAACTTGAGTGGATATTTCCAATTTTGAAATTTGGGGTAAATCGGTTTGCATGGACTCTTCTTGTGTCTTGAGCTTCTCCTCTGGACAAGTTTGCATTTCAACATCTGCCGTCTCAGCTTCAGGAGTGATGGTTTGCGCAGTTTCGTCAATACTAGGAACAATTTCACTAGTCAATGTCTGAATGTAAATTTGGCTTGTCTGCACCTTTGGTTCGGGACTTGTCTGCATGGATTCGTCCTGTGTCACCATCTTTTCTTGTAAAGTCTGCATTGAAAGATCGACCGTTACAGTTTGAGGGGTTTGTACTTCCACCTCCTGAAGGAAGGCTTTAATTTCTGGCTGCGTTTGCACTGACGTTTCCACGGTGACTTGTTCAACAACTTCTGGTTGTGTTTGCATAGAAGTCTCCGAGGTTTCAGTGACCAACCGTTCAGAAGGTGAGGTCTGCACCGAAGTCTCCACCTTATCTTGTTCAACAACTTCAGGGGTGACAGTCTGGATGCCTTCGTGTCGAGCACCCAGGAACTCAACCGTGCTGATTTGCGTGTAGGTCTCAATAGTTTCCTGCTTGGCTGCCTCTTCTTCTTGCAATGGAGACGTCTGTACAGATTCTTCTAGCGTCTGCACAGGTTCAACCACGTGCACGCTGTCTGGACGAGACTCAATTTCACCCATACTTTCACTCGGAGGCAAAGATTGTAAACTTTCTTCAATAACTTTTACTCCCATATCCATAACGATATCCTGACTTTTTTCATCGGGGAATGATTGGTCGTGAGGTTCACCCATGTTAAACAATGGTCCATCATCTTTTCTGTCGTGTTTCCGTTTCCTTGCTTTACGTTCTGCCAAAGCGAGCGGTGTATCAGACTTGTCTTCTTGCTCCAAACTGCTATGATCCGATAAATTCCAAGAAACTTCAGGCTCGGTGTCTTTTACCTTGACTTTTGCTTACGTTTCTTCTTTTTCTTGTTCTTTTCGTTGTCTTCTGTGTTAGATGTTTCATCTAATGTTGTTTTATCTTCTGCATCATACCCTGGATCATCAACGATGTCGAGTCTAGGTGATTCCAAACTTAAACTCTCTTCGAAAATAATTATCTCTTGGTCAGTTGGTTTTGTTGTGTCGGACGAAGACTCTCCTCCCGTTAAAATGATTTCAGTTGACTCTGCTAGTGAAGTTTCTACAGAAATGTCATCGGGTTTAACTAATAATGCAGGAGTTTCACTGTCTTGAAGTGTTGCTTCAGTTAAGCTTTCAGGTTTTCGGTCTTTTGGATCTTTCTTATTACCCTTCTTCTTCCTTCGACTACTGCTCGACGAACTTGTATCGTGCGGCGGTGTTTTCTCTCGGACATCCTTGACTTTAATGACAGTCTCTGATGAGGGGAACTGCATGACCACATCTTGTTTAACCAACTCCATTTCTGTTACTTTTTGTAGCTTCGGCAATTCAATTTTCTCTTCAACTCTCGCAGAAGAAGACACAAGCAACGGCGGCTCGACGTCTTTCTCGGTGGCACTTGGTCGTTCTTCTATACTTAGAGAAATATCTACTGTTTTTATAGTAGAACTGCTTGGAATAGATTTAGATACATGATCGTGTTTTCGAGTGTCCTTGGGTTTTTGTTTGTCTTGTTTAACTTTTATCTTGCTCTTGATGTGTTTGTCACTCACTACGGGTTCGTCAATTTTGACCACTGGCTCTACTTCCACGTGAGTGGAAGGGATTTGTGTACCACCGCTCGTAACATTATGTTCATCTGTAGTTTGTACAACAAGTGGGGTAGAGCTCTCTGAAACTTTCACTACATCATCAGTTTTGACATCAAGGGAAGGTTCTTCAATTTCTGGTTTATCTGGTGTTTGTGATTTCTTGCCCCGTTGTGAGGACTGTGGTCGTGGAATTGGGCTGAAAGGCTTCTTGTCACTAAGTTTGTCAGGGAGCAATTGGGTTTCTGTCTCCAATTGCTTAATGTCTTGTTCTTTACTCTCGTGCAGTTCACCAACATGTGGAGAGGTATCACCATCAGCACTTTTCTTTTTATGTGCATTCTTTGACTTGCGTTGCTTTGGTTGTGGGGCCTTTGATGAACCTGTAGGTAGATGTTGAACTGCACTGGCTTCAGGATCTGGAGCTTGTGTTTCCTCTACTGGTTCTTCAGCATCTTTGACACTTTCTAACACATCACTTTGTTCTTGTTCGACAGTTGGTACAGTGTCCAACGGTTGTTGTTTTGGAGATGATATTTCAAAAGACTTCACTTGGGGTTCAGTTTCTTCAACAATAATGTCTGCTACATCAGATGCTGGTTTATCTAATAAGAAACTTTCAACTCTTTTAGCTGCATTGATAATTTTAGAGGTTAATGAGGATGATGCTGGCTTGTCTGGTTTAGAATCTGTGATCGCAATTTCTTCCACATTCGAAGGTTTCAATACTTCGTTGTCACCCGTCATTTTAACTCCAAGAGTAGACGCACTGGGTAAGTCGACAGAGGAGACGATTTCAGGAGTTTGTAGCTCAATGGGATCTTTATCGGAGGAGAGTGGAGTAGATTTAGTAACATTGTCCTTATCCTGATTTGGCACCTTCTTCTTTGATTTTTGCCCTTTTCTTCTTGACTTGGAAACATCATTTTTAACCTCCTCCTCTTTGCTACCTGGCAGTGACTCACTTGTGGAAATAGACTCCGTAACCAATACTTGTTGTGTTGTTGTCGTTACAATTGGTTCATCTTCTATGACTTTCACAATATCACCAGATGTTTGTATGGTAACAATTTGTCCTTCAGTTTCTGGACTAGATAGTTTATTCTCTGCCGGTTTGAATTTATCTTCAGGAATTTGTTCAGTTTGAGTTTTCAATTCTGGTTCAGGTTGCAAAATTTCAGCAACAGGAACATCTAATATTGGAATATGAATGGTAGCATCGTCAACAGGCTCTGCATGTTTAACTTCAGCAACATGAGGTTTTTGAGCTTTATTTTTAGACCTGCCTTTCTTGGTCGTCTTGTCCTTTCGATCAGTTTCTGAATATTTTGTAGGAGACTCGCTTAGAGAAACGGGCTCGGCAGTCTCAAACTCTGCTTTTGGTTGTTTTAAATCGAAAGTGTGGGTTGAGTCTGTTTCAGTTCTGACAATATCTTTGTCTGGAACTAGTTTACTTACGACATGTTGTGTTTCACTAGTTTTAACAGGTACAAGTTCAGTTTTGTTTACGTCAAGGAGAGCTTTAAATTCTGTAGTCGAATGTGGTTTGTCTTTAATTTGTTCCGGTTCAGAGAAAACGGTTGTTTCAGTCTTGGATGGCTCCGATTCATTGACGGGAATGGATTCAACTACATCTTGTTGTGGTTCGGTGGAATGTGAAGGCTTGACATCAGTTTCTGATGATTCTATGTATGTTTCAGAGATAATCTTTTTCGAATCTGTGATCACGACCGGTTCAGATTGTGACGTATTAGATTCAAGTTCAGGGTCACCACGCAGAACTACCTCGGGCTCTGCTATCGCCTCAGAATCAGTGGGTTTGTGAGTTTGATGACTGTGCTTTTGTTTGGTCTTCTTGCCAGCGACAGGTTTAGTGAAGGGTTGTTTGGGTGTTTCGGTTGGTTTAGACGATTCAACTGGAATTTGTTCATCTTGAGGAGTGACAGATGGACTTGGAGCTTCCGCTGGAGACTTTTCACTAGACGATGTTTCATTTGAAATACGTAGTGTTTCTTGTGCAATGAATGACTTTGATTTATCTTTTTGAGACTTCTTCTTTGGTTTACTTTTGGCTGTGTCTTCTTTACTTGGAATACCCAATGGGGACGGATGTGTTTCACGAGAATCCTCTACATCTAGCTTCGTAACTTCTCCAGAAGATAATTTACCAACTGGCACCACTTCTGTTTCAATTGGTGACACTAAAGGTTGGTCTCTTATTTCACTTGCTTTAATTTCATGACTGAGGAAAGATTCCACAATATTAGATACTCCCATATCATGAGGGGATGTTCCAGGAGTTTGTAGTTCGAGTTCTAGTTTATTCTTCTGCGGCACATCAACATCTTCCTTAATAATATTGAACTCTTGAGGTGAAGTAGTAAATGTAATATCATGCAAATCCGAAACACGATCATGCTGTGATGGAGGGTCAACTATCTCAGATATTTCAACCGATTGCACAGGAGCGCCATGCGTCAACTGACCCGACTGCCAGGCTCCATGGATCACCTGTCCATCTTGTGTTCTTGATATGTTAATACTGACTCTTGGTATTCCCTCTTCTGATATCTCAACTTCTTCTGGTTCCTCAACAATCTCCTCCGTGACTGTCTCCTTGCCGTTAATCACGACAATTCTTCTCACCACCCTCCGAGTTCTTCGAATGACTCTTCGAGCAACTTGATGAACCACAGCCCGAACGGTGGAGGTCGTCGTCGTCACACCTTCGGGATCGAAGTACGTCATGTCTTGAGGTATTTGGTACGTGTGGTGAGACCCAAATACTTGTGGATCGTTCGATTCTGATTGGTACGTTACGGTTTCCAGACGTGGCTCGGTGGAAAATTCAGAGATTTGCACTCGTTCCCCGCTAGCTCCCGACACAACGCGCCCGGCATAATCTTGAGTGGTCATGACTTCGGTAGTTCCGTCTTGGAGATCGTGGGAAGCGACATTCTGCTGACCTTGGAGGGTGACCTGAGAGAACGCTATGGGATCTCCTCCCTTCTCGTCGGTAGTCCACCGCTCGACCGTGTGTTGAGCCCGAGACACGACGGTGCGTCGAGTCTTGCGCACGATTATCCTCTTGGTGCCGTCGGCATCGACTACCACTTCCGTCGTCGTCTCGTCGGGCTCCACGACGACCGTTTCAAACGACTGTGGCGCCACATGAGAGATATTCATTTCGGAACTTGCCGTGCCCAGAGGTTCTAGCTTTCCGTCGTGATACTTCACCTCTACCAATATGTCGTCTTCTTTGTCTTCTGTGCTCTGTGAGCTGCCTTGCCTGGTGGCTATTTCAACCACTTCGTCATCACCCGATATTCTTTTCGTGACCTTAATCTTGTCTCTTGTAGTTCGTTTTATGGGTACAATATCAGTTTGCACAGCCATTTCCGCGGGTCTCTCCAGTACAAGTGCCGAGGAGGTGGAGGAGAATTCCGTTTGAACTTGCATATCCACGGGATGTTGGCTAGTGGCCAATGCACTTGTTGCCACAGATTCTATCAAAGAGTGCCCTGTTTGTGTGGACATGTCCATGGGAATCTCTTCCACTGTGGGCCGAGATTCGTCCACTATGTAGACTGGAGCCTCTTCGTCAGGAATGGGAGATGCATTAGACTCAATTGTGTCGTCCGCAGTAGTTCGTGGGCTCTCGACTTCTTCAAGGAGGAGTGAATCGTGGTGGGATATAACAACAAAATCATCTTCAATTTCTTCAGGAATTTCGGGTACTGTCGCAGACAATACAGGTGAAGTGACGGCAACCTCAACATCTTTAGATTCCTCCTGAGCCAGCAAATCCTAAACAAAATAGAATCAGTTTAGAAATTAGAATTCACACATACAATTTAGAAAAATGAAAAGACTATATCAAGAGTTAGTTAGTTAGTGTTGTTTTGGGGCACTCAACAGCAGAGTTATCAGTGCCCTTAAAAGTCTTTTTTCATATTTGAAATGTATACTAAATTAATTGAAACAGCTTTACATTGTGCAAGAAATTGAATACATTATCAAGTGTTTTGGAATCTTCAGCTAAAATTTCTTTGAGAGTAAATTTTAATTTAAAATTTTTTTCCTCTCACTGTTGTACTTTGTGCATGAGGTTTAAGTTTCCATTTTAAACTGAAGTATCTGCACAAGCATTGGCTAGGACTACATAGTACACACTTACCTTAGTACAACCACCTTGATCTTTTAAATAAAAATGTGGGTTATTTGCTAGACAAATTCCACTGAAAGTTTGAGCACAAACATACAAACCACTTACATTTACATTTCATAGCTTTGAGTACCTAATATGCAGAGCTAGAGGCTAAAGATGAACTGGGGCTTAATGTAAGGAGCCAAGCCTTGGCTAAGTAGGATGCTGGTAGTGTTGTTACGTAATACGATGAGCTTGCATCTAATGATGAGCAAACGAGAGAACTTGACTATTTCCTTCAGGCAACTTGATATGCATGCAAGCAACCTCAATTGAAGCAGCTGATGGATTATTTTGAAATATAATGCGCTTCATAAGGTAACTTACTTGCAGCAGAGCCAGTCTTGACTGCACCGCTATTGAAGCATCTTGAAGAGTTCCACGAAGGATTATCAATTGCTCTAACAGCGTTGTTACCATATGCAACGTCTCTGGATGTTCCCGAAGTTGATTGCATGCCTCTGTGAGTTCTCCCAGTTGACTTTCTCGTAGGTTGAGCTCTTGGCCAAGCATCTGATTGGATACAAAATAACAAAAACAAATGAGTAATGTAGGATATTAGTTAGTTAACAGTAGAGTTTTATGAGAATTTTATTCAAATTCTTATGTACAAATATAGCCCAATAAGCGTAGGTTATGGAATTCAGACAAACCTGATGTATCACAATCTGTTCTTTAATGACAGGAAGAGGTGCGTTTTGTAATTCGGTTGACAGTGTCGTGTTAACCGAGTAGATCCATTGCTCGAGATCTATCAAGAGAGTCTGGTACTGCTGTACCTCTCGCAACCTCTTGTGCTGAACACTTTGAGCGCCCTCGATGGCGGCGCGGCCCTGAGTGGCTTGCGCAGTCAGCGTCACCAGGCGCGTGCGGATACCCGACAGATTCGCAGCCAGCGTCTGAGTGTCCGGGTCTCGCGGTAGCCCAGCGACAAGGTTTTCAAGAGTAACTGCTTCTTGGTCTTTCAATTCAAGGTCATGACTTATTTTCTGAAACAAATATTAAGCTTTAGCTGAGCTGGTACATACTAGGGATGACATTGGGTATTAAAATATGGATTTGGTTTCAGACACTCTCGGATTTAGGTAACTCCGAATCCATCAAAGTGTTTATCTGGCAAGATTTTGTTTGGTGTAATCTTAGATAAAACTACTGCTTTGGAAGTAGCATTTTTGTCGAAGGTCCAAATACTAACACACTACTACAACAATGAAATACATTAAATTGAAACTTAAAACGTACATGGTCACAGATTGACTCTTGAACATCAACAAACTAAAACATGGTAAAAATGGCAAAGTTGTGGTCATGGAAACAAAACCAAATATTTTAATTTGTAAGTAACACATTTGAACAGTAAAGTAGATTCCGTGACGACTATTTCATTCATATAAATTTGCAGTGTTTTATTATGTCAATGCTGTTGAATTTAACAAAAACACATACACGAAAAATATTATATCAGCTACTAATGTCATGTTTTTGATAATAATGTAAACACAATTAGATTACAAAATTAACCAAAAAAGGAAAACTCGAGATTTTAGTTTTTATTATTTCAATCCAGAACTAATTTTGCCATTTCAACATGTCTAACACTATGTATGGATAAACGCTTGGTAGACTTACCAGTAACCCGTTGTACATACTCTCCAGACTATCGTTAGGTAGAGAGCCAATGCTTTGTTCAGCCAGTTGGACTGTCGTCTCAAGCTGTTCAACATTTGATGCTAATGATTCCTGTGGAAATAAGTAAACAGTCAACTACTAATACACTATATTCAACACACTTCAACAACACTTTAGCAAATCAAATTTAAATTGGAATTTCTATGAACTGTTATTAAATCATGTGTTCAAGCAAGACAACATGATACGGAGCCATGCCACCATGCTGCACCATCACACCACACAAGCAGCAACCGTTGTTAGACCACCTCGCAACGCAAAACTTGACTAGGTACGTAAACTCTAATTATTGCTTCATTACCAAGTACAATATTTCCTAACATATACTACAAACAAAATCACATTAAAAATACAATTATGAAACTTATAATAGATACATAACCAAATTTGTAAAAGTTTCAAGGCAACATCTATTTCTAGGTTGATGATGCCACAAACAAATTAACAATATTGTTTTGGATCTAATAATAATGGTTCAAATGTTTTACTTTTATGTTTGCCTTTTAGAACTAATTCCGTCAACATTTCTCCTCCCCTCCCCAAACCCGCACAAGTCCAGCTAATGCTTTCAAACTACACATTAACAATATTCAAAAACATATTGAGTAAACATTAAAAATATCTATTTGCACTTTGAAGTACTACTACCATAAGCTAATTTATATTTGTCAAGTTGTGCCGGGGAGAGGTGGGGGGGATGTGGCTACACGTTTCCTTGACTGTTTAAAGATGCAAGGCCAAAAGGAAACACGCTGGTCAAAGATCTCTATAAAATAAATGTTCAAAAAGTTAAATAATGATATCTGAAGTTTGGAACTAAAATGCAATCATTTGAGGAGTCAATTACCAAGAAAACATAGCCTCATTCAATTGATCAGTTTAAAAAATTCTAATGTAATCAATGACAGAACATCCGTACACGAATTCTACAATGCGATTATATAATTTCAAAGAATTTAAAATACAAATAATTATACAGAAGAAAATACATAGTATTAAAAATAGAAAAGATCATATAAAATAGCTACATTGTGTTAGTTAACAGGAGATGAACCTGTTTAGCTGACTGAATCCAGTATTTTGTGAACCTAGTGAAGAAACAAATTGTACTCCGTTCACCTAAGCATTCTTGACATTGCAAAAAGTGCAAACAACAGCAAAAGCAGTTCACTATGTTGAGCCAAGTTGTCACAGGCATGAGCAGTGTTAGATAATTCTCTATCTAGTACAAAGCACCATAGTAACCAACCATCTTTAAAACAAGCCATCGACATGATTTGTACAAGGCTGCAAAAACAATAGACTTGTTAACATTTCTCCAACCATATGAGTCAATTGAACATAGTAATGCATTAGTGACAAGCATTGCGTGCAGTTATTAATAAAAGCAAACGCTCACACCATGGAGGACCACACATTAATATAAAGAACACGTGAGGAAGGAGTTTCACCTTCATCCTCATTGCGTCGCCCTCCTGCAGACGGTTGGGAGCATCGTCTACGTCTGCAATCGCATCCTCTGCTATTCTCTTGGCTAGCTGGGAAGTTCGTTCTAAGGATTCCTCAGCCAGATAGGTGCTTTCATCTGTCCAACTGGCAATGCCCCCCGGAAGGTCGGCACTTAGATAACTAGAGTGCAACGAAGCGACTCCACGACCGTCACCTTCCCTAGGCGACCGGCGGCCGGGGGAGCTGTTGCCACTGCTTCCACCGTCGCCGTCTCCGTCTCCGAATCCTTTCTTCTTGTCTCCGACTTCTTCTCCAGAGAGGTCTGGCTTAATGCGACGGGCCAAGCCTTCTTGCCAAGCAACTTCTGCATCATTGTATTTGTACTTGTCTGGCCAAAAGGCCCAGTCAAGAAGAACTTGTGAGTCAATGGTATCCGCTTCATGGCCCCGTCTTCGAGTGCTGCTTCTGCTTCGTCCTCTGACCTCGGTCTTAATGTTCAAACTATCGTGCGGCTCGACACCAGCCTTACCCTCTGTTGTTTCCTTGTCGACAATTTTAATGGTTTCTGAAGGCTGTTTCAAATCTTTGACGTAGTCGGGTTTTTTGCTGGATTGAGAAGCCAATATATCTGGAGCTGCAGTATGTTCTTTCTGAATTGGCTTTACACTATTTTCCTTGCTTGTGCTCTGTTCCTCGGTGGGAACAGAGTCACTAATAGAAGCCTCTTTCTGCCTGCGCTTTGATCTAGAGCGTTGTCTTTTTCCTTGCCCGTGCTTGTGGGGGGAAACTTGCATTAAACCATCGGGGCTTACGTTTGACATTGGTTGGTCTGTTTCTACATTTGCAACTCCTTGCACTGATATTTCAAATTTAGGCAACTGCTGTAAAGTTTTTGTCACCGGCTCAGACATAACACCTTTTCTCAAAGGTTGGAAAATTTCACATTCGGGGTTCAATTCTTTTGTTTTAGACATTGTTATATCGGACCAGGGTTTAAGATTGCTGTCAAACTCCAGGGTTTCTTCCACTAAATCAGACCAAGATTTAGATTCATCATCGATATCGAACCCAAAGTCTGGTTCTTGAAGACCTATCGGTACTGGTTCTAAAGGTTGAATAACATTTTGGACAGGCTCCTCAGTGGAAACGTGCTGGATTCTAGCACTCTCATCTTCAGCAGGATCTTCGTTACGAGACCTAGATCTTGATCTCGACCTACGTTTTCTCAGTTCTCTCTTACCAAGGTACTCCATGAAGCCATCTTGATCAACTTCAACAACTGGTTTGATATATTCTACTTCTTCGCTATAAATATGAACTTCAGGTATTGGCACATCCGGAATAGTTTGAATTACTGGTACAATAGTTTCACGTTGAGGAGTTTTTTCTCGAGTTGTAGTTGACTTAGCTGCAGCAACACTGGCCCAGGTCTTCGTGTCATGCCAAGTGACATCTTGTGCAATATTATCTGTAATGTCTTCGATGTTCGTTGGAGACCAGGTGTTATCGGCACTTGGTGAGAACTCAAGTACATTGGTTACTACCACAGTTGAGGATATACTGTCATTTTCCGGCATCACGGCTTTGTCCACTGTAATTTCATTCAAGGATGAAGGTTGTGTTATATCCACTGGATGTGCATTTACATTTTGGGATATGCGTAGTTGCCAATTTCTTTCAGCATCGGCCATGGAAAGTAAATCATAATTTGATAATTTATCAACGTATACTTCTGGTATAAGCAGCGGTTGATCTAGAATGTTTGGTTCGATCTGGTTTTGTACCGGTAATATGTCCGTTTCCGGCAGCTCAAAGTCACGTTGTCTCCCTTCGTGCCAGCGCTTCTCGGCATCACGATATTTGTAATAATCAACCCAACAACTTTCAACAACAAACTGGTTTTCAACAATAAACTCTACCGTTCCTGGAGCTGTTGACAATCCCATTCTCAGCAGTGGTGGTTGCGGGACAACAGTAAAACCTGATGCTTGTAGCTCTGAACTGTTGGAATTTTCATCTATTACGGGAGTTTGAGATGTGAGTACTGTAGGTTCAATAGGAATGGAATGTTCTCCGGTATCGGGAATGATATACGGGTCTTGTAGAATTTTTGCAACAGATAATTCTTCAGTACTCTGGATAGATGGTTCACAGGTGATCATTGTTTCCCGTGAAATTGATGTTTCTGGCACTTTGTTATACATTTCAAGAGCAGCGTGTGTCTGAGGAAGCATGAACTCTTCAGGAATTTTGGGACGTTTCTTTATTTTAGTCACTTTTTTGAACATTTGTTCACTTTGATTACCACTCTCATCGTCAAGAAGCTTAGTAAATTGATCTAAATGGCTACTGTGTCCACTTTCCATTGAAGGTTCTAATGCCAGAGGGTCAGCAACACCAGCTCCGATAATCTTCCTTGTACGCTTGTTTCTTTCCTTTACAGATCCGAATATACCAGCTTCTTCCACAGGTATGATAAATGTTTGTATAGAGCTTGTCATACTGGACACATCTGATGTAGGGGATAACGGTACCAATGAATGAAGTGTGTCCGTTGATGATTGTAAAAGAGGATCTTCACTACTTTTATCATAGCAAGTTAAAGTACGATGTTCTGGTGTAGGTGTTATCTGTACAGCTTCATGGGATGTGAAAGAGGTTAATACCTCACCTTGAACAGTCTCCTGGTTTGGATGTATTTCATCAGTTGTTTTCGTAGTTTCTGAGGCGGCAGTTTCTGGATCATTTGAAGTGAAAACATCTTCGTAATGTACTGGTCGCTTCCCCTTCTTCTTGGTGTCTCTTCTTTTAAGTTGATGTGGAATCACCTCTTCTGCCATGTCACTTTTAACTTGCGTATCAACATCAGTTTGTGCTGTTTCCATCAATGGAATTTCTTTCCCATCTTCTATAGCTGTACTGCCAATGTCTTTGATAGTGGTACTCGGGTCAATTTCTTGTTTAATTACAGGATCCAAACTAGCTTCAACTATGACAGTGGTAGAATCAGTTAGTGGCACATTAGATTCTTGCAAAGATAGACCCTCATCCTTGAATGTACTTTCCATTACTTGTAGCTCAGCGCTTGGCTCCAACTTTACATTTACCAAGGGTACTTTTCTTTCAGATTCTCCAGTGGGTCGAGTTTTCTTTTCCTTTTTAGACTTTGTCCTCTTTGTTACCTTAAAGGATTCTGAAAAGTCAGGTATGCCTGTGGACGCAGTGGATATACCCGAACCGTCACTGGTATTTCCCATTAGAGGTAAATCGTGTTCTAGCGTTCCCATTTCCTTGCGCATTGAAGTTATTGTGGTTTCGTCAACAGTTACTTTGTTATTAGTTTCTAGATGTGTATCTGATGGGATCTCACATTTCTGAGCACTCTCTTCTTGTCTTTGAGACAAACTAGATGCTTCTGTGAAAGGTGATTGAGTTTCATACATAGTGGCACTTTGATCTGCAACTACTTCAGTAGTTACAGAAGTTTCAGAGTGAACTATGGAATGAAGCTCAGTTATTTCTCCACCTCCTACTTCTAACAAACTTGCTGGACGATTATCAACACCCTCTTCAACGAGCTGACCAAATGAAGTTACTTGTTCTTGTAAATATAAATCACACGATGGTTCGTCAGCACTTGGTTCCGATATGTTTTGGGATTGAATGGGGATTTCTTTCTGAACAATAGCTACAGACTCGGACACATGCTTGTTGGCCTTTTTCTTACTGCCCCTTTTCTTGGGAATTTTTACAATGTCCAATTCATCTACTAATGTAAATGGTGACAGATCCATTGGAACATCTGGGTCAAGTTCTGTGCTCTTAGTTTCTCCAATATTTTCATCTAATTTTGAGATTTCTGGGTAGTCGGAATCATACTTTATACTTTCAACACCAGCAACTTCTTGAACCTTCTTCGATTTCTTAGTAGCATTTTTCTTTGCAACCAATATTGGAGCAAGTGATGGCAGTTTTTGATCTGATGATGAGACCTCAAAATGCGCTGGACCTTGTGAATCGATGTCTCCCACTATATTCGTTGCACCCATAACCTCACGCATGCCTACTTGAGTATCTTTATCATAAAGATCCTCCCAAGAGCTTGGTTCTTCATCTTTCAACATTTTCTCTTCCAAACCTGGCTTTATCATTTCTGTAGATTTAATAATTTCACCAGAAGAAGAGTCAAATGGTTTTTTTGTTTTCTTCAAATTCTTTTTTCCTTTAATTCCATAGTGGATTACGTCAGATGGTTGAGATATTTGCTGTTCAATTTTTGTTTCAGCCGGAATTTTTTGTACATCTAGAACTACTGATTCAGAATGTTCTTTTGATTTCTTGTTCTTCTTACGTGCATTTATGGGTACTGTTTTCTTTACATCAAAGTCTTCTTTTGAAACATCAATTGGACAAACATTAATCTGATCTGGATCCAGTGTTACAGAAACTTGTGTCACTTCAGGAGTTGTCGGAACATCCAGCTGCCCGGATTGAATCTCACTACCTTTCAATTGGATTGCTGGCTCGGTTTCTAATTTTGGGGTTTTCTTTCGATTAGCCTTCTTTTGTTGTGTAGAGATTGGGTCAAATAATAAGGCAGATTGTATCGGAATATCGAATGTAGATTTGGGAGACACTTGCGATCTCACTTCCTCTGGAGTATGTTCCGTTAATTCCACTTTCATACCAGCGTGAGGTTGGTTTTTATCATCATCATAAATCTGTTCCCAGGTCAAGGTTGCTTCATCTTCTGCCTCTAAAGCCGGAGGTTCAGGTGCAAGTACAGGGTCACATTCAAGTTCAATTGACAATTTACCTTCTGGTTCATCCTTGGCATTCGGCTTCCTAAGCTTCTTTCTATTGATGTTCTTCGTAGTTTTTGACATGTGCGATATCTCGTCTGACGTAGCTGTTGGTTCGTCTCCAATCAACTCATGACGTGTTTGCAAACTTACGTCCGGATGTTTCTTAGGTGTTTTCCCATATTTTGTTTTTGTCCCAGTGTGTGATTCTTTCTGGTGGGATGGTTCATCAGGAGAAACAATCGGTAATTGTAACACCTTGCTTTCGGTTTTGTCAAATTCTTGTGTGTCATCATTGTCTTCAACTTGTTTGGCATGCACTTTACTTTTGGTCTTTTGTTTTGCAATCGATTCAATCTCTGTAGGTAGCATAGAGGTCAACGGAGTTTCTACCAATTTCTTTCTGTTTGTCTTTTTATGTGAGCCTTTACGAATGATATCTGTAACTTCTCGTTCTGAATGAATAGGTATCTGATCACTTGAAATTAGTATTGGCGACTCGATAGTAATGGGATCATTGTCAGTTGTTTCATGCGTATGATCACCTGGAGCAGTATGCAGTGTACCTATCGAGATGGGTGGATCGGCAACAAGGACTAAATCTGCATCCTGATTGTCGCATGTTTGCTTATTTACATTGCTAGTGTGAACAGCTATGTTAACTGGATCAACTTTGGCAATTGGTTGGGGAGAATTGAAGTTGTCTTGTAAATGTGCAATATATGAGTCAATTGGTGTTTCTGATTTAAGTTCAAACGCAACATTTGGCAGACTTTGTTGTTCCGTTGAACAGGACAATTCCGGTACTGTTATCGATTCTGGTGCGTCGTTCTTGGATATAATGTCGTCACCAATGTCTTGGAGGGTTGTCGTAAGGATGTCGGGCGTAGGTTTCAAGATTTCAATCATTGTAACTATCTCAGGGGTTTCTTCAGGAGTTACCTGTACCTTGGATCCTAACTTAAGGTGTTCCATTGCCACACTTTCAACAGATCCAGCACTAGGTATGATTGCCTCCACTAGAACAGCATGTTCACTGACATCTTTCTGATCAACTGCACGTTCCACTGTAACTTCTGTCGGATGCTTCTTGGTTTTTTTCTTAGAAGGCTTGCGTTCTAGCATTGGAGCAGTTGGCAACTGATCTAAACTTGGTGTTATTTGCATTTCTGTTTCAGTAGCAATATCTTCAATAATACTTGCAATTGTTCCTGCCAGGGCTTCTGTCCTTTCTGTCTCTTGAACATCAGTAGGGTGTTTCTTGGTTTTCTTGGAATACCTTTGCTCTGGTATTGCAGCAGTTGGCAATTCATCTAATATTGGTGTAGGCATTTCAGGAACGATAGGTATATCTTCAACTGTACATGAAACTGCTGTCTGATCTCTTTCGACAACTTCAATGTCATGTTTCTTAGATTTCTTCTTGGAAGCCTTACGTTCTGGTACTGCAGCAGTTGGCAGCTCATCTGACATTGGTGTTGGCATTTCAAGAACAATAGGTACATCTTCAACAACAACTGTGCTTGCAATGTCTGCCTTTGTTTCATCTACTTCAATGTCATGTTTCTTAGATTTCTTCTTGGAAGCCTTACGTTCTGGTATTTCAGTAGTTGGTAGCTCTTCTGATGTTAGTTTTGGCGTTTCTAGAACAACAGTGATGTCTTCAACAGTGCTTGGGAGGGCATCTTTCATATCAAGTGCTGTTACTGCCCCTTCAATGCCTGTGGGCTGTACTTCTGGTATTTCAGCACTTGGCTGCACAGATGATGTCGGTAATGGCATATCTAGAACATCCGCTATAACTTCAACAGTGCTCGCAATGTCGTCCGTGTAAGTAACTGTATTATCTGTTACTTCAACTACAGGTGGATGTGATTTAGCTTTCTTCTTAGAAGCCTTACGTTCTGGTACTGCAGCAGTCTGTAGATCATCTGATGTTGGTGTTGGCATATCAAGAACAATGGGAATATCTTCAATAGCACTTTCAATGTCTGTCTTTGTCTCAACCACTTCAATTTCATGTTTCTTAGATTTCTTCTTAGAAGCCTTACGTTCTGGTACTGCAGCAGTCTGTAGATCATCTGATGTTGGTGTTGGCATTTCAAGAACAATGGGTACATCTTCAACTGTGCATGCAATGTCGGGTTTTTCCTGTCTTGTCCACTTCCATGTGATGTTTCTTATTCTTCTTAGAAGCCTTACGTTCTGGTTTTGCAGCAATTGACAGGTCATCTGATGTTGGTGTTGGCATTTCAAGAACAATGGGAATATCTTCGACTGTGCTTGCAATGTCTACCTTTTGTGCTTCGTCCACTTCAATGTCATGTTTCTTAGATTTCTTCTTAGAAGCCTTACGTTCTGGTTTTGCAGCAGTCGGCAGCTCATCTGACATTGGGGTTGGCATTTCAAGAACAATAGGAATATCTTCAACGGTGCTGGTAGTATCATCTGCCGTGTGAGTTAGTGTCATTTCTGTCACTTTAGCATCAGCAGGATGTTTTTTAGTTTTCTTAGAATGTCTTCGTTCTGGTATTTTAGCAGTTGACAGCTCATCTGATGTTGTTGGCATTTCAAGAACAATAGGTATATCTTCAACGGTGCTTGAAAGGTCTGTTTTTTCTGTCTCATCCACTGTTGTTTGATGTTTCTTAGTTTTCTTCTTAGAAGACTTACGTTCTGGTATTGCAGCAGTTGGCAACTCATCAGAAGTTGGTGATGTTTGTACTTCTGTAACAGGAGCAATATATTCAAAAGTACTTGCAATTGCTTCTGTTTGAACAACTGTCTCTTCTGTCACTTCAAGTACAGACTTATGTTTTTTAGTTTTCTTGGATCGCTTTCGTTCTGGTATTGCAGCAGTTGGTGATTCATCGGGAGATGCAGTAACTGGCATTTCTGCAACAATAGCAATATCTTCATCTGTGCTTGCAATATCCTTAGTGTTGGCAAAAGTTTTTTCTGCCTCTTCCAATTCTATGTGATGTTTCTTACTTTTCTTCTTGGAAGACTTTCGTTCTGGTATTCCAGTAGTTATTTCTTCGTCTGAACTTGGTTTCACTGTCATTTCTACTACAGTAGAGATATCTTCAATAGCGCTTTCAATGTCGTGAGTGACATCAACTGTCTTTTTCATATCTTCAGTTTCGGTGGGATGTTTCTTAGTTTTCTTCTTTGAAGATCTTCTTTCTGGTATTTCAACATTTAGGAACTTATCTGATGTTAGTTTTGGCTTATCTAGAACAATAGAGATGTCTTCAACATTGCTTGCAATTGTGTTTTCAAGATCAACAGTCTTTTCTGACACTTCAACATCTATGGGACGTTTCTTATTTTTCTTAGAATGTCGTCTTTCTGGTATTGCAGCAGTTTGTTCCTCATCTGATGTTGATTTTATTGGCTTTTCTAGAACAGCGGGTACACTTTCAAAGATTTCCTGGCAAGTTAATGACATACTAGTGTCTAGCATGTCCTCACTAGGCTTGGTTGGTTTACTCTTAGATTTGTTTTTACCACTATGTTTCTCAATAACATGGCCAACTTGATGACTTGAGATTTCGGGTGTTATTTGTGATTGTTGTTTGGAGTCGTTCAAAGTATTTTTTGCATGCCTTCGTTTCACATTGTCACTGGACAGCTGGATTGGTTTATCTTGACTTTCAAAGTCCTTTGTATTGGAAGGTTTATCAGAAGAAACAAGTTTGCTTGTATCCTCATCACTACTTTTTGAAAGTTTATCCTTTTTGTGCTTCTTATCTTTCGTTTTCTCTAAATTACCTGCTGATGGCTGAACTGTGGAGGTCGTTTCGTTCACTTGTTCAGATAAACTATATTTTGGTATTGGTTGATTATCTGATTGATTTGCTGTAAATTTAATGGATGAAGTTTTCTTCGTATAACTTGTGGTACCTCCATCTTCAATTGAATCTACAATTCCAGAGAAATGTTCAGTTTTAAATTGCTTAGCATTCTTGCTTTTTTTGTGAGAATGTAATTTAGATTCTTCAATATGCTCGAGCGACTTCTCAACCTCAGCGGAAGGTAAAACTTCAGTTTTTTCATTTAACTTAGATTTTCTAGGTGCACTCATACCTTTGGGGGAAACAACCGAAACAGGTTTATTTTCTATTTCAAATGTTTTTATTTTATGAGTGCTACTGCTGTTATCTTTGGCACTTACAGAGCGAATTGGTTTCGCTTGCCCTGGATGGACAGCCACTGATTCAGGTTTTGGCTGTGGCATTTTAAATTTATCACCATGTTTTTCAGGTTGGAAGGTGGTGTACAAACTTGAGTTATCAGTTCCAAGTTTGATTTGATCATTAGAAGATGACACAACCCTGGAAATATCGTAATGGACTTGGGTCCAAGTACCTTCTTCAGGATGCTTGTTATCGTTGCCGGTTTTCTCGTCCGTCACAGTGGATAAGCCACGGGAAGGAGAATGGGTCCGGCTACCCCCTAAGTTCGAAGGTTGTGGGTCCGCTCGAGTGAGACTGGATGGCTGGAGTTGTTTAGGTAACAAACCCTGAGCTAAAATTTGTGCATAAGATAAGTGGTCGTCGTCGTCTGTCTGCCAGCAACTCTTCGGCTCTTCATCAACATTCTGATATTTCCCCAGGATATCATGCTTATCTGTAAGCACAGTGGAGACAAAATGTTGATCTGACTTCAACGGTTTTTGAGTATGGTAAGAGCTGCTTTCTCCCGAATCTGATTTCATAGTGGTTTCGTGGAGCCCGAAAGTTTGCGCTGGATGGATGGATGGACGATCCTGATAATGAATTTCGTGGACAAGTGAAGAAATTTCTGGAACAATCTCTTGAGGATAGGGAGCAAAATTTGCCTCACCTTGGTTCCGGGAGTCGCTCTCCAAGCCTTGTCGGAAGAGGTCCGAGCTCGGGACATTCTCGATGGGCCGGTAACTTTTCCTTGTAGTTTCCGGAACAAAACTGGCTTCCTCGGTGTATCGTGGAGCTTGTTGATTGTAGGAGATAGGGACCGAAGCCTCCATCAGACCTGCAGCTTTAGCGGCTTGTTGTTCTTGGTAAGCTTGTTGTCCTCGAAGAATCTCCGCGTACGTTGTAGAACCTGGATTCCACATCGGACTAGGAGACCTACCACGGCGTGGTTGTTGCGGCTCGAGTAGTCCCGCGCTCGGGGCTTGTTTCGTTAAGCGTTTACCCTCGCCGGAAAGAGACGATCCTTCCGTATAAAAAGTTTCAAACTTTGGCTGAGCCACATTAATAGAAATCTCATGGGATTGTTTTAAAACATGTTCCTTTGCATGCAAACCATCTCTTACACTAGGTTTAGTAATTGGGAATAAGTGAACACTTTGCTTTGATTGCTTCTCAACTTGAGACTGAACCGGTTCTTCTGGTTTTCCGTCCGCCCTACGAGGGGAGCGTCCGCGACGTCTTTGGCGAGTTCTTTCTACCGAGGATAAAATATCGACGATTCTTCCGTCGGGTTCTACCTTGTCTACGTGGAGTGAAATCATAGTCGAAGGTACGGAAGCTTCTTGTTGTTTGATCTTCGAACGCTTGATCGGCTCTTCGGGAGTCTCGTTGCGGGACGTCACTGGCTTACCGTGTCGAGTGGCGGCATCTTCGCTTCTAGCACCTCCGACAGGAGCCGGTGGAACGTGCTGCTTCTTGGAAGTACCGTCTCTCTTCTTGGTGGGCTCTACGGTCGTGACCACTACGTACGGGTCGATCGAGTGGATGCGTTCCGTCAAGATGCAGATTTTCGAGCGACACTCGTTCGTGTCACGTTCGAGACCCTGTGTATACGGGTCCAGCAAAAACATCGCACGTTCATTTTCAGTACATACATTTAAACACATTGTTCACACATTACACTGTCATAAAATATATCTTAATGCTGGGTGGCCACGTATCACATTTCCGCAAGTATGTTGCATTTAAGATGTTTTCGGCGTCGAAACAAATAAATTATTCCTTGCTTTGATGGCTTTCTTGCATAATTTGGGCAGGCGTGAAGGAAGGGTTTTATGCTAGCTAAGAATCTAGGGGCTCCGAGTCCGGAGTACCCCGTTGCGCCAAAAGCTTGATGCGTTCGTTTCTTGCGCCAATCTTGGTCTGCAAAGCGATTACTCGCTCACGGCACGCCTACGGGTATTGTGAAAGGGAGAAGTGGGAAGGAGTGCAGCAAAAAGATAGTTTTGTGTCAGAAAATATATCCAAAGAAAACCAATCCCCCAACAAACTAATCATTCAAAACTAGAATGTGTAAGCACCTGGTGTATTAAACCAATATTAGAAAATAGCACCAAGATTTATATGAAGAATGCACCATTATTACAAGCTTAACCCGCAACCAAAAGAAGTTAAACAGATTATGATTTCTACTACATCATCATCAATTGTTTCAGTAGAGCAAATGTTGCTCAATAAAGCCAAAGAAAGCATCAAACATACTGTACATGTTAACCAGAGTTGTTAGGTGCAGTACCAACATGCTGTGCACCTAATCACACCCCAATAGTACTAATAACTCATTCTAACTCACAAACATTAAAGCAAAGGAAAACTAATTGGCAAATAAGAATTGATGATGTAATCCAAAATTTGAAATAAATCTTTAAACCCTGAACCAAAAGTAAGCAAACACAAGATAGTCATAATTTGAAGTAATCAATCAACCAATTTATCGACATATCTACAAATCAAACTGCCCATCGCTCGACGAGGCAATCGATCGTTGGATAAATCGACGAATCGGTCAATTGAATAATCCGTCAAACAATTAATCAATCAATCAGTCAGAAAGTAAAGTAAAGTAGAAAGTGTGTGTGTGAGTGTGAATGTGGAAAGGCAGCTGCTGCAAGGTTTGGAAACAGCTTGATGAAATGCTTCACGCAGCCACCATGCATTATTAACCTAGCTTTCTCTCTAGGCCCTACAGAACGAGTCCAGAGACTTGCGTTGCTCGGACTGATAGTCTATTGGACGCATCCATGGTTCATCAAAATGTTTCCAGGACATCACGTGGCGTGTTTACTCAACTCATTACATGTAATACTGTATAGAATGGTCTGAAATATTCTACATGCCTGGAAAATAAGATTATTACTACAGACCCTAACAATTTGCAACTGATATTGATTAGTGACGTTACCAAGTTAAATGAGAGATTGAAGCTTAAGAAGTGCTAGTGTTAGAAATTATGAAGAAATTTCCAAACTGACATTTCCTTCCATATTACAGTGATGTTTTGCAAATTGCTTAGAGTATTAAAGTATCTACTTGTTATGGTATTAATGTAAAACAATATAATAAATAGTATGTTACTTACATTCTGGTCTTCCAGCGCCTTGTCTCGATCGTGAGGCGAGTACGTAGGACTTAGCACTACGCGTAGTTGTTGCTCCACCTGCACGATCTGTTGTCGAAGTTGCTGGATCTCCTAAAGGCAAGCAGAACATAATGTGTCATTTATTATCATACACACCTTGCGCCGGGCCTATTCGGAATTACAAATATAATTTCGGACAAAATCAGAGAGCAATAATGTCACTTTTCTTTACGATAGAGATGTGCATATTTATTCACACACCAAGTACACACTGGGACAAATGCAAATCAGGGCAGGGATGAAAACTCTCTCTATCAACTCTCCTACATGATTGTTTTTATCAAATTTGGCATCTATTGATGCATGACTACAAAAACATATGTATATGCAGATAAGTGATGCAGTTGTTATCTTTTCTAATCACAGGAAAAGTTCTGCAACGCTGCTGTCAGAAAACATGAACACTAATCAAATTAAGTATAGTAGTAACATATTGCCACAATCCAAGGTTTATGCAGCAAGGCCACACACTACTACTACTAGATCACATTCAAAATAGTGTTGATCAGTGATGTTTGATATTGCAATGCCCACATATATAGCATGGAGCATTGGGACTACATGATGCTACTGATAAATAGTCAATGGGAGCAATAAATGGCCTAATCCTTAACAATAGAGTAACCTAGACAAGATTAGCACAGTCATAGAAACATTAATAGCTTAAGATTGGCATTAACGTGAGCGTCAATGTGACCTTGAAAGTTAAGCCATGTTGAATATTGATGCTGACAGTTGATGCATTTCCGCAATTGTGAGCGCGTCCATAAAAATATGCATGCTAAAATTCAAGTTTAAGCCATAAACTAGGCTTAAGGTGAGAGCATTGACTTGTCATCATACCTGCTGGTATTGGTCAAGTTGAGACAAACACGCCTCCAAGGTCGTCGACTGATCCTTGACGACCACCAGCAGATGATCCAGCTCCTTCATGATTTCCTCGGCGGTCTCCGTCACCTTGGCATCTCCACCGACGCCCGAACGGAAGTGTACTTGCAGTTTCTCCACAGAGATCGATATCTTGGTCTTCTGGATGGTGATGTCTCCAATCATCTTCTCCCGTAGGCTGAGCTGGTCACGAAGAGGCCGTTTCTTGTGCTGAGGAGAGTCAAGGGATTGCGTGGACTTCTCAAGCCATGTACGTACATCCTTCATCTTCTTCTCGCACTGTTCCCATTCTTCCGTGGTTTCTTGAAGAAGGGAGTTCTAGAGGAAACAAACAAGAGTAAATAATAGGTACCATACACATTTTTCAATTTTTCAATGAAAAACATAACGTTAATAGATGAAAATTAAATGGACAAATTTAAGCTAAGAATGACATTGGGTACCGTTTATGATCAGTCATACCTGTATAGCGTATATTGTCTTTCACTTGAGTCTTTCATCACTAGAATTGCATAAAACATACGTTTAGAATTCTTAATGATCAAGTTAAAAGAACATGAATTGCAACATCGGACGTAGAAAATTATGTCAACAGTAAAGGTTCCATTTGCATTCTGTTGTTTGCCACTTGATAGTAGTATCAGAAAGCTTTTCCACATGATGAAATCTTTATGGCTAGAAATTGCATTAGAAGTGAAATTCCTTTTTAACTATAAAATAATAAAACACACTTTGATAGCATGTCCTAAACGTAATAAATCATCCAACGCTGTTAATTACAAGTTAAATTCAAAGTAACACACAACAATATTGTCCTTAAGAAGGTTAAAAATCCTGTAATAAATGAGTTATTTAAAAAAAAAATAGCAGTTATATATAGATTGTCAAATAATAAAAAAATGTTGGCTAGGTGGTTTGTAATGAATGTCTTAAATAAATATTTAACTTCAAATTATGAATGATGGTCTTAGTTAAGTCTCCATTTCTCAACAAAATGTAATGTTTCAAGGTTCTTCTCATTACTGGACAGACCCATTATGGCACTAGACTAAAGATAAAGTAAACAACAAACCCTGATAATCCGAGTTCTTTGTATTCCGAGCTGGACTCGGTCTCATTTAGCTCGGATAATCGAGGCATTACCTTACTATTAACAATTAATAATTATTATTGCTGTAGCAATAGATATAAAAGTTGGCAGGACTGGGGATCAAACCTTTAGCTCTACATACGCATTGGCTGCTAATTGAGCGATTGGGGTGACAGAACCTTACTACGGTAAGTTACTATTTGCTGTCATTGGTGTGAGCCATGACAAAATTGAACTGAAGACTGCCATGCAAGAGATCACATGGTTGTAGTCAATTCCTCTCATCTCCCACGAGTTGGGTACAAGAGTTTTACACTCTACGGACAACGTTGTGATACGTACTCTCTCCAACAGCTGCGACTCAACTTCACCGCGAGCTTCCTCCGCCTCCTCTAGTTTCTCTGGCAGATCTCCCACGCTCGTTGTCTGGCCGATGTTCTCCAGCTCCTTGGTCATATCGTGAACGTTCTTAGTGGCCTGCTTGCAAGACTTCACAGCGGACTGAAACACATTACCAGCAATCATGAGGGATATTGTTCTTAGTGGCCATTATTAGAGATGTGTGAAAAGAGCATTTTCAAAATGGATATTTAGCACTTTTATTTTTTGAATTGCAAATTTAACACTTTGTAGCATCCATTTATTATATTTGATTTCAAAACTATTCGCACTGGGTCGAGAAACATAATAAAAAGTACAAATGTTTCAATTTCGCATCTATCGCATAGTATTGCAAATTTTACACATCTCTAGTCATATCGATATGAATGGAAAAAGAGTGTATTAACAAGAGCTCATGCTACAGATAAATTCACTGATGTTTTATGATATTATTTTAAAAAAAAATTAAAATTAAATAACAATAGTAAATAAACATGTTACATTTTCTTGGCTGGCTTGACAAAATATTATTGCTTTATACAGATGATTGTCCAAGATACTACAAATTTTCTCAAGCTACAAGAAACCTTATTTTGCAAACCCGATTGGCTAGTACGTCATTACAAGACTTGTAATGTCTGACTTAGTAGAGTGGAATGGATTCAATTAAACTTACCAAAATAGTAACAAGGAGTTTAAAAAAAACTACCTGTTACTAAAATATTTATAAAAGTAGGGCCTATTTATGATGTACTGAGGTATGTTTATTTTAATTTCATAAAGTGCTTGTAAAACAAAAAAAAGCGTTGATTTTATATTTATGCTAGCAGCTATAATGCGCTATACTAACGTTATAGTCCTGCAGTTTCTGCCTGGCTTGAGCGAGGTTAGTAAGCTCGAGCGGTTCCCTCACGAAGGCGTGCTGAGTGTCGACCCACGTCATCACCGTCTGGTAGAGCGTCATGAAGCGCTGCCACGAGTCCAGCGACTCTCCCACTTGATGTTTCTTCTCGTCGAGCCAGGTGCGCACCAGGTTCAGTTGCTCCGTCAGTTGGTGCACCGTGCTCTCGACCAGCTCTTTCTCCTCGGGAGCGTGGGTCTCAACGCAGATCACGTTGCCGTTCTTAGTCACGCGATCTAGCTTGTCCACCATGTTACCCATCTCAGATTGAATTTGCTGCAACAAAAATTACTCCTTAAGTATAGCTCTCCAGAATGTTTTTATTATAATTTAAATCTTTGGGTAAAATTTTTATTATTGATACCTAACAAAATTTTGATTTATGGAAGTACACTACAAATTAAATAAACTGATAAAATGACGAAGCTGTTAAAGTTGAAGATAATAATGATAGTAAAAATATGAACATTTTAGTTGGTCAGTTCAAAGGCAGCAGAATCGTTGCAATACTCTTCCAATCTATTCAGATTTATAATGCCGTCTCGGTAGATTAGGGATAAAGCACCCGACCGGGGTTCGATAACCCTCTGATGAATTTTTAATTTTTTGGATTGTTTTTTTATACAACGAAATAAATAAATTGAATTTCTTTGTAAAACACAAATATTTTAGAAAGTGTACAAGGTTGGAACAGACCAATAGAAAAATAGTAATATAGTACTGTCAACAAAATATTGTTCATCAGGTAAAAATAAAATAACAATACAGAAATTCTAGCAAACAGTAATGTGTCTTACCGAGAGATACTCCTTCAGTTGCTGTGGCTCCACAGATCTGTCTTGCACCTTAAGCTCGGCCGCCTGTATCCACGTCTGAAGATCCTCTACGTCCTTGAGATACTCCGAGCGCGTAGTACGAGCGCGCTTCATCTCGCGACTCTTCTCCTCCATCGCGCTGCTCAGACTCTCAGACAGGAGTTCTAAGCTTGTCAGCTGAGGGAAACAGATTTCATTCTATAATTTAATTACTTTTTAACTCAAATGGACATTAATGTATCACATTCTGAGTTCCATACATATGTCTAACGTTACATTTCACAATAAACAAATTAACAGAACAAATACTCAAATAACATTGAAACGCTAAGTTCAAATTCAAATTCAAAAGATTGACATAATATCTACATATGATTATGTGGTTTAAATGTGTCACGTTTTTCCACTCATGACAATTATTAATGTATAGATGATGTCTTGACTTTTCCATTGATAACAAAATGAAATACAATTGGAAGAATAATTTTATATTTAGTAAAGTCTTTGTATTAATTAATAAATCCAATCTTATCTTCAAATTTGTTAAAAACATTTATGAAAATAGCACCTACAAATTTATGTCAAATTCAAAATATGCTGTAAAAGTTTATTTATTGTAAGTTTATGTTATACAATATTATGTATAATTGTATATTATGGTGTATGTTATCAGGTGTTCTCAACTTCTGACATATTTTTATTTAATTCAGCTAATTGCATTAATTTCTATAAATTATTTAAATATGTACATAAAAATATGTTATTATTTATTATATTCAGTCAGTAATAGCTAGTTTGTGATATTATTTTGTAATTAAGTCAAATATTGTTTATTATATTTTATGACGGTTTTTGTTATATCATTATAACACTTAATCAGAGTCGATAAGAGTTTCCCTGGGAGTCCCACTCCCTATACCGCCCTGGTTAAATAAAGTCGTTTTGCGTGGAATCTAACGTTCCGCGCGATCTGTGGACGATTGAGGAACTACTTCATAAAGTACTCATTTTCTACTATATTAACATCGATGACGACAATGGCGGAAACGTCAATTAATACGATCGATGTGCGATTTTGCATAAGCAACTCTCTTTATTAATGAGGATATTTCTGATGGATAACTAAGCTTAGAGCTAGGCAACAATTGTATTGTCAGATTCGATTTGAGTGCCAAGGCGTACTTACGTCTGAAAACTGTATTTGCCTTGGCTAGGCTACACTACGTCCTAGCTTGAACAGCATATTCAATTATTTCGCACAAAATGTCAGTGACGCCTGCACAACACTTTATAGTAATAATAAATCAAGAAATCGTTTTAAGCTAGCCAGGCTAATATGATGAAATAAATTGAAGTTGAGTTTCGTCTGTTGTTGTTGATTTCAGCGTCACTGCACTCGTATCTACTGACCGATTAGCGGCATGCTTTTATAGTTTCACATTGGAGCGCTCTCAGCGCGCAGGACTTAGATTCCGTTGACTTGGGAGTAAGGGGACCTCCAAGGGGAACTTCTTTATCGACTTGCTTAATTAACTGAATAGAATAGACACTTATTAATTAAATAAATTAATACATACAGTCTACATAATTTGCTGTGCACACTCAACAAGGATAGTATTGTAAAATGTAACTATTGTTGCATTCTATGAAATGTGTCATACAATGAAAGTTCAGCTGCACATTCTTTAAAGTATTGTTGTAAATAGCAAGTATTGTCATATGTGTTGGTATGTTCTTTGAAGTATTGTTGGAAGCGGCAAGTACTGTTATGCTCTATGAAGTGTTGTCATTTGCTATGTTCTTTCAAGTAATGTAGTGAACCACAAGAATTGTTATATCTTTTAAGAAGTATGGTACCTAATGAAACAATCAATATAATGTTCTACTTACTAGACAACCACGCAACTACACTATTGATGAACGATAATCTATGATACTTACATGCTGAGCGATGTCAGTTGGCACTAACTGTTGAGATGCAATGTACTTCTCTTTAATGTCCGAGTTGAGAGATTTGCCTTGGCGACAAATTCTTCTACTTGTGATTGGCAAACCTGTGAAAAGAAATGTAAACACTAAGCCAAAATAACAATAAGGTGGGGCCAACTGAAGGGCATTGATTAGAACCTGTCGGCATTATTGCATCGACAAGACATTCCAAAACACTTAAGATAAGATAAGTTGATTTATTAACCAATCGACTTGTACCAAATACAAATATTAATATCATGATGTTAAGTAAGAATTATAGATATAAATTAGAGATACCATAATACATTGAGTAGAAGATAAATAAATAATAAAATACGGGCACTAGCTATGTTACGCTCTAATTCTAGAAGATGGTAAAAACTACAAATATAATTGGGCCATTTATCATTTGGTGCAATATTTAACCAAATCCATATTGTAACACGTTTGCAAGAAAAATAAAATAATAAAATAAAGCAATAGACAAACACTATTTAATATGCAGTGCTAAAACAGGGTAAAATCGTATTAATAATTAAGCGAACTCCTATGTAACTAGCTCCCAGCCAACTGTAAAAATTACATTATTACATTATTTTGTTACGTGCTAATTTAACTACTTTATAGCATCGTAGGTCGTTGAGTCTTTATATGCAACAAATGTGAGATAAACGTCTAACAAACAATTTAAAAGATAAAGAAAATTTTCTGTGAAAAAAGATAATTCCCAGTAAGATAAGTTATTTTCAGCTGATGTGGATAAAGAAGAATTTTCAGAAAAAGAAATTTTAATTTAATTTTGTTTCTCTGGACACTGGTCTTTGGTCCACTAACTCTAGCAACTAATTTCCATCACACTTACCTTCACTTCTGCCTCCGCCTTATCGCAGTCTTCTCCAAAGACGTACAACGACACGACACGGTCCAGACACGACGTTAGCTCGTACTTCAAACCGTCGATCTGAGAGAAATAGCCGTCAAGACGATCTACTTCCTCGTTCACTTTTCCCGATTTACTCTTTAAAGATTCAATCAATCTGAAACCAAACAATCATTCACTTAACACACAAAGCAACGGACCACTTGCCACACATCTGAGCCAGCAAACTTGTGAGATCAGCGTTGAATCAAGACTGTTCCCTGGAAATTGACTCATTGGAGTGGGCGCACACTTTACTGTTAGAACGGTGATTGCACGTTGAGGAAAATCAAGAGCGAAACCTGTGTCCTATCATTGTGTTCTGGTAAGCAAATTTTGTGTGTAATTGTAAATTACGGATCAATATCATATTTTGAAGATTGTTTTAATTATTTACGGAATCCAAAACATTTATCTTCAATCACTCCGGCGTCCTTTCATAAGAAATGTAAATAAACACACAAATAAGTTGTTATTGCTTTTTTTATTTCTGAGGTTTATTGTTTATTGTTGTTTATTGGTGATGAGTATGGAAAAGAAGTGTGAGTGGGAGGAAGGGGGGCACTGCTTGGTCCTACCATAATACATCACTATGTGATACATTAATTGCTAATATAGTGTAACATCTCCAAATCATAGCCAACGATTTGGAGTTCAGGGAATACAGGATATACTTCAGTGGTCCATTTATATTTTCAACATATCAAGATATAAATTTGTCACTACAACCATTGAGTATATAACCATCCACAACCCTAGAAGATCATAGAAAAAAAAATCAAGTACAATAAGATTTCTAAACCATGATGATAGGTTCATGTAGGTGCAAGATTGACGATTCCAGGATTCTTCAGGTTGTTTACCAAGGAATTACGGGAATACATAAATAGTTCTGTGTGTATTGCAAATTGCAATGGTCAAATCGTATTTTTTGGAATCATTTGTGTTAGTGAGCTGCCATTGTCTTTTTTATTTTAATTTTAATTTTATAGTAATTTTTAACCTGTAAATAATTGTTTATTATTCTGTGTCATATAAGAAAATAGCTTTGACTGCAGAGACCAAATAGAGGTCTATTAATAATTAATATTAAAAACAGTGTGATCAAATTTATTTAAAAAAAAAACACGTTGGCCTACAATTGAAATGATGGCCTTCATTGAACATCAATGTTTCAATAATTTTTTCGAGAGCTTTAATTCCAACACTAGTATTAAAGAAATAACCAAACGTGTATGCATTTTACAACTCGCATGGCTCTGTACTAATCGTAATGAATGAACATGCAAGTGAGGTCATATCTATAACCCTGGTCAGAGGAGAAGCTTACAAACCTCTGGGTCGAGGAGAAGGGGGGGGGGGGACTGAACTGTGGTTCTAAATAATTTGACTGCACCAAGCAGACATACACATATTTATACAACTTATACACATATTTTATCGTCGCGATTATCTTTATTGATATTTAAGCTACAAAAATAGTCGTTAACCCATTTTTCTAATTTGGTACCTATGAAGAGATGGGTAATCACAGTTTGAGTAATTTCTTTCAGCTGTTGTGTCATCAGCAACCCTTGGCCTGTCGATCGTATGGAATGTCCCAATTCTAAACGAGAACATGGGATAAAAATAGAATGTGCAGATCTCTATGGAGGATGGTCTACTTGTGCAGCACTGCTAGTAGGAGAGCTAAAACCGTCGGATGGTCATCAACTTGGACTCGATTCAACCGGCAAAACAAACACAGACCTACTTTTTTCTATTCTTTTAATAAATACGAACTGAGATTTTCGTCGTCCCCTGGCTTGCTACAAGAAACACTCGAAATAACCTCACCATGCATAACTGCAATAATATAAGTGAAATATGAAGAGATGCTTAATCCTGGCAATACAGGGCCAACGAGCGGATGTATGTATGTTCAGAGGCTTTGTAATAAGATCATTAAGATTGTGTATATACTTTTGAACTGAATTGAGTTGGACAATGACGCAAATGTTGTGTGCATCTTGATGCGTGCTTGGAGTTGGGCACACGCCAAAGTCGATGTCAGCTCACAGGTGTTATATTTAGTATAGACACGTTGTTTACTTTATTCCTTGTAGCAGGGCCGCTTTGCAGGTTTTAAATTTTCAACGATATTTTCATTATCTTATACAGGCTTCTAAAGTGAGGATAGAGAGGTGTTTAATTAAACCATATCTAGCTACTACAAATATAAGGGAACAGAGTTTAAACCATATCCAGTTGCTACCAAGGAGAGGGGAGAGAGTTTAAACCATTTCAAACCATATCCAGCTGCTACCAATGAGATGAAAAGAGAGGTTCAAACCATAGTTGCTACTAATGAGAGGGGAGAGAGGTTCAATCAAACCATATCCAGTTGTTACCAATGAAATAGAATAGAGGTTTTAACCATATCCAGTTGCTACCAATAGAAGGGGAGAGTTTAAACCATATCCAGTTGCTACCAATGTGAGGGCAAAAAGTTCAAACATAATGTGTCCATATTTGAAATGTATAAACACGGGACAATATTATAAGAAGTCAAGAATGGCAAGATCGCATTCGCATTCCAAATGTACAGGCCTAATCAAATTTGGATATTATATTTAGTGTAATCCAAGTGGTATATAATTTACCACGAAAATAAATCACTTGAAACCTTTTAGTACAAAAAGGTTTCGATGAACCGTTTTAGAAACAGCATGGAGGTCATAGATAAAGCAAGCAATTTCCTTGCTGATTATTGGATGGGCGTAACGAATTTAGCGAGCAAAGTGAAGTATACTTTGAATATCGATTGAAAAAAAGCATGGGTGATTATTCGCTTTTTCTTTGCTTTATTTTGCTCTTCACAGGACAAACGGTCACTTGATCTTGATCAAAGTAAACCTTCAAAACAATTAAACTTGACTTGACGCGTTCCTTCCAGTGCAATCTAAGTGAAAGACGCACGTTTTAGGGAGCCAAGCATATATACATCACGTTTCTGTCCGGCCGTACTTTCGTGCGTGTGTCACGAATGATCCAGGGGGTTGTCCACAGTGGCGTATCCAAGGGGGCCCGGGGGGCGGCAACCCCTCCCCCCGAAATCCCAGCTTAAGTAGTTTATTCTGCAAATCATCTAGGTTTACGCAAAAAAAAAGTAAATTCCTCCATTAATTTTTCTTTTTTTCGTTCAGCAAAGCCCCTTAACTTCTGTTAAAATACATAAAAACCACTGCAAAAACACGTACTTTTAAAAAAATTGTCTGCGGTGCTATTGTGGAAGGGCATCCCCGCCATCTTCCCCATTGTTCTTCCAAGTCCCACCCGAAATAAATTCATGCGTACGCCACTGGTTGTCCAGTAAGTCCAAAGTCTTGATGCACGGAGATAGTGTGTGGCAATTAGTAGGCCTAAGAAGTCACGTCGCCGGGTGGAGACCAGCCACCAGCAATCATAACATTATTTTTCTAACGTTTTACTCAGTGGTGTTATAGGCCCTACTAGGACAAGGCTGGCTTTGAGTCCTATACTAACAGCTTTTTGACAACCTTTTCAACTTAATTAACTGTATATGTTCTTTTGATTTGTTAAAAAAAAATGGCAACAATTTAAGTACTTATAGTTATAGTTATCTGAAGAGGATCACTGTATCGAAAAAAAAATGGTCTGTAGCTTGGATTGTGGGAGTAAAGGTTGGCAGAATGAAATGAAAACAATATTGGGCGACTGAGCAGACTGTACTGTACGACTGATCGTATTGGAATGAAGCGATAGAAGCGAAGGTTTGATTGTGAGTGGGGGTACATTGCATGACGATGTTAGATATACCCTCCACGAATTGTATACGAATATGGCAGAATTTGTCTTAACCATGAAGTACCTCATTTTTACAGTTTGAAAGTCACATCTTGTCAAGCGTTCAAATGTAACATTCAGTTAAATATAGTTTTTAGAAAATAACGAAATAGATTCTGGAATAAAAGACGTTTTTATTTACACAAAACCGTTCTAGCACAGGCGCGTGAAAAAAACTATAGCCTCCAGAGAAACGAAGAACAGCACCTCACCTTGTATAACTTATGTTCTATAGACATAATCAGATTTAGATATACAATATAACTGTACGATGAAGTTAAAGATATATCAATAATAATTAACTCAATAAAAAACTAGTCTAACTTCAGAATACTAATGTTAGATCTATGAACAACCCAACCAATCAATAAGTATAAAGTGCTCTGCAATTACTTGAGCCGGCGTCGAGGAGGAGGAGGGTATTGTCGGCGTAGGACGAGATAGTCGAGGAGACACGCGTCAGACCGACGTGATGACCGCGTGACACGCACCAATCTAACTTTTACCTTACCAATCATCAAAATGCGAATAGAAACAAATCGATAGTTTTTACAGAAACACAATCTCTTGTGAGAGGTTGTAAGTTGCAACTGAATTAAAAAAATATATATATTCATATATTTGAATTGCCAAATTTGAAAACGTACCTGCAAGATTTTGATTAAAAGTTTCGTTTCACCAGTGTAAGATATGAGCGTCAAATCAGATCGCAGCACTCAACTCCAGCCACCCAGCCAGTCTTGCTTCCAGTTCGGAAAACTTTTTGTCTGCTACTGCCCGAGTTAAACGGTGACCGGTCGCGCGACACCGCATGGGACCGCGAGGTGGGATATTATTAGCGCGCGCGCAGTGAGCAGACAACAAACAGGTACACAACACTAGAGTAGACAAACAACCGGGGGGTGAACAACACTAGAGTAGACAAACAACCAGGGGGTGAACAACACTAGAGTAGACAAACAACCAGGGGGTGAACAACACTAGAGTAGACAAACAATCAGGGGGTGAACAACACTAGAGTAGACAAACAACCAGGGGGTGAACAACACTAGAGTAGACAACAACCAGGGGGTGAACAACACTAGAGTAGACAAACAAACAGGGGGTGAACAACACTAGAGTAGACAAACAACCGGGGGTGAACAACACTAGAGTAGACAAACAACCAGGGGGTGAACAACACTAGAGTAGACAAACAACCAGGGGGTGAACAACACTAGAGTAGACAAACAACCAGGGGGTGAACAACACTAGAGTAGACAAACAACCAGGGGGTGAACAACACTAGAGTAGACAAACAACCAGGGGGTGAACAACACTAGAGTAGACAAACAACCAGGGGGTGAACAACACTAGAGTAGACAAACAACCAGGGGGTGAACAACACTAGAGTAGACAAACAACCAGGGGGTGAACAACACTAGAGTAGACAAACAACCAGGGGGTGAACAACACTAGAGTAGACAAACAACCAGGGGGTGAACAACACTAGAGTAGACAAAACAACAGTTGATCAATTTTAAAGTATTTCTAACACGTCTACATATGTGATTAACTCATGAGCAAGTTAAGCCTTCCAGTGTTCGACAATTTCTTGTTTCCATTAGTTTATTAAGAGGTATTTTATTCTGGTAAAGTGGGGATAAAGATAAATTGGTACCGTATAGTTAGGTTTTGTTAACTTTTGTACGAGCCGTAGCGTTTTGCGCTTAGTTGTAGGCTCATGCTCACCGGAATAGTTTAGAAATGACGTTCATCTAATAATAGGAAGTAATTAATATCGAAGTAAGCCTCGCGAATGTAGGAAGGAATAGCATGTTCAGGCGAAAAGGCATTCATTACAGACTCGTACATCCCATCACACTTGGATTGGGGCCTAGACGAGTCGTGTCATAATACCCTTTGAGTTCAAAATTGAATTATTACACATAGTTACCAAAACACATAGTGACACACACTCGTAATGTGTTTATACCTAGTCTAGTCACATTGCTCTCTCATAGAGAAGTGCCATCTAATCAACTACGCAGTTTCACGCGTGTTAGTGCCAAAAAGTCGCATACAATGAAAGATTCCAACTCGTGTAAAAATTTCAGTGTGATTGTCTTTTAATAGCGTCAAATATAAATAGAGCGTATTTTTTGTGTGAACATCTGCATATGCTACACCTAAACGTCGCCGCGTCGCTTAGACGTGGGAGACCGTGTAAAGTTCGCACGTGCCTTCGCATGTCGCCTGCCGCTCGCCGTATTATGCAAGTTATTAGCTCTCGCTAGACCCACCCATGGTACAAGGCGCTACAAAGCTACCTTCTCCGAGCTATATGCTACATTCTGCAAGCTGTTAGCTCTCTTAAATTGATGAGCTCTCTGCTACATTATGCAAGCTGTTAGTTCTCTGCTACATTCTTTGATTTACATCCACTCTGCTACATTCTGTAAGCTGTTAGCTCTCTTAAATTGATGAGCTCTCTGCTACATTCTCCGATTTACATCCTCTCTGCTACATTCTGCAAATTATTAGGTATCTGCTACATTCTTCTGCAAGCTATTATGGCTATACTAATGAATCAAGGTTCCTACCAAACAATATACACTACTTATTGAACGCTAAATGTAGTTTACAGGCGCGTATAGGAACTCTTTTTCGAGTGTGTGTGTGTGGGGGGAATCTTAAGCTTATATTTTTGCTTTGGATGCTCGACATTACTAGCAACAAGTTAGCACCCCCCCCCCCCCCCAAGTATCTAGGGCGAGACGGTTCGTCGCCCGGCAGACAAGCGAATACGCGCTTGCTAGCGGACACCGACTCCGGCCCTATATACCACTACCAGAGTTGGGGGGTTTTCAGCTATCTGCACACGGCCGCCCCCCGAAAGAGTTACAATCTTGAAACTCGGTATGACCTGGTCATGTGGTCCCATGACATACCCCCCTAAAAAAAAAAATCAAACCCGATCCGACAACTCTTTCTGTGTTAAATAAAAAAGGGCCTCAACATCCGTCAAAATTCCTTAAAGCTGGCTGGGTGGGTGGGTGGGTGGGCAGTTACTCCGCGGAGAAGAGTTCTTTAGCATACAGAGAAGAACGGAAATTCTTAGAACTATGAAACTTGGGACCACAATTAGGGTATTTCAGACCGCAGTAGTTGCCTTTTGCTTTCAAAACCAAAATCGGGTAACAGGGGGACACGGAGGGAAAATCAAAATCAATTGGCATGATAATCAAAACGCGTATACCAAGGCTGGTTAATTGTACCAAACTTGAAATTTAAACATGCCTATTAACAATTATAAATATCTGCTTCCAAAAACACAAGTGGCTAAATTTGGGATGACCATGGGCCCAAAAATGACAAAAAAAAACATTATCTGAACTTTAAGAAATGAATCATTCAAAGAAAACGCTACAACTGAGATGTTTCCAAACGATGGGAATACATTTTGCTATCTCTCATTCTTTATCAACTTTTGAATATGGAAAGCAAAATTGGTTAAAACGGGGTACCGGAAAAAAAAAACAAAATTACAAAAGTAGGTAATTCCGTACTCTTAGAATAATACGTATACCGGAGGGGGAAAGGGAGAGGAAAAACGGTTCATCTTAAGAACCTTTGAAAACTTTGGGCCACAGTCAGATGTACCTCATATAACAAAAAACCGAGGCAACTGGGACCGGGAAGGAGGAAAATCAAATCTATCAAAATAAAAACGCGTAATTACTCAGGCGTTTAAGTAATTTGTACACACCAAGCTGAAATTAAAAACATGCCTCTTAACCATTATAAATATCAAGTGATTATGCTAGGCGTGGTCTTGTTGTTAGCGTATCTGCTTCCAATGCAGAAGGGGGCCAGGGTTGATGTCCCGCTAAAGTCCGAAGTTTTTTTAACTTTGATTTGGACTTAAGTCTATCAGTTCTTGTCTTAGGAGTTTGTTAAACGGTGACTTGGAGCCGTCTAGCAAAAACAAAACGCGCGTTATTACTAGTTTTTTGTTTTCGTAGTAATTTGTATTACAAGCGTGAAATTAAACATGCTCTTATAACCATTATTAAATATCTATTGCTTATGCTAGTGCCGTTGGTCTTGTTGTAGCGTACTGCTTCCAATGGCAGAAGGGCCAGGGTTCGATTCCCGCCCAAGTCCAGAAGTTTTTTAAACTTCTGATTTGGACTTAAGTCTATCAGTTCTTGTCTTAGGAGTTTGTAAACGGTGACTTTGAGCCGTCCTAGCCAACGAAGCCACCATAATAAATTCCAAGTTGTTCTGGATCGGCCTTGTTGATTCTGGCGTATTGATCGCGGATGTTCGCACTGTCCATACCACTGATTTGATAATTTTCCTATTAAAAATATCGATCTTTGGTTGGTTATCGCTCACTCGTCGATTGTCGTCGGGGCCTGCACAGGGGTTGCTTGGCCGCTTTGATTTAAAAAGTCCCCCACTGAAAATCAGTTATATATAACTGTAGTGGGGTAGACTTAAATAAAAATTTATTTTATTTATTATCAAGGGGTATCTTTGGGGGGACCCGTGGGCCCCAAAAAAATGTAAAAAAAAAATTTGAAATTAACAAATTTAATAATTCAAAGTCCATTCATTCACACCCGTGTGATAGCGAAAAAGACGAACAACAAAAAGCTGTGAATATCCCCCCAAAATACAAAAATTTGTGGTAAAAAAAGACGCAAGCCAAGTCTCTCTCAAAAGTCTTCGGATGTGAATGCTGTGAGATATAGAAGTTGAGCCAAGCTTTTTAGTCTTTCTCCCTAGTCGTTTGAAAATTTATGTAAGATCAGTTCGCCTGTTGACGAGCGCCAAGCCAAGGATTTTTTGTGGTAAAAAAAGTAAAATTTTAAACTCGAATCATAAAAAAACTGACTTGGCCATTTGAATTTGGTTCATGGCCAAGAATTCTTTTTTGATCGAGTTAAAAAATTACTTTTTTACCACAAAAATCGTTGGCTTGGCGATCGTCAAACAGGCGAAATTCTCTTACATATTTTAAAGCGGAAACTAGGGAGGGGGGGAAAGAATAAAAAAGCTTTGGCTCAACTTCTATATCTCACAGCACTTCACAGCCGAAGACTTTTGAGGGAGAGCTTGGCTGCCGTCTTTTTTACAAAATTTTTGTATTTTGGGGGGATTACTGACTACAACTAAGTTGTTTAGGTGTAGACTGTAGCCGTGGTAATTTACGGCGTGACTGGTTGCTTAACACTCTCAAATGGGGCAGTGGGGGGGGGGGGGGACAGGATAAAGCCGGGGGCACCCCCCCTTCCTACGCGCCTGGTAGTTTTAAGATATGAATCAAACTCAGATTGTTTTGAATTACTAAGCATCCCTATAAACATTGAATGGATTGTATTGACTTCTCAATTGATTGATTGGATATAGCATAACGTCTCATATTAATGCACTTTGGCTATTCGAGATGATGAGTGGTGATAGATGAGGATAATGTATGAGCAGAAGGGAGGAGGGGAAACCCGGTACCGGCACGTAACCTACTACTTTCGAAAAGTAGCTACCAAGGGGACCAACGGCTTAACGTCCCATCCGAAAGAACGGTGTAACCTTAACAGTCATATAGGTTCCTCCCTTAACCCGGACTGCCGAGCAGACGTCGAGGAGAACGAAGCCGTTACACTAGCTCTCGAACCCTCCGTCTGCTCTAATCTAACGTGAGTTTCAGGGCGAACGATCACCCACTCTACCCCTGACCACGTCCGAAGGCTGCTTAACTTCGGTGTTCGCTGGTTATTGACTTCTTAATGAGTCAAATCACCATCTAGAAACGAATGTAGAGGCAGTTGAGATATCTCGAACACTCGAACTACTCGGAAGAGGTCAGAGCAATGTTTCACCACGAAATAGAACCAATAAGTCAAGAGCTGAAGTATGAGCGTGTAATAAACCACGGCTAGACATTAGTTAGTACCAGAAGGGTGAAACTTTATAGCGCGTGATATGAACGTGATGAACGTCCGCGGATCCAGGCGTGCACGGCGTGATGTCATCGATGGCTAGAGTCCATCGGGACGGAGCCAACCAGACACAAAAATAGCGTCGACCTGCAGACTTTTAAGCACACAAGCTGGTCTCGTTCGTACTGTTTTATGACAGACATCCGCGGACATGTTTACGACTTACTTACGACCAGTAGAGGTACTTTTCACGCGTCAATCTAAGCATGGCTAAGCGTCAACCGAGGGAGAAACAAAGCAATGCTTATAAGGCTGGTAAAGATGCCTCAACATAACCAACAGGAGGCACAGATGTATACAGAAGACTATCGGATTACCGTGGAAGCCTACTTGCGATTTATTTTCAGCTCTAGCTAAAACTGAGCATAAAACGACGAATAAGTATGAAGATGTTCAGTTGGGCAAGAGTGAGGCGTTGCATGCTTTATGAGTATGACTAAATGTGTTACCCATTGGGCCGGCAGAGCTAACTCATGCGTAACGCGTGAATGTCTGATTCCGGAATTCACATGTTCGATAGAGACCATCACCTTCCGCCAAAGGCAATCCTGACTGAAAGTTTGTCCAAGGTTTCCTTTCCTTGTTAATGCGAATAGAAGGGATTGAATCATCTGACCGGCAACAGGGTATACAAGAACTTGTTGAAGGGTAATGCCAACAAATAAAACTCATGTCAATGGAAGGTAATGCTCGGTTTTTATCGTGAGACTCAAACAGCCGGCCGGACAAGGAAGTGATGTAAAAGGAGAGCCTCGCTCCCTAAAAAGTATAAAAGTACGTGTCTTTCCAGGGTTCAAATCTTGTTATTGGCGGAGATGAAGGGATAAAAAGTGAAATATGTTCTAATCGGGAATTCAAATCTTGTTGGTGGAGGTGCCGGGTATTTATATGTCAAGTTTGGGTGACGATAGCTTTGACCCCCAGGGTCACTAAACACAAAGACAGCAAAAAAGCATATGCCATTCGGAGGTCATGTTCAGTTTTTATCATGAAATGAGACACACACACGCACGGACAGATCAGTGATGATGCATACTTGAGGGGTTCACTCCCTAATAAAGAATCACCACATTTGGCAGTTAGAAAATAGCTATTCGCTCGGCCAAGATGCATCCGACGTATATGAAACTTTGCAAAGGTGTCAATAAAGTATACATGGACAGCCCTGCGGTCATAGATTTTCTTAATCAGCCAGAAACAAATCACGAATATAGTCAATTTTGGAGTTTTTAACAAAATCAAAATTCGTGAAAACTGATTTATTTTTTATTAATTATTTTAAAATAAAATTTGGAAATGTGTTGCTGCAGAGCCCTATATTTCCACATTCTTGACATATGTTCAAAATTTCCAACACTTGTGTTAGTCGGCCGAACGAACAGCAATTTGCCTAAAACGCATGTCCTATACACTCTTAAAGGACTAAAATTCAAATAACATTTGTCAAGATAGTTGAAAGTCGGCCCTAACATGGGGTAGCACTCTAGCAGGCCTGGCACTTGCGGTGGAATACAGACCCATGGTCAGCTAAATGTTTTGCACACGGTTTCAACTGGACTTGGCCTTGTCGGGCTGTTGACACAGCGTGTCACCTGTGCTGAATGAAGGAAAGACACTCTCACGACGATTCTATTTTAAATGCAGTAGGATGCCACATCTAGTACAGGAGGTTCGAGTAAAACAGACTGAAGTTATAGCACACGGCTCTCTAGTTCCAGATAGGTGGTTGTCATGGAGATTGATAGTCTCTCCTGTATCAGTCACCTGTGTGGGATTAGCTTAGTTACACGCGATACCATTTTAGATTGCATTTGCTGAGATTATGCGACAGCAACACACAATATTGTGAACTTCCACACAACCAATAATAACTTATTTCATTATGTTATTGTGGAATTTCCAGATAATATACTTATCCCTAGTAAAAATGTAAGTGTCCCAAATCAATGGTAATGTGCATCAACGCTCTTTCGAATTCTGCCGCTGCGGATTAAAGATGGAAGTGCGGGGAGGCGAGGTCATTCGACCCCTTGGCCGGTAGCCGCAAGGATATTTTCAAAGTTGGCCGTACAGATTGATAGTAACGTAATTCCTATAACTGTTAAATGTTATTTTGTGTCAAGAATGGGAAAAAGAAACTAAACGCTCATCCATCAACGAGACTATAAAAAAAACGTTTGCAAAGAGAGATCAAATAAATCGGACATACACATCAAAAATTGAAATCGCAATTATTAAAAGCTGTGATTACAAACTACGAAAGGAAAATCTATTTGAACACATCAATATTATATAATTCATGTTTATAATTTATTCTTATTGGTCATTGGCCTTAGGCGTATACGCTTTAATAAAACTTCCTGTATAAGGGAAACAAAAATGTATCCTTTGGTTTGGTTTGATTGCCAATTTACCTGGACAAGATTTAACAGTTATTAATAATAATCGTCGTATGACGTATTATTATTTTATTTGAATGTGCACAAACAATAATACCAATAATCCTACTTATTTTAACAATAGAGGCCTCCGTCTATACCTACTCGGACGTGCTACATAACAGAGTTAAATAATACAAAAACAAAATATTTATTCAGCATTACCGTTGAAAACAAACTAATCAGAGGTATAAGGCCAAGTGGCATCAGTATTGAGTGGTGAAGGATTTACAGTTTCTAATTATGATAAAAAAAAAGGTCATAAGAGAGGTCAAATTGGTGTTGGAAGCCCAAGGGGTTTGCTGGTGAACTGTCAAGCAGTCACCAACTCGAGGTTTTGCATGACTAGCAGGAAGGCTTAGACAAGCTAGTCAAGGTAGACTCCAACACCGCGGCCCCCTTGTACACTGATGTAGGCAGTTTCCTTATATATGAAGTGAGCACAAAAAGTGTGAAGAGACTTATGTAACAACATTTGAAGGGATTTTAGCAATTTACCTATGGAGCCGAGAAATTTTTTGCTCCATAGACTAAGTATGAACATACATAAGTATGAATTTGATTTCATAAGAAATATTTCTTCTGTTGCACCCAAATTCATAGCATATTATCTAAGTTCAAAGGTATTGAAGGTTCCCTGAATATTTTAACAAGCTGAGAGCAGCTGTTTTGTCTGGTAGAGTGAACAATCAGACAAAAAAATATGTAGGCCCTACTGAAATTCAATAAAATCAGACGACACTGTGAGAAGTATTTTTCGATTGTGCCGAAAAACGTGTAAGGTTTAAGGTAAGTGATTTCGAGGACCCCGAGAAAATGTTGTCAATATCAGAGTAGCAGACAAAAAACAAAACAAATAACCTTCTGAGCTACTTTTGGCAGGGTAGTCTAATAAGAGTCTTTACAACACTCATTCATTACCATTGTCGTGTAAAAGCAAAAATTGACTTAAAAGTTTGCCTCGACTAGGTATCGAATCCAGAACCTCCGGTTCTATGTATCAATTCTCTTGACAATTGATACCCAGACCACAAAGCAAACAAGAGCATCGGTTCAAACTTTATCACTGGTACACAACTAATCTTAAAAACCTTGCGATCCCGTTCTTCTTCTGTAAACCACAACATGCCACACTGTTCCAAATTTCCAAATTTCCAAATTTGGTAGCTCTCGAGTTCCGTTTCCCAAACATTTCGTCACTTGCAGCTGTAGCAAGGTTATTTCTATTGTTAGTCCAATTAGGGCCTTCATTATGAAATGAAAAGTGTCCACTTCCAGTAAAAGGACAGTCGTATATTTATAAAGCAGACTATTTTTGTATGACCGTGGTTTGTCTAACCCGCTAGTGCAATGGTCTATGTGTAATTTTAAGGAAATTGTTAATTATAAGGCTTATATTTAGAACCATTTAATATTCTAAACAAAAGAATGTTCAAAAATCAATAACTTATAAAGTACCAAATTAGTGGGCTGTAGACCAACAAACGAAATTTTTTTAGGTTTTCAAGCAAACGATATGTTATTATGTCATCAAAATAAAACGGTGGATTTTACTTTGTATGAACTTGTGATGTTCCGACTTTACTTTCGTTTTTTGGAACAGTTTCCAACAATCAAATAGAAGAACGAAATCAGAGGGCGCCGTCGAGTCTATCTATTGCAGAAAACAGTAAGGAAAGTAACAAACCCATGCGGAGATGGTGTTGAGTCTTTCCGCCTTGGTATGATATTATATTTTATGCTTCCTATTTTGAATACCGTACTCACAAACCTATTGCTAACTAAAAAAAATTGACTACAAATGTGTAATGGTACTTTATAAAATGTAAAATTATAATTAAGTATATTCAGTATTGGTTTTCATATTAAACCAGTCATATTTCATTTTAATTCGAGCATTGGGTATAGTAGTTATTGTTCGTAAGACTTGGTAACATAAGTCCAAGGAAGGTGTGGATGCCACTGAAATATCACGGAGTTGGTAAGTGCATTATATTGATTTAACTGAGTAGGTCTAGTGTTCAGTGGTATAATATATCAGGGATCAAAGGTCCCATACAAGCATCACTTTTCTTTCCATCCGTCTGCGCGTGTCACATCTGACAATCAACACCGAATACGACTTCCGAGTGACATGCGTATTTTGGTTGACATTGTCCTTCAACAAGGATGACACCAAATGATTTTTGTGACTCTGAGGGTAAGGGTAGTGGGGGTGGCTAGCCCCCCAAAACTTTTTAAATTTATGTGCCCGGCCCCTCCACCATTAATGAATGCAAGAACAAGCAAGAACATTTTTTGTAATGGTAAGATGTTTTAATAACATGATGCTGCCACCGAAGAGATCGACGCACAGCGAATAATTTGATTTTTGTATTTTTCTTCGTTGATTTGCTGTTGGTACTCCTGTACCCACGCTTGTTTTTCTTTATTAGTAGTTTGTGTTAATGCCCAAAATTACTATCTTTAAAACGTGGGTTGTACGTTACTATGATTTGATTCCCTCAAATAAAAATCCAAGCTATTGTTAGACAAATGCTGATTCCACAACAGGCATCCATTTATAAGTTGTTGCAAATTCGCTGTCATTGTTACAGTGGTAAAAGAAACCATTTGTAAATATTTACGCTATAAATCACGTTTCACATTTAGATTGTTTTATTTGGAGCAAGTTGAGATCCAGCCAATTGGCCCTTCAACTACAACAGACCAGTTTCAGGAATTTAACATAGTAGTAAGAAAAGATCAACACATAATAATGTTCAGATTTATGTTAACTTAACAATCGATTATAATCAATTAATAAAAAATTTAAAAAATTGCGACAAAGGACGCGAAACTTGCAATAAAAAAACACATGAAATTCATATATTCACTTCTATTGAAAGCAAAGGTTTGCATCAAGGCCTAAAAGTGAAAATACTGTACAAAAATTAATATTGATCATCAATTCAAAACACGTAATTGCCGATGTTAAAATAATCAGAAGAGTTCGTGTCCTTTTCGATTTAGTATAATAATGTTATCGTTTCAAATTTCAAGGCAATTGAGTAAAATTCTTTCAGTAAGAACTTTTAATACTCTCCTGTTCAAGCAACACGAATATGAGTGCAATACCAAAGAAGATCAGAACAAAATCAAAACGGTAACCCACATGCCTTGCAGTTCCTCAATTGCTCTCTCCGTCTCGCTAAAACGCAAACGTTTGAATATTCACATGTTACACTAAAATAGTAGTTTTCAACTCGGAACTATCTCCACACTTGAACCATCAAGAATTACATTACCAAGTACCAATATTACAATTTAACTTTGATGTTGACAATTCTTTCATTAGGTTTTTAAAACCAGGGCAACGCTATGAAATACCATTCAATTACCAACATCAAGCAAAAATGATGACTAATATTTTTTTTTTAATTTCAAACTTTTGATTAAAGACTGTATTTTTTTAAATAATATAGTAGGGCCTAGGCCCTATAATGTGCGGCAGATATATGGATGTTAGCTATCGCCATAAATACAAGACATGTAATCGTTTACATACTCGTGCTTAGTTAGTCAGAACTTCCATCATGTGCAACAGCCAGCAACACTTACTATAGGATACCCAGCACCTCCAACATAGCACTTGGAACCAAATTTTAATCAAATAAATAAATGTTGCAAAAGTTAATATTGGTAAAAAGCGGGTTTAATAATCATCACAAATTCATATCCACGTTTTTGTTTCGAAATATGAATTATTTTTTTAAAAAATGTACCCGGCCTGGCCCCAGAGTCCAAAATATATTTTTTTTAAATTCCACATCATGATATTTTGGAACATCTACACTCTTCAAACCTTCCACATTATACATGCAGCTGCGGAGTGTCAATGCCTGCAACTCTCCCATCATTTGATTCCTAGTTGGCCAAGCTACATGACCTCTATGGACTAAAATCCTTATTTTACCCATTTGAAACCTATTGTTTAGGCTTGATGTTTTTGGAAATGCACGGTCCATTTGAGTCAAAGTTAACGAGGGTTTTCTGTATGCAAGCTGTATTCAAGGTACCATGGTTTCTACTAAAACTATTTCACTCAAAGTGTCACTAAAACTAAAGCTTGCATAAGACATGTATTGTATTACAATGGCCTACCATTCAATTATCGTTATCTTGCAAAAAGTTCAATATTGACACCCACATACAAACATTTTATTTAATTATTTGTTCAAAACATGTTGACATAAAAAAAATATGCCTAATTAATACCTAACATGTGATCAAAAAAGGGTTAAGTTTAAAAAATGTTTCGTTTTCACAATCACGCTTAATCGCACATCCACATTGTGTAACAGTTTTCGACACTGTACTATACAATACCTGGCACATCTATAATCTTTACGCAACCAAAAATTTGAGCAAATAATCAATTTTTGCAGCAATTTGCAGCAAACAAGAGATTAAACTTATTTCACCAAAATTAAAAATCTATGCTTTGGTTTTCACAATAATGATTGGGTACCGTATTTACCCGAATATAAGACAATATTTATTTCCATTTTTGACAGTTAAAAAATTGGGGGTCGTCTTAAATTCGCATATCAAGAAAATCATAGCGAATACGATGTTTTTCGAATCTGGCATGCGATGTTTTCGAGGCGCGTAGTACAGACGAGCGGAAAAAGAGCACCAAAATAACGGCGCGTACAATTAAAAAGTTTTTTCTTGGGAATCGATTCTGAATCAAGTCTTAGGTCACAATGATCAATTCCAATTTTTTGGAATCTATCCTTAATTTCTGTTCAAGCAATAGCAGACTGAGACCGGGTTGCATATGTTTACATCAATAAATATTCTTAGTTAAGTATGTTGAAATATTATTTTTCCAGTTTTAACTTCCTGAAATTGGGGGTCGTCTTAAATTCAAGGTCCGTCTTCTATTTGGGTAAATATGATATATTTTTTAATTTGGTTATAAGGTCTAAATACTGATAAAAAAAATATTTTCACACATCAATATTTTTGCCCCGCTTTACCTTCTTAAACCATCTTGATTATTCCAACATTTTCCTCAAGAGGAAACATCATTGTGAAGACTGGGTTCACACTCCCGGCTGTTACCCCCGCCATATCCTGCCATGTGCAAACACTCACAACTCCTCATTTCCTACTGTCACCTCCAGCAACAGGCACCCTTCATTCAGGGTACTCTGCTTCTCCCAATTGTTCTTTGCACTCTTTCTTGTATTATACAATAGCTGATATTACATACAATTCAGAAGTTACAAAAATCCAGCCCGATCAGGGTTCGAACCCGAGTCTCCCACATTCCAGGTAGGTGCCTCAGCCAACCAGACCAACCGAGACGGTAACTATTTAACTTCTGAATTGTAGTTGCATTATAGATCTGAATGGATGGAACAGTACTGCAACAAATATCTGTTGCCTTTGAACTGACTAAACAAACATTATTTATAATGTCATTACCAAAAGCAGGTATGAGCCAGGGTTTATTTCTCGATTTGGTTAGTCGGGAAACACTCCCGTAGGTGGAATTGTTAATATTTAATACAATCCAGAAGTTTTAAAAAATCCATCCCGATTGGGGTTCGAACCCGAGTCCCCCACATTCTAGGTAGGTTTAAGAGATGAAGGCCACACTCAAGTCTTCCTAGACTGTGTGGGCTTCTCAAATGAATAATATATAATAAATGTTAATATAAATATGTAACAAATTTGTATTTGAGAATAAAAGCACATCTGAATCTGAATCTGTGACAAGTAAGATGGGCCAATAGGTAACACATTGGTGTGTACGCCTAATCGAGATTTAAAGCTCTGATAAAACTGAATGTATGATTATTACATTAAGCTTTTATTTGAACCAGCTGTAACAGAAATAACGATCTGAAGCCCTTTATGGTCACTGAAGCATAAAGCTGCACCTGTTTTGAATCTCTGATTATTACCTAATAATTTTGTCTACCATGCCATCAGCACTACTGTATATTGTATACCTACCTAGTACCTAGTTATAAGTTAGTTTTAGTTTGTAGCCTATATGGGATAACTTTCAATACTCTAAATGTCTTAATTACATTATTATGAGTGAAATAAGAAAGTCTTATAAATAATGTAACATGCTCAAATGTTAATATAAGAATGCAAATAAATAAATAAAAGAGAGTAGCCCTAGTGCATGGTCACATGTGCTGGCTAAAGCTTAGACAGGGAACCCAACATACCTAGTTTGCAAACGCAAGGATCTTCAAGCTGAGAGTAGTTTCAGAATAACCTTACAGATGCTGATGTGATCAGAGGGTGAATCATAGCCAACCAGCCACTGGTATTTTAAATTGGGCTCTGGAGATAAGTCACGATTCTCTCACACATGACTTCGGCATAGACAAGGTTGCGTCGAAACAACTTTAAAAAACACAGCACTATTGTCTAAACTAGGGATGCACAACAATAAAATAAAAACAAATGATATAATCAAAAAGGTGACTAAAAATTAGCCGATTTTCACTATCATAGGGGAACCATATGAATATGATTAAGATAAAAAAAAGTCAACACCAAATTTTTTTGCTCATTCAGTGTAAAATCTTTTATCCATGTTGATTGCAAAAGGTAAGATTATACGGTAATCATTCACACAAGGCAAGAATTAAAAAGCCGTGGTACTAATTATTAAGGTGCGCATAAGCGTGGAAAATATGATATTTGGACAATTCTTTTCAGAAAACTTGCTATTCGATAATATTTTTTAGTATTTTTACTATCAATCATCAAAATTAAATATTGATTATCGAACAATATTACCAATATTGTATAGTATGTGCATCCTTAGTCTAAAAGGTATCGGTCAAGCAGGGCCTAGAGAGTACATATTATGTTAAGTGTGACTTACCCCTTGTAGGTGTTGGTGAGATGGTCTAGCTTCTCTTTGAGGACTCGTGCGGAAGGTTCTGAGAACGCATTCAGGTAGGTCAGAACCGTGCCGGACGCAAACAACACTTCTTCGTGTAGAGATTTGTTACCTTCTACACTTGCCAACAATTCCTAGAAAGAGAAATATGAACATTATTGTTGAGGCAAACCAATAGAACTAACTTTTCTACAATATCAGGGACATTGGAACATGCAACAAACAACTCGTTAAACTTGTTGCATGATTCCTCTTCTGATGGAGGGTAAATAAATCAAGGCCCGAGTGTTGAGGGCAGACTTACCCGAGTGGCTTGCTTAGTTTCCGAGATCTGAGGTTTCGAGCGAACCACCAAGTCCAGATGTCTGGCCTTCTCTTCACCGGTTGTGACTGATGATTCAAACAACTGCCATTTGGACTCAAACTCCTGCAAACAAACTTGGGTTCAGAAACATTTCATACCACAGAAAAAACTCACTTGTGATGGTGATTTTAATTATAAAACAAGAAATTTATTGCAAGTATCCTATGTACACACCTCCCAATGAGAAGACAGGTTTGTCAGCGTGTCTCGTCGATTCTCCAGACCCTTGACTAGTTGGTTCCATTCGTCGTTGACGTCCTTGATTTGTTTGGTGATGCGTTCTTGGTTTGGTGGGTCGGCTTGCCGGGTGATCTCGTGGCCGCGGTCGTTCAGGAGATCCATCTCAGATTGCTGGTTCTGAAATAACGGACGTTTATTTTGAGTTCCATCACTAATTATTATATTATTATGTTTCTGCGCAACAAAATCATATAGGATGTACTTACTACTTAGTACCTATCATATCCTTCATTCAGAATCACACTGGAATACATTACCTCTCCATAATCAAAGCACTAGCACTGCCCCTATTAATTTCATCCATCATCATTGTTCTCTCGTTGTTCTTCTAATGTTCTCCATCTATATAAAAACCTGGCAAGATTTTGAGTACAATTCTTGTGCAAATACCACGTTCATGATCTACTTTTCTGTGTTCCTATGTTTGCTATCGGACTGACTACCTGATTCACTACTGGACTGATTCTCAACTGATATACATGTATATCACAGTCACACACATGTGCCTGTAAAATTACTATCTAACAAACCTGTATATCTTTGAGTGCATGGTTTATCTTCTGCAAGTTGAAGTGCAAGCCAGCGAGTGTGGTGACAGGCTCATCTGAGAACTGTGACCTAGCCAGCACTGACTTGACCTTGTCAAGCGACTGAAGATAGTCTCGCCATATCTCAACGTCTTGTTCGAGTCGAGCCCGGCGTGATCGAGCAGAGTTGAGCGTGTTCTTTAGAAGCTGTGTGTGTTGCTGTTGTTCTCTCGATAGCTCTTCTTGCTCCTGACCGCCCAATGAGGGCCAGATGCGGTCGGCTGCACCTTGTATCTGCACAGACACCAGCTCTCGGATGGAGGGTTCGCTGCCGAAGAAGATCTGAAACGAAAATGCCTAGCAGTTAGCTTACGAGATGGTTACCATGGATGTGATATGATAGTTAACATCTAAACTGGCTTAGTGTGACAAACAGTCAAACATAGGCTACATGATGCTATTTTAGACAGTGTTTCTCATTTCCTTCACAAAGCAAGGGGTGGCATTGAAAATTAATTCATCTGTAATGAATTTTTTAACTAATATAATTTCAATAGTATTTGGCATAATACCCAGACCCTTTTCAAATAAGTACTTGTGTCACTATGCAGAGTTAGCAGCAAGTTTCCCCACCACTCGCTGTGGAGAACCTGTAAACCTTGCTTGGAACTCTGCAAGGAATACTTAAGTTGGAATTATATCTTACTAAGTAATTACTGGGTTTTAACTTTTAAGTTTAAAACATTGCTTTGCACGTTGCAGTTCTTGGTTTGGATTGCTAATGGGCATGGAATTAAAATTTCCATATGTCCTTCAGACTATTCTACTACTCTCATGAGTTCAAGAAATGTATTGTACCCCTGGATGGACCATTTAATTACTCTCTATTTATGAATGTATGCTTAAGTACGTGATTTAATAATAGTAATGTGGTACTTTATATACTGATGTGATATGCTCCTTCTAGTGAATTGAATTGAAGTCTTTTACCACTTAAAAATTTATATTTTAAAGAATGGAATAATTTGAATGAAATATTTATGTGTGCTAACATTGAAAGGTAGACTGTAAATACATGTACCGGTATCATACTAATTTTACAAACAGCATCCGCCTGTTTGCAAGTAGCAAGAGTTGAGTCTGTACCTTGTGATCTTCTATGTCAGCGACGATGTTCTCGAAGTCCACCCCTTGTTTGTCGGTATGCAGCTTAGCTTCGGCATCCCGCACCCATCTGTGCAGCTTCTCCAAGAGAGCGGCGTACTCCAGTCGCAGCTGACAGTTGTTCTCGAGGTACTTCCCTCGCTCCTCCAGCTCTCGAGGTAGCGTCGACACGAGTAGGTTGGCCTCGCTCAGCTGCTCGAGAAGAGAGCCTGGCATTCCGTCCTCGTGCTTTGCTGCCTCCTGTACAGCGTGCACTCTCTCTAGGTAGCGACCCACTTCCGCTGCCAGGAGCCTGGAACAAACCATTCTTGTATCAACTAAATACTATCGCGGAGAAGGAAATGTCAGTTTATCTAAGCAAGCAGCCAAAATAAATCATTCCACTAGTTACTATACACTGCCGATACAAAAAAATGAATGGGAAGTAAAAAAGGCAAACTTAGGTTACATATAGCCTTAAGTTTATAACTTCTAAGTAACATTTCCTAGAATTGAACTAGAACTATTACATAATATCTATCTTAACAAATATGAAATATGTATTGGGAGTGAATGCATTTCCGATAGAGAAAATACAAATCAGTAGCCACTAGAATTTATCCTTGGGATGGCCAAGATATCGGGAAATTCGATACGCTTGATAAATAAATAAAATTAATTAATAATAAAACCTGAGATTTGTTCTGAATATTGTTATGGACAGTGCTTCTTGCTGGACTCACCACGTGTTTACTTAGTTGTTCTTCCACGCTGGCCGGGTCGCGGTCTAGCAACGGTCTGGATCTAACAGCCGTCTCGTTGGCGTGAAGCCACTCCAACACCTCATCAAGCTCTGAAGCCAGTTTGCCATGCTCAGCGGCAGCGATCTCATGCTGCTGTCTCTGCTTCTCAACGGCTCGACGCAGCGACTGAAGCGACTGTTTCAACGACTGAAGCTGCTCTGTGATGTTGTTGCGGTCGGAGGCAGAACCCTCAGCAGCGATCTGTTGCCCCTTGTCGCTGGCTGACTCTAGCATCGCCTCGCACTCCTGGATCTTGACGATTACCTGCGCAACCAAAAAGAGGAGTCATACCCTGAGTAACCAGAGGGAAAGTCACACATGCAAAGCAACTTTTAGACGTGACAGTTGATCAGCAGATGACAGCCAATTTTTTGCTGTAGCTTGCACTGCCAAAGTTTTCTTAGTACAAGACTTCAACAAGGTTATTGGAATGCAGACAGCTCACGCTCAGACGAGATAACTGTGCAACTGTCAAGCTAACTATATTGGAACATGGCATACATCTCATTAGGGGATTAAACCCGGGTCTCCCGGTTGCCAGGTGTACTCTTAACCACTAGACAACAGACCTGTTAAATTGATAACTTTTGGATTGAAGTGCATGCAACTTCTTAAGATATGAATGGATGGAGCACAACTACAATACCGGCAGGCAAGAGATCCGAATAAAATTCTAGATAAGCTGGATTTGTAATTTCTAGACCGTATTAAATATAATAAATTCCTCCTACGTCCGTCGACTAATTAAATAGAAAAATGGCTTACGTCGTCGTATCTCTTGATCTTGTCGTGTATCGTGAGTCCGCCTTTCTCAATATCGCGCACCACCCCCGTGTACTTGGTGATGAAAGTCATGATCTCGGTAACCAGTGCGATGAATTGTTCACGCAACAGCAACAACTGTCGTAGTCGCGCGATCTGGTCTTCAATCATCCTGATGAGATCGTCTTGTTGTTGTACAACGCCCTGCAGCTCCCCAAGGTTGCCAGCTTGAAGCTCTCCTAGCTGGAGCTTGTTGGCCTTCAGCTCACTCAGGATTTTCTAAAACAACAAAACAATGTTTCACAAGGGCGGTGGTAACACTCAAAAGGGGTTTACAGGACCATGCTCTTCACTATAATAAAATTAATTGGTGTGATGAGGGTACCTACAATTTTGGATCCGGTCAGGTATTTGAAGGACGATGCGACAATCAAAAAAGGTACTTTATTTTCAGGTAGGAACAAAATATATTTTTAGAAGGATGGTGGAGGTACCGGTCCAGGATTTTCGTACTTCATTGGTGGAGGTGCCAGATCAAACTAATTCTTAATTTATAGTCAAGTAGAAAAAGCGATTCAATGTAAATCCAGGTAATAGAAAATTAATTGAAAGAAAAACAAAATAATAATGTGAGATTCATCACAAGTAAAATTCGATTCCCGTTTTAACATGCAGTATTATCTCGGCCGTCTTTTCTGTACCAGACCAAAAAACCCCAAGCAGCTTAGTACCCAAACCCGATGCCAACCCGATTGCCAAAACCTTTACCTTCAAAACCATAGTCATTACCTACTTTCGGTACGTTTGTACTTTGTTGTTTTACTGTGTAATTATTTCTTTCACTTGTTAGATGCTGCAAAAATAGCTAATTATGACATTACAAGTTTTACTGAGCAATGTGAATAATTTCCTTGCAACATGTTCAAACTTATTTAGAAAGACTGTGTAAAATGTCGATGATATATAAAAAATAATCCAACTAAAAGGTCAATTATAGGTTTCAAAAAAATAAAGGAAATTAAAGTTGAATGTTTTGAATAGATGAGTTAATTAGGGTATTGAATCACCTTAAGGGTTATAGAAGGCATAATAAAAGTAAGGGTTACCTCATAGGCAGCTAGCATCCCTTGTACGTCTTCAGCCTTGCTTCCGACAGGTCTACTCAGTTCCTTGAGCTCATGTTGTACCTCCGTCATAAAGGCAACGCTCTTCTGAAGCTTCGCGTTGGCCACTTGACATTGTTGCAGCTGAGATCTGAGCCCTCCGGATCTGTCTCGTGCGATACCCGCTAGGCGAGCGTGTTTATCCTTTAGCCCATTCAGCTGAGCAGAGAGCGTCAACTTATCTGCTTCGCTTACTGACGGTAATATCGCCTTGCCCTCCTCAGTCACCTTGGCAATTGCAAGAGCCATGGCGTCAGCTTCTTTTTGCAGTTTGTCATACTGGAAATAGACAAATAAAGTTGTTAGCTAATTAGCAATAGAGTATCGTTTACCGGGAAAAAACTAAGCATTTATCTCCAAGAATTGGTAATCCAGAGGTTGTTTGTAGTTGAGGGAAATGCCAACGTAACAACATTATGTAAAGAAAGTGTTTTACCAATGTCTGAAATTAATCAAGTTTTAAAAATAGTTATTGCATAAGTTACCATTTTCTTGTTTCCTATTACATTAGGTATAATTCTTGATGTAGATATGGTTGTAACAATGTTACAAGAGAAGTAAAAAACAAAGTTTGTTAATTTTAAAATTTTAAAACAGGTCATTAAAGAACAAGCTCTAAGCATGTTTAAATATAACCTTAGGTGAAAGAACGACAAATAAAACTGAACCAAATTTAAGTTCACATTCTATGTAGGACTACAGTATGCAATCTGTAACAAAATGAAGTCTAGAACTAGACATGATCTAAACAGACAGACAAGCATGCTGCCGAAGAAACATTGTACTCCGCTGACGAGCTATGATGCCCATAGTTACCTTGGCCAGTTGCTCTTCTACCAGTCCAAGATTGGAGGCTCGGACCTCGGCCGACGTGGCTACCTCAGCTTCGTTGAGCCAGTGTTGGCAAGAGTCGACATCGGCTTCAAACCGGCTGCGACTCTGTAGAAGGTTGCCTAGTGAAGCCAGCTTCTCACTGGTCTGTTTCTTCAGGGCATCAAACTCATCGGTAAGACCTAAAACAACATGCAACACGTTATGTAATATATGATGAAAGGAAGGCTTGAGTGAGAGGATTTATTTTTAAATGTACAAATACAATTGACTCTCAACTCCAAATTTTGTAGTAGGTATCTCTTTTCACCGAGAAAGTTGTGTCTACAGAAATATCACAAAATAGTACCAGTAATAAGAAGTCTAACCGAAGCAGAACCCAAAAGCATGTATCAATCTGAAATTTTGACGAACCACAAGTAGTTCTGAAGGTAGTTTTAGAGAGTTTTTGATTGTTATTTTAGTTTGAATCGGTTGTCATGGTGTGTTGACAATGGTATTGTGACCCCATGGCTATAAAATTCCTAACAGAGGCTGCCTAGGCCTATATGTGCAGTTTGTTTTTCTGTTTTTCTTCTTCTCACCTTTCTTATTGAGCTCCTATTAATATTGATTGTTGTATTGTCCAGTTCATTGGCATCTTTAGCACAATCAAAAAGTAGTCTAGAAATTGTAGCCATAATTTGAATTTGTTCTGTTCAAGTTAGTCAACATTTTATTTAACGTACTTCTAAAATAAAATAATCCAAAATAGATCCTTTCAAATTTTCAGATGTTTGAAAGAAAGTCTATGGCAAGAAATATTGGTTGGTTTTCCTAGTAGCCAACTTCTAGATGCTGGTACCAAACACAAAACTGCTCAACCTGAAATTACAAGTCAGGGTAGGCCTACATAGTTAACTGGCTAAATGTGTCCTTACCTTGCACGACATTCTGTAACTTCATCTTATCTGGATCACTGCATTCCTTCAGGAGATTGTTGCTTTGCTTCTGGATGTTGTTCAGTTGGTTGTTTCCAAAACCTTCCAGCTCACTCTCCAGTGCCTAGAAAGATGAATCGCACCACGGTTATTAGTTACTGTACTGTCTTCTAACAACTATTCAGTACAAAATAATACACACTCACGCTTAACAACATAATTCTGAAAATCTTGTGCCTGAAGCAATAAAATGTACCTCTATAAAAGATGCAGAATATATCTGCCACTGTGAGAAATTATATGATCAAAAAATATAGAAGTAAAACCTGCACAAATCTCATTGATATCAATTACAACTAGTGTCTAGACCAACATTCTCAGATTGGCACAATTATGTACCTTTTCACAAAAAATTAGCAGGAGGCATGCAGAACCAATCATCTAATTGAAAATCAAATCAAATAATCTATAGCCAAAATAATAAGTTTATTAGAATTTTTACATTTGTAAAAATATAAAAAAATTAACTGATTTTTCCTGTTACAAACTTATAGAAACAGTACAATGACAACCATTTTGCTAAAAGCCATGGCTTAATTATGTGTGAACCACCATGTGAATGGTTGAATGGTATGGACTGTCTTGTCCGTGCACCATGTTTGGGTTTGAGCACTTAACGAAAAAGTCAACCTATAATATAAAATTATTGCTGCCGATAACTGTGCAATTTTTTAGTAAATATTGTCTTGATAAGGTTGAGCACCCTGAGCTAGACTCACCTTGTACTGCTCAATCTCCTTCTCGATGTCCACTGCTCGTAGAGGGAGGTACCCACTCAGCTTCTTAGCGTGGCCGCTCTTTCCCTTGAGCCACGCCCGAGCTAGCTCGATCTCCGCCTCCAGCTTCCTGCGGACCTCTCCCCCGGACCCGATACGATCCAGCTCGGAGCGTAGGTCAGCTACGAGGGAGGCTTGCTCGGAACCTAGGCTACGTAAGCCAGACTCGAGCTGGCTGTGCTCGGAAGGCTCAAGCTCGCCTTGCATGTTGTTCACTCGCTTCTCTAGCGTCTCAAAAAGAACTTGTTTACCCTCCACTTCTTTGAGAATGCCCTGGAAAAGATAAATTTTTGTCTTCACATGTTATACCAAAATCTTTGTCATAGACACAAAACACAAAACATTACGTATATGAATAATGAGTTCTTTTAAATCTGATATGTAGAATCTATTTATAACCAAGGATAATATATTATGCAGTACAGAGAGAGTGATTTTTGCCATGTGAGCAAAAGTTAATTCTTGTACAGTCAGGTTTTGGTTATGATATTTAAGCATTTTAACATAGAAATTATAAAGTTTGTAATCTCGAGGATATAATATATAGGCCTATTGTTACCTTGAGAGCTTGTGCACGATCGTCGGCCTGTTTACTCTCGAAACCAAGCGGTGGCGCTTGCTCCACTTCCAGGCGCTTGGCACGTAGCCATTCTCTCGCCTGGTCCATCTCTTGGCGCGCTCCTCCCAGACCTTTCTCTGCCATCTCCAAGACTTGGGCCTTGCGCTGAACACGCTTGGCGATGTCATTGTAGCGGCGCTCCACAGACTTCAGCTGGAATCATAACAACCACTTGCTTTTGAACCAGAGGTAATGTAAAACAATATATTTTCTTATTTTACCAAGTAGGCTGTCCGTCGTTGTATGTACAGCGAGTAATTTTAGACATAACATCAACGAGCACATCACTACACCAAACCAGCTTTAATATTATTTCCTGCTCAAACTAAGAATCCCATGTACTATTTACTTGTAGAAAAACATCGTACAGAGTAACTTGAGAAAGCATAACTGGAGAGGGCAGTAAGGTTGAACATTACTGAGAAACATTAGATTTGGCAGCACTGGGGAGTTATTTACCCCATGCGAGTAATGCAAGGTTAACTCTAGAACAAACATGTAAAAATTTACTTCAGGTTCACCAACTTGATTTCTAAACTATTATCAAGCACATTAAGTACCAACTTGCAATAAGAAATACTTAAATAATCTTAATTCAACTACATGTCCAAATATTATATAACAATATATATAACATACAATAAGCTCCCTGACCACATCAAAACCTCTCCCACCCTGCCTTCCTTCAAACATAAGTTGAACTCATATCTTATAGCAAACAGCTTTTACTCCGTCAATGACTACCTCTCCATGTAATATTTGCAGTTTATTCATTTTATCATTAAAATATTTACAAATTATCTAGTAGAGTTAAACCTTAAACAAGCAATTGAATTGTTTAAATTTTCTTCTTTTTTTCAAATATTCCCTTAGCCAAAATGATGTAATTCTTTGAATTGTGCATGTATATTAGACACGTTCTACTGTAGGCCCTACATCATTGCTGTTTTCTGTGCCATCAGCTAATCACAATATCATATCAATTAGTATATATTATTATATACATATTGCTTTATATCAAACTTTTCTTTCTTCTTTATGACTACTATTATTTTGCATCTACTCTACTTTAACAAACACTGTATATATATATCATTATTATTATCATCACTTTTATTATTATTTAATATAGACTATTCACTTTCTCTGCAAAGAGATACTTGTACACTGTACTAGTCTTAAGTGAATAAAATATCTATCTATCTATCTATCTATTCCAAATTCACTATGAATTTGAAACAAAGCTTGGAGAGTGGTGATATAACATTAATGTAGGCTCACCTGTTCCTCAATCTGCTGCGAGTCTAGGTTGCTGACAAGGTCAACCACCTCTCCTGCCAAGCGCTTGACGTCGTCAACCTTCTTGGGTCCCTTGACTCTTGAACTCTGCCCCGATTTCAGCGAGGACCGCCAGCTTCCGGTTGCAGTCGATACCGCTCCCCTTGTCCAGCTGTTCCATGCGCTTGGCGAGCGAGTCGAACCACGCGTGGATGTCGTGGACGTGTGTGCGGTAGTTGTCTATCACACTCTGGCCCGCCTGCTTCTTGGCCAGTACGCCAGACAGCTAGAGCAACCATGGGAACGAGGCATTAGCACCCGGGGAAACAGACACTGTTCAGCTACAAGGCAATATTATCACAATCAGTTGTGTCTGACAAACAGAACATGAAGTTGATAAGTGAGACCTACACAACATTGAGTAGGTATTAATCTCATTGTAAGACATTGGGCTAGTGTGACCAGTCCAGTGTTGTAAAAAATGCTTTTGTTAAAAGTAGCAAGTGGCCATTAAGGCTACTTGCTTTGAATACAATGTGCACAACCTTTCGCACAACTTAATTTTTAAACTAGACCATCTTTCATAGAACGGTTTTAACAGTTTCTTAAAATTTAGAATAATAGACGATATCACACAAGAAGCAAATATTTAAACGTAAGCCTTTGCAATTACAATGTGTAAAATTTTAATGCAATTAAATGTATTCCATTGGCGGCAAATAAATACAACTACAATAGACACAGGAAATAAATGAATATTACAAGTGACCAAACTAATACTACTTGTATCAGCAGTGGCACGAGCAAAAATTAGTTTTCCATAGACATTTGAGCTTTAGTGTTTCAAAGGGCGTTTAATCACGTAGGTAGTGAAGAAAATACTGTATTTATGCGAGTATAGGCCTCGGGTATATTTAAAATTATCAAGTTCAAAAAGTGGGGTGCGGCCATTGTGAGAAGCCATTACTAGTCAAAAGTATTTATATCCTACTCTTTCAAATTTGAGTGGCCAAAATAAGAGTACGGTCTTTACTCAATGGCTGCCTATATTCGAGTAAACACAGTAAACTAATAAAATAAATAAGAACATTTCTAATTTTTTTTAAATTGTAACCCACTGCAATAGTGTTTTAGTTCAACACGAAACTTCCTCGCCACAAGTCTCACCTGGTTCTCAAGGTTAGACAGTTGGTCTTCCAGCTGAATACCCTCGGCATCCGTAGCGGGCAGGAGCTTAGCCTTCTTCTCCGTCACCGTGTTGAGCAGGTCTGTCATGGCGGTCAACTCAGCGCGAGCGGCCTCCGGTCGTAGCTTGGTGGGTCTCGCTCGCCAGTCAGTCACCACAGCGGTCTGCTCGGCGACCCACTGCTGCAGCGTCGCGCGTTGTCGCTGGCCCTCCTCTAGCTCGCCCACCGCTGACGTTAGACCGGACAGACGGTTTTGCACCTAGAGCACAGGAAGCGTGTTAAAGAAAGCACGGAATGTGATGGATTTAATACAGCAAAGATAACGTATTGTTGTAAGCTAGACATGCAAGTGCTGATAAACAAATAAGTTGCACAACTGCTAAAGCATGCTGTTATAAAATAATTCTAGGAGCTAGACATGCTAGTGGTATGAACTACAAATTACACAGTTGTTAATATTATTAATATAATATTGTTACACTAAGTATGCATAGTCATGACTCATCGAGATAAAGATGGAAAATCAATTTTAATTACCTGGTCTGTCAGCTTATGAAGCCGACTTAGGAATCCTTTAGTTTCTAACTGTTCTACAAGAAGTTTCAACTTCTGACTGGCTTGATCGTCGGATGGAGCGGCCTTCTAAGTAACACAACACATGCGGTAAAACAACGTGCACAAACACAACACATAATTCAGAGCACAAACTACTTGGGCTGACGTCACTACTACAGTCAAAGAGACACTATAGTCTACACTACAAATCAAGCAAACAACTTCACAACACATCGCCACTCAATGAGACGATGTCGTTAACTACACATGCAAACATTGTAATATCAATGTTATTTAGAAGCCTAACTACGTAAAATAAAACAAAGAAACTGGAACCATGCAAGTTTTAAAACATGTACGTACTAACATTGGCTGTGAAACATCACATCAACTAAAAAGTTGCCAATGTATTACGGTACAGTACTTTGTATCAAGTATTAATCTACTAGTGATAAAAGTGTATTTATTTTTTCTTGTGAATATAATCCGAATTAAAAATTAACAAACTAATGATAATGATTATCCCTGGTAAAAATGTAGTTGTTACTTCAACTACTGTACTTGATTAATCAGGGGAAGCTTAAACTTATTGTTAACAGGACTATTTCTTAGCTTGAAAAATTTATTTGCAATTTATTTCCAAATTGTACTTGAAATGTGTAGTAATGACAGAAAACAAATAACTAGACTGGGTGTTATTGGTGGGTTCTGACAAGTGCTGCCAACTCGTACCTGGTCTATGAGGTCCTCCAGGCGAGCTCTAACCACAAGCTCCCTGTCTGGGATGGGAGGCGGCATGGTGTCTTGCGGGCTGCTAGGCCGGGATATACATGCAGCGGCTGCTTCACAAGCCTGCACAGCTACAGCAAGGCGACACTTCTCAGCCTGCAGCTTGTTGTGAAGACCCTGCAACAATATCAGGCTCAGACAACAAGAACTAAAAGCTAATGTGGTTGTTGCATTCAATTATCAACTTTAATTAATTTCATAGTTGTTGGTTCTGTGTAAATAAAAGCTTCTACACATACAAATTCATTAGGGCTGTGCGAGCCTAGAATTTTTAAGTCGAGCCGAGCCGAGTAAAAAGCTTGATTTTCGAGCCGAGCTTTTTTTTTAAAAAAAAAAAATTGTTAGGCTACATATTTTCTAGGGATGTCATCGGGTACCCGGTTCTAGAAATTACCCGGAGCCGATTATAAAATCAGGGTATTTTTCGCGACCGTTTTTAGGCTAATTCACGGGTTTATTATTTTACGCGCTACGTCGATGCGATCTTTCCCGCGGAGCCTTCCTGCCTGCAGAGTCGATAAAGAAGACCCGGGGAAACTTCTTTGTCGACTCTGCTAAAGAGTAACTCGAGTTGACAACAGAGCGCGTTGTAAGCCATCACGTGACACCTGCGCGAACTACGTGCGCGTTTGGTCGTCGGTCGATCCAACAACTCAACTCACAGCTGACGAAGAACAAAGATGATCGGTGTGGAACTAGTTGGAAGAAGAATTATTGCGATGTGATCATGTTTCTACGATCACGACGCATTGGATTGTTATTCCTTGGCTTATCTCCTTTCTTTCCTAGGCTTATTTTGCGACGAAAGCTTCAGCGCGGGCGATAGTGTGATAGGTTTTCCCACATGAGAGAGACACGTTTGCATTCTAGGCCTAGGCCTATCGCATTCTACTGCGTCGAGTCGACTGTTGATCGCTGGCTAAGGCTGCCGCATTCTTCCGCGAAAGTCTTTGTTGACAAGACTGTATGTTGAGTGTTGATGAAAATGAGCACGTGTACTGCGTGTTTTTGTAGGCTCGGCTCGAATAAATCGAGCTTAAAATCAAGCTCGGCTCGGCGCGAGCTCAAAACTGAAGCTCGAAAAAGCTTGAGAAATCGAGTACTCGCACAGCCCTAAAATTCATAAACAAATACAAGAAACGTACTAAAAAAAGTTGTGAATTCGACCATTAGGGCCATATGAATATTTGGCAAATTAAAATTTCTTTCACACTATTATATTTCTATGGTCTACATTTTTAAAAATACACATGTGAACTCTTTGTCCTGTGAAGACTTGACTTCAAAATTCTTTGAAATAATGTAAACCAAATCTAACATATTACTGTACTTGAAATGATTTATAAGTAACTACCTAAAGTTTACACACAAACTTTTCCGAAATAACACTTGTCTGTGCCTGATTTGGGAAAATATGATTGTGTGCCAACCTACCCTAATGTTCTCCAGCTGTGTCTGAGCCTGTTTCAGGTTGCTAGCCGGGGCTTCAACCTCTTCAGCAACCAGAGGCTCATACGCGTCTAGGTTCCGCATGATGCTCTCCAGAGTGTCTTCATACTCTTGGAATTTAGCCAGTGATTCGTGAAGGCGGTTCTATAAAACACATTATCAAACACTTGTAATAACAGATTGAAAACAAAGACATTCTATATAAAATAAATTAGCACTTAAAATATATATTTACTCAGTTAATGAACTGATTTTCAGTGAGGGCTTTGATTAAAACAGCTTTGATATCAAGTTGATCAGTTGATATCAACTTAATCAATGACTCAATGAGCAAATAATTGCCAACCAAAGGTCAGTATTTGAAATGAGGAGTGCTGGTTAGCCAATGTGACTACAGATGATGCACAAGAAACTTGATTATTATTCTTAAGTTATGTTTGTGAATATAAATACCTTTAGACATAAAAAATGCTAATGTTAAGATAAAAAGCAATCAATAATATCACAAGTGAAAAATAACAAAGAAAGTAGATAGGTTTCTTCTAAATCAATTGAAAATACATTGATACTTGTGATGTTTTTAAATTGTAGGAGGTGGCAATTTACCTTGATCTGTACAGCAGTGTGCAGCAGAGAGTTGTAGCTGTCCTGTACATTACGCAGTTGTTTCTCGATAGTTCCCTGGATGGCGGGAGTGGTGCCCACATAGCGTTCGATCTGACCATGACCTTTGGCCTTCACTTCATCCAGAGTCCCCTGATACTTCTGAATATCATCCAGAAGTGCCTGCAATAATGGTATCAAAGCCTTGTAAATACACAACACAAATAATCATTGATCAATTATAAAACCTACAACATAATATGTGCAGCCTCTGTTTGCATATCATGAACGATAATTTGTAAAATATGAAACACAAAAATGTCTTCCTGTGAATTATCTTTAAATGACCTTAGTGAGACATCTGCATAGCTACTCGCATCTGCGTAACAATATTAGTATCAAAAAGATTCCTTCATTTCTCTGATTTAAGGCACCCTAGTTAACATTTAAGTGACAAGAACGGACAGGTATCAAGTACAGAAACGTATGTTGGTATATATTTTGTTACTAGCAGTCCTTAAATGTTTTGGAACTTGGGAAAAAAAATTAAATACTCAGTATTTACTTTAGGGTTCCACAATAAAAACTTTTTGAATCGATTGCGAAGACAATCGTACAATGGCCTCCGCTTATCTCTATGACTCGGCATTTAAGAGAGTGATGGTATTTCTAGGAGATAACAACAAACAGTGTTTATTTTGCTTTACAATGAATGGTTTAGTTTAGAAAATGTGAAAAGGGAAGAGATGCATAGTGTGGTGTCTAGTTTGAGGTTCTTCTATATCATGGGATGAGAGATGATATGATAATGTATCTCAAGTCTACGCTTGTTGTTGAACATACCTCGTGCTGTTGAATCTGCTCCTGCGTCTGCTCCCTGTTGGTGATGTAGAGAGAGTTGTGCGCCATCAACTGGAATGAGATCTGTAGCAGCCACTTCTCAGTGTCCTGCAGTGACTGATGGTAGGCGTTGTAGTCCTGCATCTCTAAGTCTAGGCTCTGTCTGCGAGCCCCGCAGCTGGCGTTCAACTGCTCCCACCGAGCGTTCAGGTACTTAACCTCCTCCAATACAGGGGGACGACCCGCCCACACGGCCAGCTCTGTGGCATCAGTCACTAGGTTGTCCAAGTCAGCACGCTTGGTCGAGATCTCGTTTTGAAGGTGCTAAACAGAAGAACAATAGCATTAAGGAGGGGATTTCCTTTTTCTTCATAACACTACTAGTGAAAGCCCAATTGATCTCAAATTACTTGATTTATAATTTTATTTTTTGTCCACTACGCAAAGGTTCAAAATCAAATGAGCTTAGAGAAACAAGAAACTCCAATATTTGGGATAACTCAAATTATTCATATTTGGGGAAAAATCCCAAAACGGGTAGGCCTACCATATTAACTAATTAAGTAAAGTTTTGTAGCAAGATGATTAATTTTGACAAATATACCAAGTAATAAAATAATAATGAATACATGAATTTATAAATTCGTAAGAAATGCAAATAGTTATAAGAGAAAGTGTTCATTGACGTTTTGTATATCCATACCTTGTATCTCTCTACGAGGGTCTTCATCTCTCCCAGCTCAGCCTTGGTATCTGGCGTCTCCTGTAGAGCCTCCTCGGTATCGCTGATCCACCGCGTGAGGCGGCTCTTCGCTTCCTCGAAGTCCTCCCACCGACTGACGGTGGCCTTGAGATGAGTGGACACAGAGTTGAGGTCCATCGTGAGCTGATCCCAGGAGTTACGCAGGTAGGTCATGTCGTCGCGGAGTGTGTCTTGTCTGTCCGCGGGCGTCGTGTTGATGGCCTTGGTAAACACATCTTGCATGGCCGACATCAGGTGCTGACCCTCAGTCATGCGCGTTGACACCAGCTGCAAGCATGGGGAACACATTGCGATCCTGATAATATTGTCAAACTATGTGGTATATTAAAATTCCCCCTTTATAACATTTTACAAATAACAAAACAGGAGAAAATTACAACCACCGGAGAACAATTTTGGAATAATGACAAAAATGTTATACAATATAAACTATCAAGGTATGACCCTTGCACTTTGAATTTAAAAAAGTTGTATTTAGAGTCTACCCACTCAGTTATATAACTGACTTTTAGTGGGGGGATAGTAAATCAAAGCGACCAAGCAAACCCTGTAGGCCCCGACGCAATCGACGAGTGAGCGATAACCAACCAAAGATCGAAATGTTTAATAGGAAATATAGCAATCAGTGGTATGGACAGTGTGAACACCCGCGGATCAACGCCAGAATCAACAAGGCCGATTCAGAACAACTATGTTATATATATGATTATTAGGCTCAGGACTTCAAAAGTTCAAATCATGGTTATTTTAATTTCTTCAAACTCAATTCCATTCCGTAACATTTAACCTTGCTTGTAACTTGCGGACAAAGTTGCCCTTGGTTTCTTCTCCTATCCACTCACACAAGTTATCATTAAAAGTCATAGTCATTCAAGTCTTCTTCATTCCATGTAATGCTGAGGTTAATCACAAGTGGCTAAATGTATTCCTATAAAAATGATTTCCTAATCCTTGCCTTTTGACAAAAACAAAACTGAAAAAATATTCAATCAGGATTTTCGGTACATGTAAATGTAATTGATGTGGCAACCGACAGAATTAGAACCACAGAAGCAGCATGTGAGGCTAGTGAGCTCTAGCATCTAGCGCCAAGTCATCTGTGAGAAATGTGCAAGAAGCTTACCCTAATAGTCTCGAGCTTATCTCGCGTAGAAGCTTCATCCCCAACACCAATGCAGTCTTGAACGGTGCCGTGCGCTCGCTTCAACCACGCGTCAAACTCATCCCTGGCCTTCAAGAACTCTGTATGATCAGAGAGATTCTTTTCTGCCCGAGACACTAGACCCTGGACAACATAAGACACGTGATTCATTACTCAACAGTTATCTGTAATGTGTAGTATGAGATAATATTGGTAAACTTTTACCTAGGTTATTATTTATCAAACTGGATTGATTAAATGATTAATAAATAAATTTAAAATACCTAGTTCAAAGTTAAGCAATAATACCATTTACCACATAGTATTCAGGTTTGTATGTACAGCAGTAAAATGTAATAAATATCTACAGTCAAATCTTATATTCAAAGACTTGTTTAAGATGACAGATATTATCTCTGTAATGACAAACTTTGTCAACCTATATTGCAATTTCAAGTGTGTACAAATATTTTATTTTCCGACGCAATCTGAAAATAACTAAGTAAAAAACAGGGGCAAGATTTCTAAAACTAGGAAGGAAAATGCAAATCTATTGGGGCTTTTTTAAATAAGATGTTGTTAATGAGATATTGGTAAGAAGAAGGTAAGTAGGGTATACCTGAACAGCTGTGAGTAGGTTGCTGTAGGCCCCTTGAAGCTGTACAGTCTGGTCTCGCACCCAGCTACAAGCACTCAGTTCCATCAGGCCCTCACACCTGTCATTCAACTCTTCCATCACCGCCTTCTGATGTACAGCCTCCTGCAAGAGATCCTGCAACAACAAAACACTGCCATCAACTCTACATTTAACACAGTAATATTCTACCTAAGACCAACACACCAACTGAATTCAAAGTTCAACAGGGGTAAAATGCTTAAAAGCACTTTTAAAAAAGGGTTGATAGTGTAATTACAATGAATCTGAATCAGATAGTACCGTATTGTTCCGAATATAGCGCGATGTTTTTTTCCGAAAATACAATCTCAAAAACAGCACTCGCGTTATTTCCGCGCGCTTGCATTTGAAATAGCGCCTGAACATAGGCCACGCCTCTATACAACTCCCGCGCATTGTCTGCTGCGCTTCGCCCCGCCCACCCACTCGATGCCACTGAACTCGGCCGAACCTTGGGCGGAACTGTCTCCTAGTCGTCAGAATCCTTGGCCGTGATCACATCGTGACCTAGCTTGACCTACATAGATTTTGTTTGTCGGGGTTGTCTATCTACGTTACTAAGAGTCAACGTAATAATGAGTGATGAAGGAGAAGATGAAATGGCTCAAGATGAACAAATGAAGACTGCTGATCGCGTGGAAAAGAAAGGTTCCTCTGCCTTACAAATCAGCAAGGGATTGCGAAGGAGCTAGGCCTAGGCCTACGACGTAAACATTGAAGACCAGGAATCAGACTGGTGAACTGTGGTTGACATGTGAGCTTGTGCTTGGCCCTACCCTGTTAAAAACCATAGGCCTAGGCCCTAACATTGTTCAAAATGTTTTGTTGTGTTTCATGTACATTTTAATTTTCTTTGATTTTTTTTTTTTCTTGAAATGATTCTGAAAAATTGGGGGTCGTGTTATATTCGAGGTCGTGCTATATTTGGAACAATACGGTAGGTCTAAAGACTAGGATAGTCAATAAGTTCAAAAAAAGTTCACAGGCCGCAGAAATAAACACAAGTACATAGAACCACAAAACGAACACAGAATTATTGTTTCGTGCTTCTGTACTAGTATCTATTTTTGCAACCTCTGAACTTTTCCCTAATGACAGTAATTAGTTAATCAGATACTTAAGACATGGCAACCTTAAAACAGGAGTGATGTTAGAGTGTGATTCAGCCTAGATTGAACGACCTTCAAAGTTGCATTTGTTTAAATAGGCATAACCAACACAGGAAAAATAAAATTGCTAGCATCATTTTTCTACTCCGTGCGCTGCGTGCGTGTGGCGAGGTGACGAACTAGGTGTATGTCAACAGACCATTCCAAACGTTGGAGGTTATGTTTCATTAGGATACTGTCATTGCATGTTATGTTTTGTCACTGAGTTGTTTTGGATATTAAAATTCTGTCTTATATTATTGTTATTTTATTTTAATCAACACAATTCTATTTGCATAAAAATTGAACTAGGCCCTCCCCCTAGGGCAAGGATACTATTATACACTTTGTTCTAGCCTAGCCTAGGGCCAGGCCTAGTCTATGCAATTTCTCTTTGGTGGTTGGAGGGGGGGGGGGGGGGGCAAAAGCCTAGGCCTAGCTTCAATATGCAGCCTAGGCTAGCTAGATCTAGTCCTACATTGATAAAACAGGGAAATTCTTGTGATATGTGTTCAATTTGGGGAAACTAGGCCTAGCCTAGGGCTACGCGTAGTCTAGCATCGGCCCAACCCAGGTAGTGTAGCCTAGGCCTAGTATTTATAGCCCTACCCCCCAAAAGGAATATTAAAAGTATTTTTTCTAAAAGCCTTAGGTCTATAACTGTTGTCTTGTACGTATTTACTGTTTAGGTACCAAGGCCCTACCTAATTGGTTGGCTTCTGTTATTTTTTCCCGCGGGCCCTATTAGTGCATGGCTTAGTGGCAAAGACCTACTTTACTTCAACACAAGACAATTGATAGACCTACTCATTTAATCAATACTTAGGCTAGGCCTTCATAACATTATAATATTATTAATTAATAATTAGTCAAGCCCAGAACCCAGAAGAGCAACCAAGTAAAGAAATAAGTCAGAAACAAGATTAAAGCAGACGACACAGGCTAGGGCCTATCTGTGCTGTGCAGACGACAGGCCGACCTCCAATTTTGTTCTAGTGGTTAACATGAAAAATAGCCGCCGAACAGTGTCAAAAGGTCATTCAAAGTTGTGTGATTCGTACTCTAAGAATATTGCTCTGTTTACCCTGCACTTAGTGAGTTCGTCCGGTGTTTTTTTATCTTCCTTCAACTCGATGTCCACCTTGGCTTGGAATGCAGGGAGCCAGGTCTTCATCTTGTCCGAAGTGTCAGCGAAGTCGTTCCAAGCGGCTATGCACTTGCCGAGCACCTTGTGTGTATCGTTGCACATGAGACGGAGTCCCTCCCAGTCTGAGCGCAGCTGCTGTATCTCCTGTCTGAGCATGTCTTGACCCTCGCCTGCTGTGCGCTGAGTCACTGCCTCGCTCAGAGATATCGCTCGCTCCACCAGACGTTCCCCTGAAATAAACAACACACATAGTTCAATGCTAGCCCTCACAGCACAATATATAGAATACACCCACCCTACTTAATCATTGATTAAACTTTTGATGAAGCTTAAACTTGTTCTAATGGTTTCTGCCTCTCTCCTACAATACAAAATCTGCATTTATTACTTTCAATAGGGTATACCAAGTAGTAAGTTGTTTTGATTTTAAAATCTATGTTGATAAGACCACTTGTTATTTTTTTTTTCACATACAACATATTTGTGTATGAAGTTCATATTATAATTTGTGTTGGTACAAAAGAGGTGAAGAAATCATGAGAGAGAATTAATTAATCTTGAACAACTCTGGGAGGATAGCAAGAAATGGAGAGAACTGGTAGAAATGCCTATCATAGAAGACATCGAAGAAGATGAAGAGGTGCTGAGCCTGGCTAGCAAGCGCTGAAAGTCCACAGCCCGAGAAACTGGTGATAGGTCACCCCCCCCCCCTGACATGTTGAAACCAGGTGTTTGATTATTATTAAGTATTTAATTTTTCTTAAATTGGAGTTTGGAATATTCAAGAGGAAATTATTTTGTTCTGCTGTGTGATCCAATCAATGGAAAGGTCAATAGCCAATGACCCTATTGTGGTGAATATAGGGCGAACCTGAATACAAGCCGACCCCCTAACTTTTCTTGTTGAAATATAAAAAACATATGCATAAGCATGCATATATAAGCTAGTAAGAGACTTTTGAGACTTAAAATATTAAAAAAAGGGTAGGCTTATATTCAGGACAATATGGTAAATAGATTAGCTTGATCCATCCAGGGGAAAAGATGATACTAGCCTGCAGATAATCTTCTTTTTTCAAGGGACAGATTAATAATTAATTGTCCATTGTATATGTGCTTGTGGTGGTTTGTGGTTCATGGAAGTGAAATGACACGTACCCTCGGGCATGGTAGCAGCGATCTCAGTCATCTTCTTCTCCTTGGAGACTGTCTGCTCCTTCTCTCCGTGAGGGTCGCTGCACTGCTGGATCTCGATCCTAGCGCGACGGACCCAGTCACACGCGTCGTTGTACGCCTGCTTGTATTGCTCGTGCTCGTTAACTTGAGCCTCCGTGTTCTGCAACAGGCGGGCATCACACATTCATTAGCAAATGACAATATTAAAATCGTTTCAAATGATTGAAAAGATAAATTTGTAGCCTTCATTAAAAAATATAACACCAAAATAAATAAAACAAGAAGCAATAACATTAGGTAAATATTTATGTAATTGATAAAAATTATTGATGTGTAATGGAATAAATTAATTAATAAAATTAATCTGTTAATTAATTATCTACACAAAAAAGTTGCAATCACTGATTTAACAGTAGAATTGCCATGAAATTTTAGTTGTGTGCATATTTTGGACTGTAGAATGAAATACTTACAGCGATATTCTTTGTAACCAAGTCCTTCAGCTCTTCATACTTGTTAAGACTGACTTGATACTCCTTGGTGGGCAGAGTGGGATCGTCCGCTAGTCGAGACTTGACTCGATCCACAGTCTCGCTGTGGCTTATTATGTCTCGCTGAACGGAGCGTAGTTTCTCCAGCTGTGCTCGCTTCTCACTCAGGTCATTGAGGTAATGGCCGTCGTCAGGCCGCACCTACAACAAGTAACGTTTGTTACTGTAGGGTTGCCGCCAATCACTGATATTGGATGATTTATTAGATTGTTGAATATACCGGTACATAGGCCTACTTCTCCTTTGAAATATATAAAATTATCAAATTCATGCTACAAGGTTTTAAGCTACAAAACTCTTTGACACAATGATACTGCAGAGAAAAGAACACACCCCATCACATTCATTGTCGGCACTCATGAAAACAAAGTGTTTCAAATACGACTTAAAGAAAAAGAAAAAGAAATCATTATGTGTGACAGCTAGGAAAATGATTTTATTAGCTACTTACATCGGTTTAGACATTGAAATTTTTATCAAATGAATAGAAATAAACCAGAGGACCAGCAAGTATTGTAGATATTATAAATTATAATATACCAGAACATTAATATGATGCATTACTTGTGGTAACAATAAAATATTGCAATTAGTTTGGCATTAAGAATGTTTTAAACAGTACTCACTTGCCCAGCCCTAAGAAAATCTTTTTCAATAATTAGAAGGTTTTGAATATACACAACACCTTGAAATTTTAAACAATTAACTCATCAAACAAGACAGTACACTGTACAGAATTATTGGCCCTTAATATGCTGTATTGTAATTCTATACATACTTGTAAACCCAAATTAAAACAACACTGCAGCTTTCTCCTAGTAGTTGGTTTGACACCTTGGCAGTAAACCCTGACAATATTAATGTAGAATGTTGTGTACCTTCTGCTCGATCTCATCCAGCCAATCAGTGAGCAGTTTGTGAGCCTTCTGAATCTCCTCCAGCTGTGCAGCACGGGCCGTCAGTTTCTGTCTCAGCTCTTGAACGTCGAGCATCAGTTTCTCAAATTCTTGTTTCAAGTTCTCAGTGTCTTCCTGGATTTTAGCAGCACCGTTTTGTTCCGTGTTCAGGATTACCTTCTCTTTTAATTCAAGAGCATACCTGCAAAACAAATGGAAGATAACAGTAGATTAAATTATTTATAGCAAAATATAATAAAAGTAAATGATTAATTCTCATTTAAAAAAATAAGTCGTGGAATAAGATTGCAGGGAATTAAGGCATATGATTTTACAACATGAAACAATGGCATTTTTATTTGGTAAGGGGTAAGAAAGTAAAACACACCATCGGCCTAACTTTCTTAGAGTCAGTAATGCATTAAAATGAAACAATGAGGGCAACACATTCATTTTGTACTCCAATGTCCACAATACCACATACCTGAGTTTGTTTTGTCCCTGTTCGAGAGATTGCCGTATGGTTTTGACTGTCTGCAGTTTGTTGTTGACGTCTGTCAATGTGCTCGGGACCTCTTGACATTCGTTAAGTTTGTCCCGAGTGCGGTCGACCCAGTCCTGGCATTCTTGGTACAACGTATTGTGCTGTTGATGCTCCTGAAAATGATTTACATTGAATTTAATTGAAATATGAATTGAATGCAATTGGGTATAGGCCTAAATTAAGTTTACATTTACAAATGACATATCTATTTTAAATTGTCAATAAATTCCACGCCAGTTAATTACACACAATATAAGGCTACCTAGTGCAAGATATTTAGAAAAAAAGGATCGACATTTTGTCATTTTTCAAAGAGTGGGAATTTAGGTAAAGTACCCTAGTGGAGTGGGAGATAAACGCCAAGAATAAAGCATAAACCAGACAGTGATTCAGAATGTTGTTTATCTTACCTGGTAATGAAGCTCTAGCCGCCTCATGATCTCTTTAGCTAGCGACAAGAGCGCGTTGTACTTTGTGGTCATCTGCGTGACTGCGTTACTGATGCGTGTGTCAGCACACGTCTCCAGCAACATCTGTGCCTTCATGTTCAAGCGGTCAAGCTCCTTCTGCCAGTCAAACAGAGTCTGCAGATGAACCTAAGAGCAACAAGGAACCCATTAGTATAACAGAATGACAGCCTGCCTGGAGGAACAATTGCCAAAGTCATTCATTATAACATTTTGATTATTTGAACTACACTTGAAACTTTGTAAGTAAAACAAAATAATATTGTTACATACCTGGAATTGCTCCAGGACATTTTTCTTCTCCTCCAAACTGTCTTGTAGCTTGTTGAATGACTGAACGAGAGTTTCGAATTGAGTCAGCCAATCAGAAGCTTCCTGGTACTGGTCTTCGTATTCAGTCCATTTCACGATGCCCACTTCAAGCAAACTCTTGGTGTGATTCAGGGACTCACTGTTAAACACAAAACATAGGTATGTCAAAACAAAACGCCACAACAACAGGTCAACAGACAGTCTCATTCAGCCATCTTTTGAGAGGCTTGGGTAGTGACGTACTGTAACAGTACATTATGATACTCTAGATTACCCAACATTTGTTGTCACAATTTAAAACAGAAGATTAAACGCATTGAAATTCCATTTTAATTTAAAACTCACTTTTCTTAGGATGGGATCAGCCACAGTACGTACTTGGAGAACTAACAAGTGATTGTACTTACACGTATGTATCATATTCTTCCTGTAGGAGAGCAACCTCCTCTTCAATGACTTCCTTATCCTCTGCGTCTGCCACCTGGCACGCAGCATCTCCCTGCTCCAGAGCTTTCTCCAGCTTCTTCTGACCTTCCTCTTGCTCACTTTGTAGAACCTGCCAACACATACACTAGTCAGTCCTGCTAGTCTTCAACAAATCAAAAGTCAAAATTAAGTTTCTTACTTCCCTAGAAGTGATCACTAGTTACAATCAAATTGCTGTTGACCTTGTAGTAACCAACATTTTTTTTAACTTTGGGAGTAATGATTCAAATACTTATCATATGAGGTCAAGTTCATGAATTTTTTTAAATCAATTTGGGGTTAATAAAATCACTATGAGTAGCCAAACATCAAACCAATAAATATTTCACCATTATCTAACTAGTCAAGTACTTGAATAGGAGCTTAACTGTGCTTGAATGTACTCAGGGAATAATACTCCCATAATGAATGAATGAATGAATGTTAATAAATTAGTGTCTCACCTTCAGTTGAGAAACCTTGCTTCCGAGCGATTCCTTGTCGCCCGTCGGTTCCGAGCACTTGCTGAGCTTTTCCTTAGCGGCCCGAATCCACTGTACGAAATCGTTCCCTGCGTCGATGAAGGCCTGGTGTTGTTCCACTGTTTCCTTCTGTTTGGCGTAGAGTTCCTTCGCTTGCTTGCTCAGAGTCTCATACTTGCTAGAGATCTCGGAAGCAGGTTGAGCTTGCAACAGATCTTCTGCCTTGGAAGTCACCGACTGGATCATAGGCTCAAACGAGACGATGTCTTGAACAATGCTGTTGGTTTGTCGTAGGGTTGCCTTGCGCTCGCCTATGCTCAATGAGCTCAACCCTGCTTGGGCTTTCTTTGCTTTGGATAGCTGAAACAAAACAAAAACCTTTAAGAAACACATATCTACAAGAACTAATATGTCATTCACCTAAGACATACACTCGTATTCTTGGTATTGGTATGGGAATGTTATGAATTATGATAGAAATAATGTCCGTGTGTAAGCCCAACCACTCATTAAATTAAATGGTACATAGATACAAGAAGATTGAAAAACACAGGTGTAAACTTTACAAAAATGTATCAACAGTTTAAACCTTGAATGTTCAAAAATTTTAATTTTAATGTTTTTAACTTCCTAAGATTTTAGATAAAATTAAATATTATGTTGTAAAAACTGTTTTCATAGAACCTTTGAAGGCCCTATATTAGGAACTGGAAGCGTTATAAAATCAGCAAGTGGAACCGGAACCAGAATCGTTATATGAATAAAGATTCGTTCTCAGACAGCACGAGTGTAGGGCTGCGTACCTTATGCTCGCAGACCTGCTGTAGCTTGGCTTCTCTGTCGGTAGATCCACTGTTGTAGCTGCGAGTATGACGAGCTATAGTCTGCCCATTGTAACAACGCAGTCTCCAGTTGAACCTTCGCTGTGGAGATCTTGCGGACTACGCGGTCCCAGTCGTTCTGTAGTTCCTTCAGTTGGTTGTTGATCTCGTCGCGACCGTCGGAGCGTGTGTTGCGTAGAACTTTCTCTCCGCAGTTGACAGTGGCGTGGATCAGGTTTTGACCTTCTTCTCTCTTCTTCAGTAGATCCTACAACAAATACGTACAGTATTCAAAACACTCTGTTGGGGCTTTGTTGGTGGGGCCGCGTTGGCCGAAACGTACAACATCGTGTATCTTGTTTTGTAAATATATATGTTAACCAGGCAGTTGCACGCAGCTGCCTATCTCGTTTAAGGTAAGCTGTTGGTCTCCTTTCTTCTTTCCCCAATCACAAACACCTCCGTTGGGGCTTTGTTTCATTTACTCAGCCTTAGTACATTGCGAGGGACAGACCAACTTCCAAGTAGGCATTTACAAAGCTGACATATGTTTTTTGATAATTCCTGTAAAACCTACACAATTTCAAGTAGAGCCTATCAGTAGAATTTGTTTATATTTGGTTGGTGAATGTGAGAAGTGTGAATTTTACGATCATTTTGATTTTTTACTTTTGTCAGAAAGTGTAAAAAATTGCATTACTTGATAATTTGTTAAGTAGGCTAATATTTAATGAAAACAGATGATAAATCTAGAAAAGTTAGAATTAATTGATTTCTAACGAAGCCTTGAAACATTGGTAGGTAATTGATTTTTTGTAACATGGAGGTGAGGTTATCTCCCAAAGCTTTTTATTACTAATGGAAACATATTTAATTATACCTGGATCTGATCAAGTCTGGCCTGCAGTACATCGCGACTACTGTTGGAAGACGCTTCACTGCATTCCCTGATCACGGTCTTAGCATTCTCTATCCAAGCCTGCGCTTTGGTGTAGTTCCCGTCGTACTGTTCATGTTGTTCCCAGTTCGTCTCAACTTTCTTGAGCACGTCTTTCGCCAAGTTCACTTGAACCTAAACAGGAAAAGACAAAATTACATTAAGATGCTCCTAAACTACACTCAATGTCCACCTTCAATGTAAGAATATTGGTTGAATCAAATATTAATCCCTTCATCCCAGGACAGACTTTGAAAAAATGTTTAAGATTTAATTTTCTCATTTGAAATTTTAACCAGTTCTTTAACCAAACACATGCATACTGTATACCGTCCGTATCAGGCTGGCTGAGTTTTTGTTCACATAACTATGTAACTAGAAATAAAATATGACTAGTATATTGAATTGAAAATAAACGGGAGAGTATTAAATTTCAAAGATGGCAAACATGATGAACAGATGTATACCTGATAACGGGAGTTGAGATGTCGCAGTTGATTGTTGACGTAGGTATCAAGATGAGATGTGAGTAAAGCAGAAGCTACTTTGTTGAACTTATCAAACTGTTCCTGTCCCTTCTCAAGTTTGGCTAGGATTTCCTTGACTTCCGTGACTTGTTTCTTCTTCTCAGGAGCGCTCGCTAGGAGTGCCGTCTTCTGAGCCTTCACAAGTATATCCATCTGCTGGAGCCAGTCCGAGAGTCGCTCATATTCCTCTTTGTATTCCCTCCAGAGCACTACAGTCGCTTCGAGCTGCTCCTTCTGCTGCCTCAGCTCGGAGAAGAGACTGTGGAAGCTCTCGGACAAAGCTCGGATCTCGTTGGATATGCCCTCTCTGCCGCGATCCGAGGTGGAGGCTAGAACCACCTCCCCGGTGTGTTGAAGATGTTCAACCAAGAGCTCACCCTGTGCCTGTTTGTTTAGCAGTGCCTCGAGGGGGGCCACTGCGCTCTCTATTGCCAACTTGTCGCTCAACGGACGTTGTTTCAGAGATGGAATCTTCTCTCGAGCGCGACTCAGCCAGCCAATCAGCTCGTCGTGTGCTTCCTTGTACAGTCTGTGATCCTTGTATTGGTCCTCACGCTCACATAGTAGATTCTTGATTCTCTCTGCGAGCAGGTCAAACTTGTTGAGTATCTCCTTTGCTTGCGACGCGGCGTGACTTTGCTGACCGCTAGCCAACATCTCCGCAGCCTTAGCCTTCAGACTGTCAACCTCCATCTTCTCGCAGCGCACCTTCTCCTCTAGGCACTTGATTCTCTCCAGCTGCGTTCTCTTCTCAGACATGGTGGTCTGGAAGTCGGATATCTCCGCAGACACGCTCTCCAGGTAGTCCACCGTCTTATTCAGTTGGTGGATCTGCTCCAGGAAGCCGGCCCAGCGGTGGATCGAATCATCTAGGTTAGTCTTGGTCTCCATCATCTTGGAAGCCAGCGCACTCCACTCCTCTTGCAGCCGACCGAGTGCCTGATTGATGGCTTCGTGACCGGCCGGCGCTGTATTGGCCAGTACAGTCTGAGCCAGCTCAACTGACCCCTGTACCTTACTGAAACCTTCCTCCTTGTATAGCAGCAAGTCCTGGATGGTCTCCAGTTTGCCTTCCAAGTCCTTCTGAGACGACGCGCTCAGATCAGAACAGTATGCAAGCTTGTTGTTGATATCTTCCAGCCATTGCATGCACTCCGCGATGTGGTTGTCAAACTCCTGGTGACTGGTCACGTATTGATGCCAGCGTGTCGTTAGATCCTTCACCTTGTGCGACACGTGTTGGTACTTAAGCCCGATCTCGGAGATGTGTGAGCTGCGACTGCTCATATTGCCCTTGTACAGTTGCTGTGCTCGCTCCGTCACCGCATCTATCTCGAGCTCTTTGGCGCGCACTTCACCTTGGAGTGTCTTCAACATCTCCAGTTGATCTTTCTTCTCTGCGGATGTTGACTTGAGATCAACCGCGTGCAGCTGGGTGTCGGTACTGCGTATCCACGTGGTGCACTCGTCTTTAAGGGACTCGTACTCGTTCCACTGCTGAAGCTTCGTGTCCAAGGCTTCGATGGTTGACTTGACGGCGGAAACGAGACCCTCCCACTCTTGCTGAGATGAGTCCATCTGGGAGCGGATGTTCACCTGACCAGTCTCCACGGTCCCGGGTATCACCTTCTCTCCCAGCGAGCGGATAAGAGCAATTCTCGGCTGCTCCTCCGGAAGGCTGGCTTCCAGGTTCTTTAGTCGCTCTAGATTCGAGTGAAGGGATATTCTCTCGAGCTCCATGTCGCCCCAGAGCACAACCGTATTGTGAGTCGCATCCAGCCACTCTTGAGTGTCCATCACTGCCTTGCTGTACTGCTGGTGATCGCTGACGATGGCTTCGTATCGCTCCACGAATCCTTGCGATCTCTTCAATATGTCCCCGTGACGTTGTGTCAGTGCGGCAAGCTGGCGGTCTATCTTGTCGTTGCGCTCGGGCAAACTCTCGATCTTATCGCGCAGGCTGACGATATCGTGTTGATGTGCCGTGGCGTCGTGCAGTAGGGCGCGGTACGTCTGTAGCTGGGCCCTCTTCTCGTCTAGTGTGGTGTGCAAGTCCATCTCTAGTGGTAGCTGGGCCTCCGTTACATTCAGCCACTTCACTAGACTCTCACTGCACTCTTCGAAGGTCGTCCACCGAGTCAGTTTCACTTGCAACTCTCGCTCGGTGCTTGACACTCCGTCGTAGAGGCGTCTCCATTGCTTGCTGCAGTTCCTGCAACTGCTGGCGAACAGTTTCACGACCCTGCAAGGACAAACAAACGATATACATAGTTTCAGGAAGTATAATATGAACAAGGTAAGGAACAAGTATGCAAAGACAACAAACCTCTAGCGCTGTAGATGGGTACAACTTCTCTCCCAGCTCCACAGTGTGATTCAGCAGCGACACGGCACTGGGTCTCTCAGCCAGCAGCTCTTGAAGCCCGGCACTTCGTTTCACAAGGTCCTGGCGCGCTCCGATAGAGCTGCCGTCACGACACGACTCAAAGCGAGACTGCGCTGACCCGAGCCACAAAGAACATCGGCCGTAATTGTCCAGGTAAGCCGCATGATCGGCTGCGGCTTGTTCGCACTTCTTAACTAATTCCTGAAGAGAAAACAATCAAATACATTGGAACAAATCTAGGATGATTACCCATCACGTTTTACATAGTAGAGGTGATTTTGAACTTAATTATGTTCATCCCAATTTTACACGTTTTACATTCCTGAGTGTTTTACTATCTGTCAAAACATTCTCCACAGTTACAACAGGAGAAGAATCTAGATACAATTTATAAATAAAATAAATAAATTGTATTTAGAGTCTACCCACTCAGTTATAGAACTGATTTTCAGTGGGGGACAGAAATCAAAGCGACTAAGCCTACCCTGTAGGCCCCGACGCAATTGATGAGTGAGCGATAACCAACCAAAGATCGATATTTTCACTTGTAGTTGTTCAATGACCTTAACCAAGTATATCAGTTGAAAGGGTATTTTAAATTTAATTCTGATAACCTCCTATAGAGACCACATTTACATGATTATAGGCTGTCGGGTAAAGGCCATACCCCTATTATGATCACACAATTTTTAAAAGCACCTATGTCAAAAATACAATTGACAAAAAAGACTGTGCCTAATGGTCGCAACCTACTTTTTGAACTTGAAATTTTAAAATCTACATGTGGCCTTTATTCACATAAATAGTATGTTTCAAACTTCCACTTAATGTGTGAAATATTAAGAATGATTCTGATAAAAGATGACTGTGTTGTTTTTAGGGTGGTCTTTACCTTAGCGGTTGTCTGTATGGACTGAAACCTTGAAGTGATCTGCTGCACATTGACAGATATTCTTGTTTCTCCAGATATCTGAACCAAGTCAGACGAGTCATCACTCATCTTGTCGAATTCTGCCTCGTTCTGTCGCAGACTTAGAATCAACGACTAAAACAAAATATGCAAGTGATTAAATTGCTAATTGTTAGGGATAGAAGAGATGGTAAAGAGCAAAGTCTACATAGTGCCCAGCAGTGGTGGTGATGCGGAGCCAGAAACTAAGCAGGCAGAACAGATTTACTTGCATAGTTGACCCAGAGGATTGCAAACATCGCCGTGCGCGAGCTATCACATGTCGTACACATAACGCTCAACACACCAAGTATATGTTTTGGAAATATATTGCAATTACATCTAGCAAATATGGGAAATTCCGATTTGGGTAAATTATGCAAGCACAGAGAAAATAGAATAGTGAGTATTGTGATTGGTTAATGAAAGAAAGGCAGCCCTTGTTCCAAGCAAGGTGTGCATTTACCATGATGAAGAAGTACTGTGAAGATTATTGTCAATTAATGAGGTTCGAAAAGAAATAAATGCTGTGATTGGGTTTAAACTTTAAAGTGATGTTAGAGTAACGTACAGGAGTTCGAACCAGTATCAGATCAGAAACTGAAACCAAGTTTCTACTAGAGCCAAATCCAAAATCGTCATCTATTATTTAATTTAGATTTTGGAGCACATGATGTAATCAATATAGTGATAGCTTCGATATTATTAGTATTCATGAAAAATGTTTTAATTAATTTGTAGCTAGTTCAATCTTTAAAGTGTCAAATTGAAAAATTTGCTTTGAAACTCTCATAATCTCCTTGCTCACTACTAGAAAGAATTTTAAATCAAGTAGCCGACAGTTGGCTATCGAGGTCGAACTCGCAAAAGATCTGTCAATCAAACAATTTTATAGTAGAAAATAGATCACTCACGTTATCAAAAGACTCAAATTTTAATTTATCGTAAATAAAATGTATATTTATATTATTTGAGAACCAACAACCAACAATCATGACGAGCCAAAAACTGATTACTGATCGAACTCCTGTTTACAAAATAATACAACAATAAGAACAGAACAAGAACAGAACAACTAATTACTACACAGCTTGTCTAAAAGAGGCCCAAGTGAAATAGATCTTGTATTAGCTGTGCGAATTAAAAAAGAAAATGAAGTGGTGTTTCCCAAAACCATAGCAAATGGAAGTTGTCCAGAGGAAACAGCATACAGCAGACAGAAAAAAGAAGATCAATCAAAAAGAAGAACCAAGCTGAAACTGAAAGAGAGGAAAGACCAGTAAGGTACACAATACGATGGCTTACTTGTTCCAGATGGTCGGCTAGGGTTACCATCTCCTTAACGTCTCTATTTCTCGAATCAACTATTTTAATCAGATCCTAGGAGCAACATTAAAACATGTTATTAACAATTCTAATATTAAGTTACTAATTACTAATGTTAGGCTAGAAGAAAGACAGAACTGATCTGATCTTAGAATATAATCCTGGCCTGTGCAAATTGTGATTTGTTACGATCAAATATTCCATAAAGAAAATTTGCATTTCCAAATTCCAATTGAGAATAGTATTGAATTATGTGCTTGTAATTGCTTTGAATAGTTAAGTGAAAAGAGAGTTGAGTAATTTTTTATTCACTTATAGTATGATGTTTAAGACATTAAATAAAGAGCAAAAATCTAGAACAACATATTGTCAAACATAAAATGTACATTGTCAAATAACTGGCCTGACATAGAAGTAGCCCTATCTCTACACGCAACTACGTATTAACTTTCCACATTTCCGCAGACCAAACAGAATTTTTAGGTTTTAGAATAGGCCCTATTTATTAAATTGACATTAAATTAATTACCAATTTATAATTATTTGTATTTTATTTTAAAATCATATTGAAGGGCAGTTTGTTATTTGCAAATACACCTACTACTACTACTATTCGTAAATTTGCACAGGCCTATATGTTTCTACTACTACTAGCTGGAATGTGTGTGAAGCTTCAAGGGCAATGTTACCTGGTATTTCTCCAGTTGTTCTTGTTTCTCTTCTAGCGTGGACCTTGGTGTATAGTTCTTGAGAGCGGTCTCGGAGTCCGACAGCCAGAGCAACAGCCGGTCGAACGATCCCTCGTATTCCGACCACTGTTGCAACCTCTCTTCCAAGCCATGTTTCACCTCGTTCACGGCATTGACAAACTTGTCGTAGTCAAAGTTAAGGTTGGTCAGGTCTCTGTCCATGGCCTCCCTTGCACGAGGCGGGAGCTTGGAGGTCTTGTTTTCCACGTGGTCGGCGAGAGCTTTCAGTTTAACAGAGCCCTCCGCGAGGCTGTCTTGGATCTCCACCACCTTGGCTAGGCGCGCTTGTAGCGCCGGCTTGTTGCCACTGAAATCTGTTACATACCACTTAGAACCATGCACAGCACTTAACACACAACCTATAAAGGTAGTACTAATTGCAAAACCATTATTGCAAGTTTACACATTGTAGCAGACAGATGCATCTATCCAACATAACTCAGACTGTCAGTGCATTATAAAAGATTTTTTTTTTTTTTTAGAGTAGATCTTTCTTGAGTCTTCCTCAGATTTTATAAGGTATTTGTTTGGAATTTAAAATTCATTGTAGAAATAAATTAAGGGTATACTGACACTGACAGGTGTAGGCTGCATGTATTCATGATGTTCATCAAACCAAAGTACAATTAACTTCAGTAGAAGACAGACAAAGATTAGTCCCACATTTAAACAAACTTCTACCCCTGCCACCGAGCCCAGCCCAGACTGATTGCATTCACTTGTATAACGTCCGGGTATTGTAATATTGTTCGAAATAATAATCAGACACATCTCCAATAGCAAAACCAAGTGTCAAAGTACAATGTCGGATTAGGAGTCGCAAATCCACGGAATTTATTGAGCCAAAGATAATTATGGCCGACCCTGGTGAGATCACCTGAGCACAGAGCTTCTCTATTGTCCACTGGTTGGATTCATTCGCCGTGGCTCGAAGTGGAGATGAGTGGGGGTAAACAAGGAGAAGTGTTTCTCCCTACTTGGACTAATCTTTGTCTGTCTTCAAGTGTATTCATGACAGCACTACAGTTTATCCTCAACTAACGTGGGTTTGAGTGTATGCAGAGAGAAGTGAGATCAGGACATACGTACCAGAGTATCCTGCCAGTCTGTCCCACAGCTGCTTCTGATAGTCCTGGTGAGACTTCTGGAGGTCCTGGAACTGTTGGAATGCATCCAGAGCCTCATCTAGCTGCGTGATGTGGACCAGGAGGTTGTTGACTAGCTGCTCGTAGCGGTGGTTGATCGAGTCGATCGTGTCTTGGATCTCCTGACCACCTACAACAACATTCACTACTTAGAAAGAAGAAGTATCAATGGGTGTCCACCAGGGTTTGTACCTAGGCCCAATCCATTTTAGTATACACATAAAATTAAAGTAATATTATTTACTGGTGATGCGAGTGTGTTAATAAAAGCTGCACATTTGGAAAGATGTGGCAAAAAACAAAGCGTTACATTAAGGCATTCAAATAAATGATATAATTGAAACGGAATTTAATTACAATATAAGTAATTGGGTTCCAAGTTCAGGAAGAGCTAATTCCAAAGGCACTAGTTGGGAGGTTCTTTCAATGTTGCTCAGTGCCTGTGTGTTTGAATCTAGCTATCATCAGTTAAGTTGTTCACTATAAACTTAAATTGCTTAGTTGCACATTCATATCAAAAACAAATATTGTTTACAAAATGATAATTGTCACTTTCTACATTTTGGTTTATAATTTGTTAAATTCTAAATGTAAATAAATCTAAACTTAAGTTATTGTTTATTATACTGAATACCTACATTGCTTAGTAGTATTGAATACCAACAAATTCTTGCCATAATAAAGAGCTAAAGCTTATATTAGCAATACATATAAATATAAATAATTTCTCTGTATCTACCTCCAGGCTGGTTGGTGAGCTGCGTCACAGCCTGCGCCTTCTCAGAGACGGCCTCTATGATGCGCTTGTGAGACATCACCTCCTGCAGCGTGGTCTTGTGCTTGAGAAGCTTCGAGCGGATCTCTTGTGTCGACGTCCACGCTCCTCCGTCCTGCTGCAGTGTCTTCTCCATGGCGTCTAGCCAGGCGAGTGTCTGCTGTAGGTTCTCACGGTAGCTGGTCCACTGAAGAGACTGCGCATCCTGGCGCTTCTGCTGCTCCTTGATGCCCCCTTCCAGACAGTCCCACCTACACACAAGACATGGTCAATACCACCTGGGTTTTAACTACACTAGGGCTGAGAAAAATATCAATACTACATCAACGTGAGAGTGTTTTAGTCATCAATATGTCTGAGACTAATCTAATATCCAAATTATAAGGAAAATGTACAGTCAAAAGGGGTTAAATATCTTCAAAAATTCATATAAATATTTATATTTAAAGGAAAAAGTAAAAAAAACTAAATTTTAAAAGAGATTTATTTTTATCAACATTGCACATATTTACTGGATAGCTAAGAAGAAAAATGATTGAAGAATCAAGCTTTTGGCATAGGAGAAAAAAAAGAAATTTCAAGTTCAAGCATTGATATACATTTTATTTGTATATCAATGTAAATTCAAAATAAGAAAATGGATAATAGGTTTAGTGTAACTTCATAAAGTAGAACCCTCCAATTATATTTCAACATCATCTTTTACCTTCATGTAATGACTTGAGAGTGTGGTTATGTTATGTTCATCTAGATAAAGTAGCTAGGAATCAATATCAGTACCTGTCTCTGACTTCTCGTAGTTCCTGTCTTATCTTCTCCCTCCCCTGAGCAGCCGTATCAGGGAACAATCTCTCCCCGGCTGCCGTAAGGTTGGCCAGCCTGTGAGGTCCCTGTTCCTTCTCCGAGAGCAGCACCTGCAGTCTGCTAGCCTTCGCCTCCATGTTATTAGAGGACTCCTCGAGTTGTAAGGCCGCCACGTGCTCTTCTAAGGGAGTCAACCAAGCCTTGGTTTCCTCGAGATTCTCTTGATAGCTGCGGTGCTCTTCCACCAACCCCTGCCACCGGTTCATCACTTCCTTGCTCAGCACGTGCAGCAGTTGGTAGCGGTTGCTGATCTGAGAGATCAACGGCTTGATGCGGTCTGCCGCGCTGTAATGGAGCAACGCGTGGGAGCGGTCGACAAACTCGTCGATCTGTTTCTCGTTGGCGGTGATGAGATCGCGCTTCTCGCGGAAGGATTCCAGCTGTGCTTCCTTCAGAGGGAGAGACACTTGTAACTGTTGGTCGCGGAAGATTGCTTCCGTCGTGCGGAACCACTTGGTGTGGCGTTCTAGCTGTTCTTCGAACTCCAGCCATTGCTTCAACGCTCCTTCCAGTTTCTTCTCCACAGCGTCTACAACACACATCACCCAACAATCACTAGCTGCCCTTGCCACATTTTATTTGCATTTTAGGGCAAACTACATACCTGTACCTAGTGAAAAAAAAGTATTTTCTAACATAAATGTCATCAAAGTTTCAATGAAATCCCAAATCATTCTAAAAGAAAGTCAGTACAGTATGTCTTCCATTAATATGTGGCCCAATTATCTGATGATCCTTGTAATCTGAGCTGGTTTGTGGTATGATTAATTATATAGGCATTCAAAACATATCAAAACTTAACTTTTCCAAGTTACCGGTACCCAATTTCATTAATCATTTGAGATCTGTTTGTCTATAAATCCTAGCAATGTATACATAATTTTATATTCTCATATAGGTTACCTGACTGCGAGTCCATAACTACATAAGCCTGTCACTATGAGACAAAGCAAGAGATGAAATAATAACAAATCCCAAACACCAGTTTCCCCATAATCTCAGCTATAATATCACATTGAGGTTGGATAATGAAAGTCTCTCTGCATTGTTGAATTAATGTAGCCCTATTTTTTTTTTTTAAATCATTGTTACTGTTCTGGTGTCAGAACGCAACTTACCAACTCTGGATTGATGGTCTCTCAAGCCGGCACAAAGTTCTTCGTGTTCCTTCTCCAAGATCTCGAGTCCTTTGCGCGCAGTGCTCTTGGATACGTTCTCACAGAGCTCTTTGAGTCTGGCCAGTTGATCGTTCCCTTCCGCCTGGTTGTCCCTGAGTAGCTTGACAGTTGCGAGTCTCTTGTTGATGTCAGCCTTCTCTCCGCTGACGTCGTCACACTCGTGCAAGCGATCTCGCTCCGAGCCAAGCCAGTCCCGGTACGTCTTGCACAGCGTCGACAGATTCATGTGTTTCTGAACACACTCATCCAGGTTGTCTAGCAAGTCCTGGGATTTCATCACAATGTTCTGGAAGAGTTGCTTGATGGACTGTAGATAGATGTTGAGAGACTTGTCTTGTGTCTGGTCCACTAGTTGCTGGGCCTTGTCGCACACAGACTCCACTAGTTGTTGGTGCGACATGATCTCTTGGTGCATGATCTTGTGGTTCTGTAACAGATACAACAGTAAAAACCTCCGCATTTAACAACTATTATTCTGTACACTACTATATAATATACATAAAAAAACAATAAATAAATCGAGCCTTGCCATCATTTGTGATTTATGTATGTATTCTGAAAAAAAATTAGAACTTTTAACCTATTATATGGTACAAAACTTAGCATTGCTTCCATGCGACTAAAATTATCTGCCATTTCTGCCTACATGTGTTTTAGGCCAATAAACATATTTCTAGAAAATGTTCATGTAGGCTTTTTATAGCTTGGATGGAAGAAATATTGCCCTGCATGCGTAAATCATGGGCATCACAAACCTTAAACTTAGCAACCACCAAATGGGAATAAAACATATCAAAACATCTTGATGATAACTATGCCCAGAAACTTACGAAAAATTAAAAGCTTGTACACCCGGTGTTAGAAGAAAATTAAGAGCTGGGTATTGTATATACAACGAGACCCCATGATTTACTTCTGATGCCGAATGTACAGTTCCTAATAGTTAAAATAGCTTCCCCTACAAGCAAAAGTTGTGATTATGTATTACCTGCAACTGTGCCCTCTTTTCCTGCAAGGAAGCCTTGAGTTCCGTGTGTTGTGTCATTGCCTTCTCAACGTCCCTCAGCCACTTGGTCAGCTGTTCTTGTGACAGCGTGAACTCAGCGAACTGTGTCAGACACTGATCCAGCTTGTGAGCGGAAGCTTGAAGGTCGTCAGAGAAACTCTCCCATACGGTGCGCAGGGTTCTGAGACAACAAAACCAACAACTGTTCAGACACTGGGAAGACCAGGATCATTCTTAGAGCACCGGACAATTCGTACTAATTTTTCAATGTTTTAGCGTTAATAAACAACAATAATTATTACCATTAACAGAAAAGTGTAGAAAACTAGCCACCTACAAAAATCTAACTTTTACGATTATTTCACTGAAAACAAAATGATACACATCCATGCAAAATCTCATGTTAAAACATTTTCTCTACACATATACTAGTACAATTGGCTAACCATACAAAAATTAGCAATAATACTCTATTTTTGAAGCAACAATACATTTTGAATTTATTACTAAAAGATTTTTTCAAGTTCTATAAATGAAGCTGAAGAGTTGCCAAGAACTAACGTGAATTCAATCGCAAGCTAGAGGGCTGCTTAGTGCTTACCGTAACTGTTGTCTGATGATTTCTCGGCCGTCGGGTGATGTGTGAGCGTAAAGCTTTTCTCCTTTGTCAATTAGTGCTTCAAACCTCGCACTTTCTTTAGATTTTATGTCAGACAATTCTCGAATAGCCTTGTGACGCTCCTGAAAAAGCAAAGCTTAGTTTAAATTCATTAACTATTATGAAGATAAAGGTTTAGGTCAAACCTTTTGACTTGTGTAGGACTAGACCTTTACTGTAAATATTAATGGTGAGTGTGATGTTATTTAAAAAAGATCTTAATTAAAGTAAGCTTATAAAATGTATGCACTATTTAAATTGTATTAGCTCAATGTTATAACACCTCATGTAATTAAAATATTGAAAACAATCCAAACAAGTTAAATGACAACAGTAATTAAAACATGTTTAACAAAACAACCAATTCATGGTTTTTGAATGGCATAAGAATGTCTGGTGATAGAAAATCTAATCTGGAATCTAATGCTTGGTTCAAAGTCCAACGTCAAAATTTTACGACCATCATTGGCCAATTACAGCTCACAACGTCGAAGATGGCTACAATTGTTTAACAGTGGTAAAGTTGTGATTGGTCAATGGTCGACAAAAAAAGATCAAAAATGGTCTTTGTGACTAGGGTAGTAAGGGAAAACAGGTGTAAACAAAGCATTTTAATTCATATATATACACCATGACATATAGACTTCTAAGAGACCAAAAGAAATACCGAGATGCATTTTCAACATAGGTTAATGTTAAATAGTTTCTAAGTCAGGTGTATTGATCAAGTTCATTGCTTAACAAACAAGAATACTCATACTTACTTGAAGTATTGCCAGGTCTCCAACAATTTCGCTAAGCTCGCTCAGCTTCTTCTCCTCGTTAGAGAGCCAGCCAAGGAAGGCGGTATGATCGTCGTTGAAACTTCCGTGTTCCTTGACAAACTGCTCGTATCTGGTAATGGCTTCCTTGGTGGTGTTCCTCAGCCCCTGGTACCGAGTGGTCAACCTCGACACTTTCACAGAAAGGTCGGATTCACCCTCGATGCCTCGGCTTTGCTCAGAAGTCTTCCCGAACTCATCGCTCTTGGCAATGATCTCTTCTTCAATTGACTTTAGTTTGTCTAGGTGCGTCTGTTTGGCTTCGTGAGTGCTACGCAGACTCTGATCTTTCACTTGATTTTCCTTCTGTTTGATCCAAGCGAGCAAACCTTCCACCACTTCCTCGAACTCTGTCCAGCGACTGCACATCTGGCAGAGCTTGGCTTGCGCCTCGGTACAGTTCAGAAGGAAGGCCTCCCAAGCCTTCTTCTGACCTTCGAACTCCTTGAGTAGCCCCGGGTGGCCGGATATCTCAGTCTGCTCGAGCACGGAGTTGAGTTGAGCATTGCAAGCTTCGATCATCTTCTCTCCCTCTACCTTCTGATTGAGGAGATGTTCCACCACCACTAGCCTCTCATCGGCGCCTTCCTTCTCGGGGCTAGCCTCCGTGACGACTGCGGCTTCCGCCACCAAAGTGCTCAGCCAGTCGTGAAGCTTCTCCAGCGCTCGCAGGTAAAGCTCGTGGTCTAGCACGTGCTTCTCTGAGGTCAACACTCGAGCCTCTACCTCTCGGCTCAGCTCCTCGTACTTCCTGGAAGCCTCCTGGGACTTGGCTCCTGCCTCAGAGTCCGACAGACCCCCGATCTTGTCTTGCAGCTGTTTCATGATGTTCTTATGCGAGTTGACGTCCTGTGCCAAGGTGCGGTACCCGTGCATGGCTAGTTTCTTCTCCTGTAGTGTTGCCTTGAGCTCTAGCTTAGGTCCGAGCTTCCCCTCGGCTTCCGAGAGCCACTGACCGACTTGTCTGTGACTATCGTCCAGGGAAGAACGCTGCATCATGAAGCCCTCTACCTTCTTGTGGATGGCGTTGGCTCTGTCCAACAGAGACTCGGAAGCGCTCCTGAGACCTCTCAGCTCGGTACGGATGGTCTCACGGTTCTCTGGAGTGATCCCTGGGAACAACGCTTCTCCCACTTCCACTGCCTTGTTGAGGCGACCTTGCCCCTTCTCTCTCTCGTCTGCGAATGCCTTCAACTCATCCAGCTTAGTCTGGTAGGCCTGTAGGGACGTGGCAGGAGAAGCTATCAGTGCCTCAAAGGACTTCAACTTGTTCTCTGCATCTCCCAACCAGGTCTCAACCTCCTTCACAGACTGCCGATACGAGTCTCCGTTCTTGCTCAACGCCTCCAGACGCTCAACGTAGTTGTTGACAAACTTCAAGATGGCGCGATACCTTGCGCTCAGGTGCGTCACGTACTGCTCAATACGCGAGTCGGGGTTCTCCTTCATGATTTCGTTTCCGAGTGCTGTTATTTCGTTAAGTTCCGGCTCGTACGCCAAAACTTCTTCGTGGAATAACCTTATTTCTGTGATCTTGTTTCCCACCGTCGCGAGGTTCAGTTGGTTTACACTCTCCGCCCGAACCTTGCCTTCCGTCTCCCGCAGCCACGAACCAATATTCTCAGACATCAACTCGTACTTCTGCCATAGTTCAGCATTACGTTCCAGAGATTTCTTGGTGTCGTTGCAGCTTTGCTTCAAGGCTTCCAGCTGTGTGACTAGATGCACCCGTTCAACCTGTAGTTCCTCTAGTTTCTCGGGAGTCTCGACATTCTTGAGCAAGTCTATCGACTGGTCCAGTTCGATCTTCTTGGCCTCGCAGTCTGCTAGACCTGTCTCCACGTCGCTCAGAGAAGATAGCTTCACTTCCAGGTTGTATCTATCGCTCCCGGCTTCGGGCAAGCACCACACAACCTTCTCCTTGTGAGATGCCACACCCCTCTGCAGCGCCCCGAGCTTCTCCGCATGATACTTCTTCAGGAACGCAAGTAATGTGGACTCGACCTTGTTGGCATGTGACTGAACACCGTCATATCTCTTCTGTAGAGTACTGAGCTCTTTAACAACACCCGAATCCCCAAAACTTGGGTAACTGCTCTTCAGTTCTCCAATTGTATTATTCACATCTTGAAGGATACTTCCAATACCAGCCAACTCCTGCTTCAATGCTTGGCACTTCTGTAACCTCTCGGGAATCTTAGAATGATCGCCGGTCAAATCATCACAGTTGATTAATTCTTCTCGTAGTTTGGACAGTTTATTACCAGCTTTCTTGATATCGTCACGTAGATTTTTCTCCTTTTCCCCAAAGGTACAGACGGCCTCTTCGACCTGGTCGGCAATCCCCTTGACAGCCTCAAATTCTTCGTCCAACAACTTGTTCAAAGCATCTAGCGTAGGAATCGGTTGACCATCATTGAGCTTGGCCAACTGGGCTGTCTTGGCAACGATACTGGTCTTGATATTGTGGTAGCTGGGTAGTTCATCCTTGTACTTGTTGAGCCTGGTTCGGCCTCCATCGCCGTCCGACAGATTGTCAGCAGCATCCGCAAGAGCCTCGCTGGTTTCTCCTAACCAGCGCAGCAGGTCCTCCTTAGCTGCTTCCACCTGCTTCCAGATGATGTTCTGTGCTTCTACCGTCTGAAGGCGATTGTTCAGTGTGTCATACGAATGTTGCCACTTGGCATGGGCATCCGTGACATCGGCCTGAATGACAGAGCTGTCAAACTCGGGAATAACATCCGCATTCTTCAGCAGGATCTGTCCCTTAGAGTCCATCATATCCAGTGGTACCTTGGCTTTCTTCAGTACTTCCAAGGCCTTCTTGAGTCTGTCGTGAACTCGAGTGGCTTGGGTCAAGTCCGTCGGAATTTCGTCAATTGGTCGACTCATCTCATCGGCTTCACCGACGGCGGCATAAACTTTGTCTTTGGCGTCCTTAAAGACTTTCCATGAATCTCCCATCTCTGACAACTTATCTCTTTGTAGCTTGAGCATTTCATCAACCTTCTCCCAGTTGGCATCAATGGAAGTGAGTATGTTCTGAATGGTTGTGACGTTGCTTTGATCTTCATCCATGAGGAGCTTGCCTTCTGAATGCAAGGCAATCTTAGGAGCCTTGGACTGCGCGTGGGCTTGAACAAGCACCCCGAGCTCTGTCATTGCTTCGCCCAAGTCTCCCGGGCCGCGCACCTTGCCGGTGATCTCTTGCAGCGAGCCCTGTGTGGCCAGCAGACCGTCAGACAGCTGTGTCTGTAGTGCCTGGAAATGAGTCCACCTCGCTCCGAGCTTGAGCAGCACCGAGCGTTCCTCCGCCAGGCGTGCTCTGAGCCCCTGCACCCCTCCACTCAGACGCTCCACCAGGCTCAGGGCGGACACGGGGCCCCCGGTCGCCCGGTCTTGCACCAGGGTGCCGCTGGCTCGGTCCATGCCGGGTGCTACCTCCAGCCACGAGGCCAGTCCGCCCTCCAGCGAGTCTAGCTCCTCGGACAGGTGGTCTAGGTCGGACACAGAGGGCTTCTGACTGTCTACGCGGTATTGGATGTGACTCATCTGCTCGCCAGCGTCGGACAACCAGTTGAGCAGCTCAGACCACTTCTCAAGAGCTCCCTTTCTTCTCTTCCAAGCTGTCCTCCAAGTCCTGCAACCACACCAATAGTTAATTTACCAAGCAAAGCAACATCAGCAGCCTTTTATTTATTTATCATCAATCAGTCAACACAGCAGCCCTGTACATCTAAAAACTTTAAATGCCCACTAGATAATTTTTTATGATGCTAATACCACATTATCTAGTGGATCCTAGTCTTGTCATAAGATCTTAGCTTAGGCTACAGTGCTGCATACATTGACCCAACTATGAACAATGATGCAAGGTATAAATAAAATACATTTATTATGGTACTAATTGCAATTACTAAATGAAAAAATATAAAAAATATAATATATATTAATAAAAACATATAATTTATAAAATAACATTATTTTGAAGCCATCCAGCTGGTTCTGCTTCATGCTATCTGTTGTTTCTTCATTTTCAGCAATAAGCAAACTGGAAGATAAAAACAGTAGGCTATCTTACTTGGTTGACTCATTGCATTAGTAGGACTATTGATGACTGAGATTCCTTTACTTTACTTTGATTGATCAATAAAACGAACCAGAAGAAGCTGAAGGCTTTTAAATATTGTTCCATAATACATAATGTGACTAAAGTTTAAGCCAAAGAAAATCATTTATCATAAGTTAAATTAGGTCTATATTGTTGTGCGTGCTATCTGGATCAACTTGTGAAATCCTCTTATCTAACTCGTGTTGAGCAGAGCATCATCTCGCAAGTCTTACCTGGTACTGGCCAACAAGGTCCGTGTACTCGCGCTCTAGCCCGGGCTCTCCAGACGCGGCCATCTGTTTCACTTGGTCGTAGATACCGTTGAACACGGGCTGCTTCTCGGAGTGTTCTTGTAGGAGAGCGTGGACTGTCTGCAGGCTCACATCCACCTTGTCCAGACCCACACCATCGATCTGGTCGATCTGATCTCCAAGGTCATTCATCCAGTCCGTGAACTGGCACATGCGGCCATCGAGCTCTTGCCTGAAAACAAAGAGGCAATCAATCTATGAGGTCAAGCCAATACACTAACCCACCAATACGAGTACTAACTCCTGTAATTTGTAGAAGTTTTACACATCTCAGGTGAAATAAAACCAGTTTTGGAATCATAAAATGTAATATTGAGGAATAAATTATATTATTTTGTTCATCCATGATCTAAGCCTCCTGCAGACCTAGTAAGATCTGTATAACTATCTACACATGGCTAGAAAGTTTATACACCATATCAATTACCGGCAATTGTATTTTCATATTCAGATATTAATATCTGTACAATAAGTATCCTAGGCAAAAATTAGCACTTGTAACTAATTTATAGTAATGGCACTAGCCATGATTGCAACAAAGTTTCCTTGGTGAAAATGTCTTCTATTAGCTTACACGTTTAGATAATTACTAACAGCTCGTGAACTTCCGAGAGTTGGTGACTTTCCCTTGAGGTCGGCAACTCGTTGTTTGATGGCCGTAGCTCCTTCGAGCGCGAGCGACGCGGCGATATGATCGGACGCCTGCGTGAGTCCCATGAGCTTAGCTTGCTTGTCAGAGACCTCCTTGTTGAACGCCTTGAGCTGGGCCAGTTCTCTCTCCAGCTTCTCCGCGTCGGGTGTGGCTAGGTCCGGGACGGCGGGGCGACTAGTTGCCACCCACTCCTCCAGCTGTCTAGCTTCCTCGTCGAACCTACGCCACTCCTCGACTAGCTTCTCCAGGCGAGATGACCACTGTAGGGCCACGTCTTGGATCGCAGACCAACGAGAGTGCATAGAATCCACTTCGTCGCTCGCAGAAGTCTGGCAGGTCATTTGCTGGCTGAGCGCAGCTATGTTTTGAAGATTACTCAGGTTCCTCTCACATTCTTGTTCAAACTCCTGTGTGGAAAACAAAAAGTTGTTTAGTATTTTGATTTTTGTTTGTTTAAAACACTTTAAATGAAATTCATGCAATAACCATAATGAAAATATTTCAAGTTAAACAATTTTAAACAAAGCAGAATTTGAAGTACTCAAATACGGCAGTAAACTAATGTTAATATTGTGTACATTTTTTACCTTCATGTAATATAATTTTATAAATATGAATCCCTCCACTCATTTAGTCATATCAGTATGCACATCCAACACAATTCAGTGGATACGAATTAATATTGAAATCAATAAGAATGCATGTTGAATTGATAAAATATGATATGATGCCCCTGGGTACACTGTCAGATGCAATGAAAGATGAGCATCACTTTATTAACCTGTTTGAAGTATTGCCACTAAAAAGAACCCTTGATTTTATGCTTAGAATTAGTGTTTTGTTCAGCAGTCATGCCATGGATCCTAGGTTGCAGAGTTTTAACGTACCTTAGCTTCAAGTAGCAGCCGTTCTGCTTCCTTAAGTGACACAGGCTTGGCCATCCCCATGGTAACCCTCACTTCCGCCTGTTCTATCCAGGGTTTCAACACTCCAACGCCGTTCTTGTATTGCTGCCAGTTTTCTAGATCCCGCCCGACCATGGACAGTTGGTTCTCTACGCCAAGATGAAGCGCCAGTACCGCGTCGCGAAGCGCCATCACTTCCTGGCGTAACTGTTCAGCCTCCACGTTATCATTGTCCTCTGTAATAAGAGAACATTAATAAGTTAGACCAGCAAGTACAATATCCATCACAATGTTGAGTACATTTAGTAAAACATAAAGTTACTTTACCCATACAGAAACTTCTTATAGTTAAAGATGTCGCATCAACAAGAAACTGAAGAGTTACAAAATCAAAAATAAAAATTACCCCACAAGCAGATTTTGAGTATAGGTACACCTACTACAAGATTAACACTAAATTATGCTGCTATAAATGAGGCTCTGAATAGGTCTAATACTAGTTTCACTAGGGAGAAAACAATAGGCTTATGTAAAATGTTATTATAGCACAAAATCAGAACTTACCCTGCAGAAGTTCCCTTGCTTCATTGCTGAGCAGGTCGAGTATGTTGATCTTGTCTTGTAGCTGAGCCTGCAACGCTTGAGACTTCTTAACTCTCTCTTCGGGCAGCATGTCCGTAGCTTGAAGCTGTTGCAATAAGCCTGGTGCAGTCTCTTGGGTCCAGTGGCGTAGCTCTCCTAGCCGGGCCTGGAGACACAATCAGTCGAGTTAAGCCCGGTTCACACACATCACCGTTGTCTGTTCACTAGTTAATCCATGAGTATTGCATAATGACGTTCACACAACTCTACCCTTAATTATTGACCTACAAATTTTAGAATTGTTTAATATCTCAGTTCTTATTCAGCATATAGAATGGTAGTCACTGAAGTACACATCAATTTTGGAGTTGACTAAAAAAAAAAGGGGAGCTATAGTTCTTTCCCTACTACATAGTAAGTTGTGTGGAAGGTGCTTTATGGCCAACATATTAGGAACAACTGATGATAAAAGAGCTCCTGCAGCTATCTCAGTCTAATATTCATTAAAAGTATGTTAAAATGTAAAAAAATATTGAAATGCTACAAGAAGTCTATACTATACTATCTACAAAGAGAAAAGTATGTGATTAAAATGTAGAGTAAGCATGGTCAGGTCAGTATTCAGAAATCGTCAAATACAGTCTCCAAAAACTGCTTAGATGTTCTGAACCAACATTGCCAATGACGGTATCATTGGTGGGTGATTGTAGCCTATCGGTAGGCCATAATTTTAAAATACTGATCACTAATAGACCACGATACACCCATTGATGGTACCAGCGCTGGCCAGTTAAGTTCGGAACCATGTTACTTCCAAATAGAGCTCATAACTGGTTGTAGTCATTACATGGTTCAGCTAAGAGCCTACAGCATATACTTGAGGGACATGTTAACTGAAGTGAACCTACCTTGAACTGAGTCCACCGGATGTGGAACTGCTCCAAGTAGGTGACACGGTCTTGCACGGTCTCCAGCGTGACATGGAGCCTACGTTCTATGTCCGTCACCTCCTTCTGTAGCAGCGGCTTCCTCTCTGGGGCCGTCATGGTCGTCAGGTTTGTGCACAGGTCGCGCAGCCTGCGCAACATCTCCTCCGTGGCTTTGCGCAGCGCAATGCTCATCTCCTGTTTGGCAGCTAGCTCTCCGGCCACGTCACGCTTGTCCGTACCGACGGGAGCAACCTTCCTTAGCTCGGACTCGGCTTGCTCCAGGAGTTTTAAGATCTCGTCCTTCTGTTCACGGTAGTTGTTCCAGACTCTTTGTGTACCTGCGATCACGGAATAATACTCGTTTTTACATAAACTAAGTATGTAATGCACATAGTGCACATCTAAACTTGTGTACAATAGACCAGAAGAGCTGTTTATAAGCATCAATATAATATAACTATGAGATGCAAGGCAATGAGAGTTATCAAACATGAAGGAGCAATTATTGCAAAATACTCATTATCATCTGTGGCCTCATACGCAACCACACTAGGTTGGATGGAAGAAAAGCCTAGCTGACCTTAATCCCACCTGGACAATAAAGACATTTGTCCATCGATCTATCTACTATTTAAACTTGGTCAAAAATTGGTAATAAGTGACTAAAGAACAAAAGTTTTTCTTATTACTTTTCATTGTTAATGAATGCACAATATTCTGAATCAGAATATTAAAATTGTTTGTTAGTAGTATATTGGATATTATATTTATTTAGCATATTTTAAACGTACAAATATGTCATCAATCTATCCAAATCATTCCGTAATAAGTACGCTAACATTTTAAGTTAAATTAAATAAAATACCGTATGTCAATAATTGTAATAATAATCTCACCCTTGAGTTTCTTCAGCTTGTCTAGTGTCTGTCCGTAGGCCTCGTTCCACCCCGTCTCAAGGTTGCCAACCTCCCCCTTGATGAAGGTCGGTGCGTTGGCGTCCTTGCCAAGGTCCTTGCCTCGCTGCAGCATGCTTACGATGTTGGCTCTCTGCTGGTCCAGCTGAGCCACCGCAGTCTCTTGCTGCTTGACTAGCGCATTGACGGAATCCAGAGTCTCAGGATAGGGGCCACTTGCCGAGGTGTCCTTCACCTTCTGTAGCAAGTTGCAGACCTCGCGGACCTGTGCAAACAATACATGCATTCAGAGACTGTGTTCATTTAGGACTTAGATTTTAAATTTCAAACTTTATGCTATGTATACATATATTTTTTAAGGCTGGGCAAAAAAATCGATATTTCGATAAGATATCAACAAGTGTTAATATTTTCAATATCGATATTTGATTTCATATCGAAATATCGAAATTTACACAAAAAATGCTAAATTTCGTAATTTTGGTGGATGTACCGGATAGGTAGTCTAAATTAAATTAACCTGGCTGGTACATTTGGTGGAGGTGCCGGGTCATAAAACGGGATTGTGAGATCGTAAAAATCGTTAAATAGGTTTATGGTGATACCTTATCAACCCTATTTTGCCACAAATTATGAAAAATAAACCCACTCTTTTAATAATTTTTTGATTTTTGAAAAAAAAAAAAATTACAAACAATTACATTTGGATATACGTATCAATATTCAATATCATATCAAAATTATTTCGTGTGATATCGAGAATTGAATGATTATGTCATAGCCCAGCCCTAATATTTTTGACTTCAAGCTATAAAAAAATCATTAAATTAAAAGATAAGATTACAGTGTGCCATGTACCTGTCTAGTTGGTAATAAAATAAAGGTTAGAAAATAAAATAGAAGATGATGTATTACCTCTTTACGATAAGTGTAACATTTGTAGTGGACATCAGTTTTGACCATTGTGATTTCCAAGGTCGGAATTAGATTCTTGTACCGAGCAATGAGTTGTTCGAGCTTGGCTTGCTCTGAGGCAGACTCGCTCTCGGAGCAATGCGAAGACAGAGAGTCCAGGGTTTGAACCAGCCACTTCATGTCTTCGCGCTTCCCGTCCACCTCTCGACAGATTCCCTGCAATAATTAGTACATTGCAATCAAGTCGCATCGCATGACAAATACAAAACAACTTGTTAGGTAGATTAACAGAATATTGCTTTCATTGAAGATGACTTCATTTGATGTGTTGGATGCTTTGGCCTGAGAGCTAGAATGAATTTGCTATGTCTGACTTGAGAGCTAGTAGCAAAGATTGGTCCTTTGCTAGTAGGACTAATTTTTCTGATTGGGTACATAGCAAATAATGCCTGTTCAAAATAATTTTAGCTTCAGTTCCATCTAGCACATTATTCAATGTAGATGGTTGTGTTTCTTTGAGATTAATTTTTTTTTAACTGTTTTTCTTGAAGGTGTCAAAGAGAAAAAAAGGGATTTTTTTACAATTGTATTTCGGATTTCCTACAAAAAAAAATTGTTTGGCGGTACAAATTGGTACAAAATACTGGCTTACTAAACAATTTGTAGAAAAGAAAATTGTAAAAAATTCTCTTTTTTCTTCTTGACACCTTCAAGAAAAACAGTTAAAAATAATCTCACAAAAACACAACCATCTACGTTGAATGGTGTGCTAGATGGAACTGAAGTTTAAAGCTATTTTCTAGAAGCAATATTTCCATGTGCCCGATCAGAAAATTTTGAAAAAATTTGTTTCAAAATTCTAATAAAGCCTGGTTTCAATTCCATTTTGTTTTTATATAGAGTGCAGACTGGGAAAAACTAACTACCTATGTTAAAACACATATGTACAATAAATAATGCCATAAGTATCGATAAAAGTACAAAAATATGGTTTTACACCTATGTAATGATTTGGGGTTTTGTAAAATATAGCACCATTACCATACTAAATTAACATCAAAAAAGGAAACTTATGAGTACGGGTGTTAATAAACTTGTCTAAGAACAAAACTGAACCCATATCTGTACATTGTAGAGCTATGCAAGGTTAGGGGTGTTCGGATATGTGTACGCATGACAGTTTGGAGATGAGATTAGAGGCTTAGGTAGTCAGCTGATAGACAAGGTGGAAAAATATTACTGTCGTATGTGGTGGATCAGGTAAGAACAGGGACAAAAAACTGCCCAATCCCCCTTATAACTCAAGTCAGAGATAGCCAAGGGTATGAGGCTAGATATGATGTGAGCAAGTAGAAGGTAGACATGTAGTTCCTAACTGAGAGAGAAGGTAAAGCAGGGAACCTTGTTAACAACCTTAGGGGGAACATTTATTATTAATTGAAATTAAAATGAATTATGTAATATATAACACATTTAAACTACCAATGTTTAATAAATTGCTAATAGTGCTAGGTGTAAAGCTATTCTAGAGGTGTACCATGGGATAACGTGCATTAAAAGCTTGTGAGGTTTGCACATTGGGAACTTATCTAGGCCTAATGGTAAATGAGGATTACCATTAAAGACTGATGCTTATCCAGAGAGAGAGAGATGCATGAGAATAAAAGTACACATGAAAGAATGAAGACAGGAAGCTGCTAAGAAAACATCGTACCGACAGGTAATGAATGGTAGACATAACACAAGAATGGCACACACTTTGTAGACTTAGTATTACGAACATGATAATATTCAAAACATACATTATAGTACTGGATAACGGATGTTAAGTTAGGTTACTTTATAATTCATTGTCATGAAATGTATTTTATTCGTTATATAGAATTATATTTTTAAATGTTATCATGTATTTAAAAAACATGCAATGATTTTATAACATGAGCAATGCTCAGCTACATTTTAATCAGGATTGTGTGAACCTTTTAGTTTTAAATAAAACTTTTAATTCAGTGATGTTTCAAAGTTGAGATTGCAGTAGGCCTACACAGGACACACTAGCAAATACTGTAATAGGGATAGCTTCACTATTAATACGGCACACTTCCCGAATTTAGCACAGGCGGAGGTAGCAAATAAAAAACCTGATGGTAAGGGCTAGAACTAGAACTAAGCACCAATCATTGATAACAGCCGAAGGAAAGTTATCGTCTGCACTGAACCACAACAAAGAAATTAGCTAGTGCTAGTGGTACGGCGGTGAGTCGGGATGGAACTTGCTTGAAATTGTTTGCCCACATATCCCTTGAGTAGACCGTATTAAAAGTGAAGCGATTTCTATTACAGTATTTGCTACAAGTGTTCAGGTACAACTTATTTGATCACCTATTTATGCAATCTGCATAATATAAAAATGTGGTCTTAGGGTATATTTGGCTTCTTAATGAGGTGCCATATGCCCACATTATTGGCTCACTAGGCCATCATGCATAAAGTAATTTGTCTGTTTGATTGAAAGCAATGTGATAATAAACCCTAGTTCGTTCTCATATACTACGGAAATTGAGAGAGATTCTTGACAGACCGAGCATTAACTTTGTGTATTTGTCAAAACTTTGAAGAGGTAAATTCACCAGTTCACACAACCTAAGGTTTAACATACTCTCATGCTATAGTATTGTTTTAAATTCTATTTAGAAACCACTGGCTTTAAATAAATCTCTCTGTTAAAAATACAAAACATGCACAGTTTGCAACATTTGAGCGCCTGTATGATAAATATTGAAGAACAAAATATTGAATTTGCATTAAGAATAGACCCACTTAAGAACAACCTCTGTAAATTTGCAATGAGGTCTCACCTCACTATGACTTGACACATACAAGTAGAATATCGGACAGTAACGAGAATAAAGTAGGGGCTTACTTGGAAGACTGCTCGCTCCTTCTCGAATTCTTCGAGGGAGTTCACTTCTCGGACGATATTCTTTAGGCTCGTGTCCACGTTGTCCATCCACTGAACCATCTCAGCGAATCTGTGAAGGCAAACCCATTCAGGTTAGAATTATCCCTCCTAGATAGACAGTTGTTAACACACTCAAACTAGACCATCTTAATACTCAAACGAGTCAGGAAAACTAACAATTAGTACAACAAAGTACCTTCATGTTAGGAAGTAAGACTAGTGACTTTAGTAGCTTAATTCCATTAATTAATTTATTAGAACTGTCGTTTCAATTACTGATTTATTGAGGTACTCTTGACATACACCTGTACAACTACCAGTGAACAATTAAGTACAATATTACAATAAAAACTAAAAAGATTGAAAATAAACTATATAAATTATAAAAAAAAAATTACACAAACCAATTACAGTACAGTAGCTTACTATGGTGGGCTGCAAACAGATGCATAACATCTTTGATAACATATTGAAAATTAAAATAAATTAACAATAATATATTGTTAAATTGGCAATGATTTGAAATTTTGAATGAAATGAATTGAAATGCCTTGTTACTTAGTCATTACTATTAGTCATTCATTAGCAACTAATAATTACTGTAGTTAGAAAATGCAGAAAGTGCAGAAAATAGAAGATACAATGAAAGATTTTTTATCGATGCATCAAGGTTTGATTGATGATGAATGCATGCTTACCTCTGGTGGTAGTTGCTCCATTGAGTGGGTATCTGCTGGAAGGCATGTCTCACCGTCTCCACCTTGCGAGTGGCGCCCTCCCACTGGGCCTTAGCGCGGGCATGAGCCTCGTGCAGTGAAGTGTCAGACGGTTTCACTTGGGTGTAGTTGGCACTCAGTTGACCCATGTTGTCTAGGCAGCGTTCCACATCAGTCACGATGGTACGCTCCATGAAGAATGCCTACCACAGACAATAGATCGTTGGATAAAAATGAATGAAATTCACACTGTTCATAGAGTAACGCATACCTATGTTCCCATTCTTAAATTTTTGTGGGATCATCACACAAATATAGTGTTATTTTCCGCCAGAAGCACGTGACTGTATAGTCATGTTTATTCACAACAAGATAATATATTAGCTTGCCTGAGGCATAAGCCTAAAAACTAAACAAAAACAAATGAAATTAAAACATGCATTAATAACAAAATAAAATTTTACAAATTGGCAAAAGTTTAGATTCAAGTATACAATTAGTGTTTCAGTTTACTTTTTTACGTGAACACCATGTTTTGTTCCTAATGGTATCCACAAGTCCACATTCTTAGCATGGGCGAGTGTTCTGGCAAAAACAAACGCTAGAAACCTTGGTCACATATAAAATTCTGAATCCATTTTGCAATACTAAATACATCTAGTAGTATGTTACCAGAAGTGAGTTCAAGTCACATGAGTTCCAGCCTACCTGGTTTCGCGCAATGATCGCTTCCACATCTTCATGTTTGTTGAACGCCTGTTGTTCGGCATTGACTTCTTTTTCTATTTCCTTTAAGTATTGGTTGAAGGCGGCTTCGTCTAGTCGGAACTCGAGTCGCATCAGATGCAGGGGAGCAAACGACAACACCTCCTAAAACAAATGACAAACATTGTTTGTTAGGTTGCACTAGAAGTAACAACTTGACAGCCCCAACCTTGTGTGTATTATAATTTTTTAAATGTAGGCCTATACATCATTCTAATACAAATATTATTAATATTTATTGTCCCACCAATAAGTAGGAAGATTGGCAGAAAAGGGCAGTATTTCCCCAAGATTCTAACCTCAAGGCACACAATATGTGTGTATAATGTACAGATATTTTGTATTGCCCCAAACAGTACACTTGTGTGAATATTCAAATTACAAATAATATCTATAAGTATAGTGCCTCAATTTGAAATAAAAAATTAGCTTTAAAAAGGGGAAATAAAGCAAGTTGAGAGAGGTCTAGGGTGGGGACTACGGCAATTTTTATGTTAGGCATTTCATCTGGGCCTAACCATAGTAGGTCTGTATAAAGTGGTGTTTAAAGGTAAGTTGTTGGAGATCAAGTTACTTAAAAACCATTGTTTTTACTTGATGAGTGTAAATAGACACCATGATTTGGATTTAATTTGATAAAATTTGGGCTTAATGGTTTAGCTATTTGAAATTCCATTCGAGCTTCAAAAGTCACTACTTGCATGAGCCGACGAGAGATAATTATACTGTAAACTGACCTTCCACTTGTTCTGCAGCTGCTGAACAGACTTGTTTATGGGAGGATGTTGCTGAGAAGGAAGACAATTCCTCAAGTCCTGAGCAGTGTTGACTAAGTCTTGCATCCACCGCTCGTTGACTTGCTCGAAGAAGTTGCGATGAGACTCGACCGTCTGTCGAGTGTCGATGTGTTTCTCTCCAATCAGCTTCTCGGCCTTCTGAAGCCAGTCCGACATCACTCGCTCGCTCTCGCGGAAGTTCTGCCAGCAGCGGAGGGCCTCTTGCAGTCTCTGTACAAGCCCACATAATTCATTACATGGGGTACAAGCATGAGAGAGGCAAGCACGGAGGGAAGTTGAGTTGCACATAAACATCATCTGTATATGCAAGATTATAGGGGGTAAATTATACTTTTACCTAGAGGTAGTAAAAACAGTGGTTAAAATCTTTAATTTGGTTTAAGAAATGAAAGTTTACACTTTTCCTAGATTTAGCCACAATGAACTAAATTTTCTAATATTGTTTTCCTACAATTTTATTCAAAATTTTGCGGTGTAGCCTCCAAGCCACATGTACAAGCTAGACATTTATGTTAGAAGGTTCAAAACTTTTTAATACTTGCTTGTTTAGCAATGTTATTTGATTTGTATTTTGTTTTAAATACTTATTATATTTATATTCTATATAGACATTTAATTTTTACCTGTTCCCACTGCGAGGCTAGTTGAGTGACTCCCTGGAACCGCTGGTTTAGCTGCGCCATCTTACGCGCCGACTCTCCAGCATCGAGACCAGACGTGTGGTCCACAGACTTCACAACGCTCTGGTGGACTTTGTTCTTGCTGTCCAGCATGGACTTGTAATACAGGGTGCGCGAAAAGAACGCCTACACAGGACAGACAAATATTGATTACTAGCTGGAGCCATAATTATTTTATCCAATTACATTTGCATTACAGAACACCAATTAATTCAAACTGATTTTGTTCAAAACCATTATTTTAAATTATTTCAACACTTTATACAATCATTGATTGTTTACTTATATTGTAGGCCTATAACTGAATTGTGTTAAATTTTTTAAATAACCTATTTTAACACTAATATATTTTATTTAAAATTACTAAAAAATAACATTAAAAATACATGCAGGGTAATACATTGGGGGGAGTAACTGACATACCTCCATAGGAATTAATGAACAGCCCATAAAATATTCTATAAATCAAAGGTTGGAGAGATAACTTCTTTGCCGTAACACCTCAACAGCTATTAAAGCGGCTGTTTAATGTTGCTCATCAATGTTTAAATTGGTTTACACATTAGATGGAACTGGAATCTTAAACATTTGTTCACACTCACTGAGAAAGGTCACGTGGACCGAAAACGTTTTGATTAGGCCTATGTAGTTTATTTGTTTATTTGTGTTTATGTTATCTTTTGAGACGCGCCTACTCCATTTAAGGTAAGCTGTTGGCACCCCATCTCTTTACCTACTATACTATAATGCAGTAAGTGAACCTGATTGAGTATAAACTAATACTAATGTTATGTGCTGACCTTGTGCCTGTCTAGCTGCGCCTGTAGAGGCTCGTTTCCGTCAGACAGAGAAAAGGACGTGAGCAACTGTTCTCCCTCCTCTAACCAGTGGTTGATCTCTGCCTGGCCTGTCTCCAAGGACTCTTGTTGTACCAGCACTTGATGGTAGAGATGAAGCTGTGACGGGATGAGTGCGCGCACTCTCACCAGGGCCTCTGTACAGAGAAAACACACTCGTTAGTAAGATAATATTATATTATATCAACTAATACCCATACATTCAACACATTAATAATATGAGTAATATGCTGGGTTACAGTGTAATAAAGACGTTTGTTTTAACTTGAAATGACTTTTGACTACTATAGCAATCCACAGCTTCAAGTGGTTTGCCTTGTCCATACATATTGATTTAGATTTGATATTGATTCAGTAAAATGCGTAAAAGCTTTATAAAATAAAATAATGTACAGGCCTACTGATGGTTACTTCAATTCAACCCATGTCTAGACTTTTTTATTCAAAGTACAAAAGAGTTGTTCGAAGAAAAGTTGTAAGTTTAAAAAAACTATTAAAATTCTTGATATTAAATACATAGGTAGTAACCACAGATCCAAATCAAACTGCTACTTTTTACACACTTTCAGTAAGAACGCTCTGCCCAACAGAACCAAAGTATATTGGACGAGCAAGAGTTTTATTTTATTGTTAAGTCATCAGATATGAATGCTGACCTTTCTCTTTCTTGAGGGTATTCATGATACGATCGACTTCTTCTCGCGAGAGGTCTTGAATCATTCCTTGGAAGATCTTGCTCACATTCTTGAACAACTCCTCCATGCCCTCGACTTCGTTTTGTAGTTGCTGTGAACATACAGTAGGAACAAATTTACTAACAATTACACTAAAGATATATGAATATAGGACTACACAACCTGACACATAGGACTGTATTTCATAGGTATATTCTTTGGGCAGTGTTATGTAGTAATAACGCATCATGTCTAACCTGTAATTGTTCTCCGTAAGCTTTGATCTTCTCGGTAGAACTGAACTGTGTGGATGAGAGGATGGATTCAGCGTTCCTCAGCCACCGTTGCAGGCGTTCGATACCAGCGCGATAATCCTTGCGGTTGCGCAGAATATCCCCAGCATGCATGTACTGCTTCACATGCTGTAACAACAAATACAAGGGGTAGACTAGGTCTACTTAGAGAACTAATATTTTTAATGAATTTATGTAATTAGAGGAGTAAGAGAGCAGCAATAATTGGTACTAACATTGGAAATTTTGTAATCAAAATTGACCCTTATGAAACCTGATCACACCAATATAATCACACAGATATCGCACCACAAAAATATCACAACTTTAAAAACGAGTTTAAAATTAATTTAATTATACATTTTTATTAAATAAAAACAATTTTTTTAACTAAGGATTATATTATAATATGTAATTAAAATAGGTACCACCATTTAAATATAAAAGGTTCTTAACATCTCTATGAAAGAGACTAAATATTTATTTATTAATTTCAAGAGGCAGGCCTTTGTTAGCAGAGTTGTGCAATGACCCTTCTGCGTCGACTGACCTGGAATAGATCTTCCCAGCGTGCGGACATCCTTAGGAAGCGATCCTTGAGATCCCGAGACACCTGGTCCTCGCAAGTAGCTATCAGGAAGCTGACAGTGTCCGCAAGTAGCGTGTGCTTGTCCTTCCACACGCTCACTCCTGAAACCACATGAAACACACGCTTGCAGTAGCTATCCGGAAGCTGACAGTGTCCGCAAGTAGCGTGTGCTTGTCCTTCTACACGCTCACATCCTGAAACATCATGAAACACACGCTTGCAGTAGCTATCAGGAAGCTGACAGTGTCCGCAAGTAGCGTGTGCTTGTCCTTCCACACGCTCACATCCTGAAACATCATGAAACACACGCTTGCAGTAGCTATCAGGAAGCTGACAGTGTCCGCAAGTAGCGTGTGCTTGTCCTTCCACACGCTCACATCCTAAAACATGAAACACACGCTTGCAGTAGCTATCAGGAAGCTGACAGTGTCCGCAAGTAGCGTGTGCTTGTCCTTCCACACGCTCACATCCTGAAACATCATGAAACACACACTTGCAGTAGCTATCAGGAAGCTGACAGTGTCCGCAAGTAGCGTGTGCTTGTCCTTCCACACGCTCACATCCTGAAACATCATGAAACACACGCTTGCAGTAGCTATCAGGAAGCTGACAGTGTCCGCAAGTAGCGTGTGCTTGTCCTTCCACACGCTCACATCCTGAAACATCATGAAACACACGCTTGCAGTAGCTATCAGGAAGCTGACAGTGTCCGCAAGTAGCGTGTGCTTGTCCTTCCACACGCTCACATCCTGAAACATCATGAAACACACACTTGCAGTAGCTATCAGGAAGCTGACAGTGTCCGCAAGTAGCGTGTGCTTGTCCTTCCACACGCTCACATCCTGAAACATCATGAAACACACGCTTGCAGTAGCTATCAGGAAGCTGACAGTGTCCGCAAGTAGCGTGTGCTTGTCCTTCCACACGCTCACATCCTGAAACATCATGAAACACACACTTGCACTCACTTCAGGCACTTTAATACCTAGTCAGACTGGGTTATCAAAGTCCAACTTGCCACTTACATAAGGGAGTGTTAACAAGGGCTAAACAATCCCCACCCCTTCCTAACCCTTCCACTAACTCCTCGTCACAACGTGGGTACTTAGTCGAGTCGCATATGGCTGGATCTGCCCAGTAGGGGCCATTTTCCATTGTGTGGGTTCATCTCACTTTCACTTTGGTTACGTTCATCAGCATTAGCACATCACCCTTCATAGTCAATTGTGTCAAAAAGTGAGAGCACATAAATATGAGACGAGAATACGTACAGAATTTATGCAAATTTCACAGATACCAATTTATTTAGGTAATATTCAAAGACTTGCTAAGTAGTGAATACCGTAATAGGCCTACATCTATCTGAGGGTCAACGAGTTATATACCTGAAAGTATTCCATGCGGTCCTCATCCTGCAGATCTAGCATGCCGTAGGCTCGGTCCAGCCACGTCTCAAACTCATCCGCCATCGAGTTCCAGCGTCGCCAGTAAGCCACCACCTCCTCCAGCATGCTCTGTACGCAGCGCAGTTCCATCGACACGTTCTTCCATCGCTCTCCGGTCTCGCGCATGAAGCGGTCGATGTTCAAACACTCGCGCTGATCTGGAGGGACAAATACAACATCAAGCATTCAAACAAACACTCAAAATTTCACTTGATTCTTGTAACAAAATAATGAGCGATTAAAAGTTTGATTTATATTGAATGAGAGAAATGTTGCAAAAAATCTTAAAAGTAATATTCATAGAAAGTAGGTACTAAAACACGGCTTGTGAGAAAATTTTATATAAACAGAGAAGAAAACAATTTTTAATTTCAAGTTTATACATCTCCTTCAAATCGAAATAACTGGGACCTTAAACCATCCAGTTTGGATGATACAATTATGAATTTAAATAAAACTTTAAAAAAGTTCATTAAATTAACCCATACCTTCAGCAAGGAATTTATTCACCCTACATATTAGGTACAGTTTAAATTAAAGGATTTACCCTAATAATTACTAGCATGACTACAATACTGAAATATGTAATAAACTGTGTTTGAACTTTGCTTAAGGCTGAGCATGTCTAAGTAAGATTTATATTATTTATTTTAAATAGATGTTCAGTGTACACTTACCAACGTTTCCGTCCCTCTTGTATTCGTCTACTACTTGTTGCATGTCAATGTAAGCCTTGTTAAACTCTTGGAAGATCCTATTACGTGACACAAAGTTGCGATATTGTTCCAATAACTGGGCGACTTTCTCTTCACGACCGTATTTCACCGTCCAACCTCGAAGTTTTGTCTCAGTCAAATGCAAGAATGCAATCAGGCAACACTAGAACAAAAAAATCTATAAAAATATTTGTCATCAAAATGAAAGACATGAAATAGTGCCAATAACAAGAGTGATAAGAATTATTTTCAGTTTAACAAAACATCTGCTCTATATTTAAGCAGATGACAGAAATTTTGGATGGGATTTAAGTTTAGGCCTAGATAGTTTCAAAGTCTTCTGAATAAATTAATACAATAATAGGCCTATAATATTGTAGAAGATTAGACTAAGATTTTTATTTACACTTAGGCCTTTGCCCTTTCAGGCAACAAAACAAAAATTGGGCATGTTCCTTCAAACCGGGTGGGTGACACCAAACCAGCCTCAACTTTAAAATTAAAATTTTCCTCATTTTTCCTTCACTTGATTCACAAACTTACTAAAAATACTAATTATTGTTAACATTGAAAAATTATAACTTTCATATTATTTTTTATTTTAAATAAATAAATAAATAAATAGACAACTGTTTGTAGCCTATAACACCCAAGCAAATGAATGATCATGCTGCAACTCTTCACAGCACTGTACCTTGTGTTCCAGGAACTTTAGTCGTATCCTCCTCTGAGCAGCCCTAGGGCCGACCGTCTGCAAGCGCTGAGCCATGTCAGCGAGCTGCTCCGGGGGAACATCGCGGCCCTCGCTCAACTTGGCTTGGTCAAACTTGGCTTGTACGGCCGGCAGGTCAGCGAAGAACACCTAACATAAAAGACAACCTTCAGGCTTCAACACTTAACTTAAAATTCAGGGGTCGATATTGTGGCACTAGGAGTTGTACTGTTGGCCCGTCTAATCAATATCACTAGTATTGTATATCAATATAAAGATACTGATTTTTTTAAATCCCAACTTAAAAATGAATGATCAATATTTATGTTCTTCACATTTGTACACAAATAGATTATCCATTGGACAAAGATTTTGTCCCACTTCAATTACCATTTTGGAATTGCCTAATAGTAGCCTATGTGTGTTAATAGGTCCACAACTTTTCAATTTCAATTTTATTTTTTTTTACCTGGCCAATACACACAAAAAAATATTTTTTCCCCGAGTGAATGGCAGGAATACCTAATATCTAATAATAGCAATATATTCCTAAATCATTCTTGAAGTTTCATTACAGAATCTAAGAGTAAATGATGCCCAACCCTACTTTAAATTGACCATATTCTTCTAGTTTAAACTGTTATACCTCCAAACAAGTAACTGGCAAGTCAAGTAGTAGCCAAGATTACCTTATGTTCCTCTAGCTTCCTGCTGATGATGCTTGCAGTCTCTTCATTCATTGCAGCTGGGATATCGTCGGAGGTTATGATCGCTTCTGCTTGGCCGAGCCACTGGCCAACCTGAACACAACAAAGACCAGATCAAGATATTGACGGAGCAAGGACCAACGTGAACATCACACCCCATTTAGTAGATACACAGACGCAAGCTGGGTAAAAAGGTGAATAAAATATAGCAAGTAGTACAATTTTGAAATGCAACCAGGATTCAAAATTAACATAATTATCCTAATGACTTCTTGCTTAAGGCCCGTTATCTTATCACACACCCACATAAAGTTTTTTGCCACATGTTCTGATTCATACATAAAGAGACAATTTCTGTACAATTATTACATTTAGGGCATACTGATTCATAGAAGTAAGTAATGACAGTACCTTTTGTTCAAGTGTAAAAATTATACAAAATTAAAATACATAGGCATATTCACAGACAAACTTGGTTCAATTATGAAGTAACATTAATTTTCGTATTTTTGTTGCTTGCAAAAGTTAATATATGAAACTTAATATGTATTTGATGATCGATTAATATTATCGATAACACCTTGTCAGAAGATGTTAGAAAGTAAGTGTCTGACGATTCCTACTCGTGAAATTGGTACTTGTGTATCAGGCTAGTAAAATAACATTTTAAGGATGTTACTAGCCCAAACAAGTTTTTACTAGACTTGGGCAAAATTTGGTTTCAAATTCTGGATGCAAAATAACTAAATAGAATAATAACACAACCCAATTGGGCTTTGCACTGCAACTTTCTTACACTCGTAGCGCTACCTTAGTACAAGCCCAAAGCGTAAGGTGTCATTCAGCCACAGCCTACTATGGTGATGATTTGTAGCAGTTAGGGTCGATACTACGATGGTCTTACCTGTGAAAAGCTTTGCGTGCAAAGCCCAATTGAAGAGTCTTGTTTATCAAATTATCAGTTATCAATCACATTGATTGATTTAAAATGATATCTGTAAGAACTTCCCGAACTCTAACACTAGTTGTTTCGCTAAGACTATGGCCTCACCTGTCCCAGTGCGCCCGGCAGAGAGGAGTCAAGGGCCCACAGCCATCCAGACATCTGCGACTGCAGTTTATTCCAGAGCCCTTCCAGCTCCTGCCAGGACTCAACCGTGATGCTGATCATGCTAGGAGAGTTGACTAGGGTGCGAAGTCTCTCCAGCACAGCTACCTTGGAGTCTACCTCGTTCTTGAAGGAAGTGTAATCCTGCACGAAACAACGCGGCATTAGCTTACATATTCAAGAAACAACCAAATGCATCACGTCGTAGGTCGGTGGAAAAGAAACATACTGCCTTCTAGTAAGCGACAGTAGATTTGAAATGGTTAAAACTCATAATTATTTATACATGGACAATAATATTGACAAAATTGCATGTTTAAGACATTCCATACTTTATTATTTACCCTACATTGGCAAATTTTAAATTTGAAGGTTACATATTTATGACATGACTGTTGGATGGATGTCATTTCAAATATATCAGATCATTTTATTTTCAAAACCAAAATTTGAGGCCAACGAAAAATGGCAACAAGCTATTTTGAAGGTTAAAGCAATCTGCAAAGCATTTTAATGATATTATTTTTATAAACTTATTGGCTGAAACTGCCGATTTAATGTGTGCTTCTATCAGAAAATGACACAAAGCCATTGACATGGTCAACGGACCCTACTTCACGACACGACAAACAGCAGGAATCATAGCAAAGCATCAGAGTTGACTAAAATAGTACTACTATAATTTGTTTGTCTGTTGCTTTTATAATAGTGAGAATATGAAGATAAACTTACGTTATAGTTCATAGGTAGGGCGTTCGTCTGTTGTAGATGCTCAAGATATTGAGTTTTTTGAAGTAAGAAAGTTATCAAGTCATTGTACTCAGATTCGATCGCTGCTAAGGTGCAAGAACCATCAGCACTCTGAAAGCCAAACATACAATAATTAGCAAGGTAACGTTAATTAGAACATAATAATATTAATACAAAATAAGAAGACTAAAGTACGGTAGCAGTAATAACATTATACAGTGTGTTTTAGCACCAGCACCATTGGACGCTTGTGTACTGCATTCTATCGCCGAAAATATACTAGCGAGCTGTAGATATGCAGAAACAATTAGTAATTGCATTTACCACAATTATGCAATGATCTGCGCATTCCTTTCATTGTTTGTGCATAAATCTACAACCCGACCAGTGAATTTTCAGAGGTACGCGATGGAAGACAAGCGTCCACTGCATGGTGCTGGATCTCGAATCTGTACAATTATTGTACAGATATCTTTTTCGGTAAAATTTTATTTGACATGAGAAAACTATGAATGGAAAGTTACGACTGCAGGCTACATGTAGGCCTGCACCTACTGTACTTTACGAGATAATTACACATTTCTTAATGATAAAATCAACAATTAGATATTTTTCTTTAAAAAAAAAATACTTAAATATAGTATAAATATGACAAATGGGCCCAGGATTACTTTGCAAGTGCTGTCAATGGGTTGGGATTAATGGAAGCAATTTACAATAGTATATACCTCTTTAGTAGGAAAAAAGCCACAAGGCAATGGTAAATCGGTTAGTGTTTTGGTATTGAAAAACAAAGGTATGTGATGTCAGTTTGTATTAAATGGGTGAGAAGTAACTAGTAGTTTTAAGGGCACTTTAATATCGGGCCTGTTACTGTGTTATTATTTTTATTAAATAAATGAACAACTTGTCATAATGCAAAGGGCCTATTTGTAAATAAATCAGGCAATGGTATTATTCTTTGTGCTGGTACTTACCCTGGGTTCAGGATATTTGTGTAGGAATTGTGCAACATAAGTCATGATGGATTTTTCATCGGGTCTCGGAACATCCACATCTTCGGCATCCAGAAGACGGGCGATGCCAAGCTCAGTCTCGGCGACATTGAACGCAGTCTCCAGTCGGACTTTGTTCGTTGCTTCGTGCATTGATGCGATGCTGACAAGGTTGGATTTGATGGCATCAATGATGCCCAAGAATGCTTTACCGTCGCGCCAACTAGCACCAAAGTCTTTCACTGTAATGCCAGAGTCCCTGAAACACATTCGTAAAGAAATTTAAAAAGATCCTCATTTTTAAGCAAGTAAATACAGCTGAACATATATTGTTCAGACATTTAGTTGGATGAAACCCTCAACATATTATTCAAACTTTTCAACACAGACCAAGACAGCTAGCATGGCTAAGAGAAAATATGCTCCCTTGATGCTGTTAATTTATTTCCTTACTTTATTACCTTACTAATGTTCAACTGTGCAGAAGTCAAAATGATAAGTGCATAAAGATGAAGTACCCTTCCCTTACAGAGTTACATGATTTTGTCCCAAGTTTATGGTTCTGTGAGCTGAATGTCGTCGTTGATGTGTATGTGGGCAGTATATTTCAGATGCTGTTTTATTTTTTATTGACATTTGCAGTTTTTTGGCATACACTTGCTTTAGCAATTAGTAATAGCACTAAAATAGCAAGCAATAGCACTTGCTTTTGAATGTATATGTAAAGGCATCATTGTGTTAACATGTTGGTATGTTTGTTTATCATATTGCACTTGTGGGGTATACGGCATGTTGCTAATAAATATTTCATACACATTCTTAAAAAATCCTTTTAAAAGTAGATGTAAACAGTACTCACTTAGGAAGTGTATTTGTGACCCATTGAAGTAACGCCTTGCGAGCGCCCTGGCGACGCCTATCATCGGTGGCCGCCACCTTACGGCGTTCACCGTCGGAAGAGCGTGCGCCCATGCTGTCAAGGCTGCTCGCGCTGCCTCCAAACGAGTGAGCCAGAGATTCAAGCGCTCGCGTGTTCTCTTCAATCTGAAGCAATAACAAGACAATTAACATAGGGTAGTAGGCCTACCTTTGACAGGACTAGCTGCAGGGGATACTTTTTGTACATTTCTTGATAGTACCGGTAAGTTTATCCTTAACATACCCTTACTATAACTAGCACCCGTTGAAATTAAGGAGTTAGTTTAACTTGGTATAATAATATAGGTATTCTACTTGATTCACAGTTTATGAATAAAACTTTAAATTTTGGAGTAGGCCCAAAACAAAATGGTACAGAGAAGAATTTTTTGACAAATTCATATTTTACTTTTTGTTTTAACTCTTCTTTGAGATTCTAATTAGGCCTTATGCTTTGATGTTCTGAAAATAAATGCAACAGAAAAAAATAATTTCAAGGAGTGCAACCAAAACATATCTTCAATTCTAAAACCATGCTTTAAGTTTATTAGCCTACATGTAGTAATTTTTCATCACAGAGTCTTTGCTCGTCATCTCTCTGGTAAACATAGTAAGCAGGTTTTGTGCTACTTGTTTAGTGTAAAAGGACAAACTCGTGTTGAAGCCAGATCGCAATACAAAATAGCACATAGGCTACTTTGGATTCAATATGATGTGACATACACAACCAACAAAGCTTTAAACAAAAATGTTGTTTATATAATATATAATACTGTACACAATTACCAGTACGTCAACTCTGGTCAAACTACAACGTGCACATAAAAACTCTCACACTTCAGTGGAAATATCAAATTCTACTTTGTTACAAAATCTGTTTCTACCATATTTTTACCTCTGAACTCTAGAAAAGCTCGAGTTAAGTAAATATCGATGCTGAAATAACTCCTTGTTAGATAGTTTATTTTCTCCTCTTCTCTTGAAAGTAAGCATGCTTTCAAATTCAACGGCATTCATCCACTATAAGGCTCGGAATGGAGAGTCTACCGTTTCAATGTCAAAATCATTTCCCATTCAGCTAACTAAATTCTTGGTTGAATAATAGAAGTGTTGACTCTCACATAGTGCAGCAAGTCACTCTATACAACGACCATCTTGCTAAAATGGCCTGGCTAGAACAGTGCGCTCACTCGAAGCAGAGTATTTAGTGAAACAGCACTACTAAAACACTTCAATCAGTCAGAGTAACAGTAGGCCTTCTGTCATAATGATTCTGGTTTCAAACAACATGACCAACACTATGCAAGGCAAACTATACGAGTATACAATAGGCCTACACATGAAATATAAACTTTGTACAATATTATACAAACAAAAAGAAGAAATAGAACTGGTCGGATCACAAAATAAGGGGGAAAAAGAACCAAACTATTAAGTCCTAAGAGGCTAACACATTGTTCTAAATATTTGATGCAATGACACTCTACTGTAATAAAACATGTACTAACTATGTAGTAAAAATAAAAATGGTTAATAGAAATTAGAATGCAATGAATGTAGATCACATGGAAATACCTAATAAACTGTTAACGATTGATTGTTCCGGAAATCGTTTTATTTTTTTTATTTTTTTTAAGGCAGTGCACTCTTTATCTTGAGGACATTAAGCTAAAAATATTGGTAGAAGTGCAAAATTTGTTTAAAATGTCTTGTTAATAAATAAATCTGAAAATTTCAGCTCTTTTATATGACATTCTCAAACAATATTTTAAAATTTAAATCTAGTTGTAACTTTGTACCTCAGGGGCCAGGGCTATCCCATATTATCTGCCAATCCTTCAAATTGAGGTTTTTATACCCTTTAGACAGCCCTGGAGTCTAAAGTAACCATTCAATTTTTTTCCCAGAAAATCTTCCCAAAATTTTCCAGAAATTTTACCATCACTAAGCCTACCCTAAAAGTATGTTACAATTGTACTTTACACAAGTTAGCAATCTTGACTCTTTATCCAACATCAACACAACACCTAAGCAAGAACACCATTGTATGCCTCAGTGTAGGCTATCAAATGTATTTACAATGAACATATCAGAACACCATGCAGAGAATAATAGGCAAGCCAAACCATTTTGTAACAAAGATCAAGTCACAAGAATACCAACGTGATAACCGTTACAGTTCACACAAGCAAGCTCGTTCATCGAAGTTACTCCATGCCACAAACTGGCTACCAATATGGGATAGACTAGAGTAAAACCTAAAAACAAGTATCTTTACGCATTAAATAATAAATATACTGTAGCTGCATTTCTATTGTTTGTGTAAATAACTAGTAGATCTGTCTTATTCAAACATCTGATTGCAAGATAAGTTGATAACTCTTAACTATTCTTCAGACCAATAAAGTGTTTGACAATTAAATGTTTTGGCATTTAAATGGCAAAACTAGAATTTTACAAGAAAAAAGAAAGGTCTTGACAATTTACAAATTCTCTAAACCTATTAGGCCTATGCTTCTCGATTGATTGATTAGTCTTGATTTACAGTGCTTATTCCAGGAGGGACTGGACTATTTAGAGGTACATTCTGTTCTCTTACATTGGTCGTTCAAGACTAGAGTTTTACTTCCTACTCCAACAGAAAACCTCAAAATATTCTAAAAAATTGCTATACTTTTCTGAACTCCAAGCTATTTTTATTTCCTTATGAACTTCAAATGAAATACTACACTAACGAGTGCAGCCAAAGAGCAATGCCATCGTAATGTACTCGGCAAAACGCATTGCGACACAGTTGTAATTTAAGCAGAACTGACAGTATAGCCAGCATGCCACAACACAAGACAACACAAGACAAGATCACATCACATAAATAAATAGACATTCTTGAATTTCATACACTCACCCACACAATTCCTCTGACGCGTAGCTTGTGGTAAGAGAAATGTATCTAAATCATGTGGCTAAGTAGGCTACATAATATTATGTCTTATGTATATTATGTCAGAGTTAAGAGGACTCGCTGATGCTAGTGCGGAGACTAGTTTAAGCGCTCTGCTTTCTGTTTTTTTTTTAATGGTAGGTAAATATCATATTTCACATGAACATTAGGTAATAGAGAATCTATCTATGGCATGCAGTACACACACACACACATATAAATTATGATTAATGCATCAATGTCGAGTTACAATTTGTGAATATTTTATTTCTGTGACCTTCAGCAATTTATTCCCAACTACAGGTGAGGGCCTACCTAGATTTTTAGATCAAATTTAAGTGGGAATTTCAGTTATTGAAATCATTTTTTGGATGTTCCATTTTTTTCATTTTTTTTAAACTTGTCTCTATTTGATTGTTTGGAGTATAATCATTGCTGCCGAGAATGGATTTTTAAAAAAAGCGTTTGTTCTTCATTAACGTTCCTTCGAAATATGATACTGATATTTGTAATCTGTTCTTGTTTAGAAACTCGGGCACTTGTACTTTCCCTGTGCTAGCCTCAGTGAGCCCTCTTAAAGAGTAGGTAACAATGTATTACCTGGAAGTACAGGATGATTGTCCAAATAAGACCCAGGACGACTGGAGGTCTGCCGTCGACCAGGTCAGAGGAGTTGATGTTGACAAGTTTGATCTGAGGAAGAGAAAGATACAATTAACAATTTACAATTACATTAATACGCCGTCATCATTATGAGCGGGATCGGAATACAGATCTAGTAGCTCGGTGTTTTCTTTGACATTTGATAAAAAGCTTAAAAAAGCAGGATCAATTTAAAACACAAATCAGAATTATTCCCGCCAAAGTCAGAAGTTTTTAACTTCTGATTTGGACTTAAGTCCATCAGTTCTTGTCTTAGGAGTTTGTAAACGGTGACTTTGGAGCCGTCCTAGCAACGAAGCACATAATAAATTCAGAGTTGTTCTGAATCGGCCTTGTTGATTCTGGCGTTGATCCGCGGGTGTTTGCACCGTCCATACCACTGATTGCTATATTACCTATTAAAAATATTGATCTTTGGTTGGTTATCGCTCACTCGTTTATTGCGTCGGGGCCTACAGGGTTGGCTTGGTCGCTTTGATTTACTGTCCCCCACTGAAAATCAGTTATATAACTGAGTGGGTTGACTCTAAATACAATTTATTTATTTTATTTATTTAAACTGGTCAAAACCGCAAAACTATGCTTTGCACATTTTTAAAAAAAACGTGCAATTCAATAGTATTTTCAACATCAATTAAATCAAACTGTTATTCAATCTCGATTATCGTGTATTACATCCCCAACAATAGTTAGCTCAAGTATTATCATTTCTCTGTTTGCATTGGAAATGTGATTATTTAGCTAAATACACGTTTTTTTTTACAGTAAAAGGTCTTGACAAATAGGCCTACCTAATATTTTCCATATTATGCACTATTTACTGATATATAAAAAAATTGGGAATTCGTCATTAAAATAACCCTGTTCTTTCGCAATCTATATACTGTATGTACTATTTAATTATCCCTGCCATATATTATTGTGTATCGAAATGTGAATTGATAGTTATTATATTAACATAGTACATTCATATAAAAGTAAGCCTACTAATAAACCTATTATTGAAGTACTGTACGATGTGTAGCAGTAAACAGTAAGCAGTAGGAGGCAAACTTTACTAGGAAGTGTTTTCACAAAATGTGACTACTACTTATTTGCATCTTAGAATGGCTCATGTAATTGACTTCTGCCATACTGCATATAAATTAGACGAGAAACTTATTCTTATGATCACTAGGTAACATAGCATCAAAACACACCTCTCAAACATGTAATTAACCTTACCAATTGTGCCGATTGCTTCAGCAAGAACCGGTTTCAAACTGGCTCCTCAAGAGCGCTATGAACAAGTTGCAACTAATGTGGGGTAAAAGGGAAGGAATATGCAAGGTAGCGCGATTCCAGGTAGGCCTACAAGTTACACATGTTCTCAAAAATGCTTAAAGAAAACACAAAATATATTACCATTACCTATACATTCAAACATACTGCATGCATGAAGGAAAAATGTTATAAGAACAACAATTTCTTATGCTGGCACATGACAAATATTTCTAATTCACATGATTTTTTTGATCAGCTCCAGCAAGAGAAATATTCTAATTTGATGAATGAGTTTACTTTGTGCAAAAAATGTACGTAGGCCTACTAGAGTTTCTCTATAGGACATCATCACAAAAATGTGCGTTTTACTTTTATCAGACAATAATATATTACTACAAAATGTTTAGTTTGCCGGAAGGAATTGGTTAAATTTTTTACAAATGTCTAAATTTTCAGAGAAGAAGATGTTCAAAAAGGGGGCATTACTTATGATGATATTCCGTATAATGTATTTGTATTCGATGGCAATGATGCCTAGAAAATGCCCTGCTCTAGGCTAATAGTTCCTTTGATGCATACATTATTTGAGAAAGTGTTAAACTTGTTTGGAACAGACAAAAAGCTAGAACAATATACTACATAGGCCTACTAATTGAAAGAGCATTGACAACATTGAATAGCTATGATCTCAAAGTAGGTTTTAAAGTAGGTCTATTTGAGGAAATGTGAATTGGATCATTTTATAGAAAAGGACAGCTCAAATTCAAAAGCCCCTCAAAGTCTGAATGCTCAGGGTAATTTTTCTGATTAGGCCCTTGCATATTAAAGATTCTTTCATGGTGATAACTATCAAATATCAATAAAACACAGTCAATGAGATGAGCCACACTGAAAGGACACTATAAAGAAATGCCAAGAGGTATGGACAGGAAGGAACAGGAGTCCTATCTTTACTGGTTGTCAATGTGGGCATAAGAAAGAAGAAGAAGATGAATTACCTTTTTGCTCTGTAGAAATTGCAGGGCTGTGTTAGCATTGCTGAGGAAATGTGGTCTTCGCAGGTTACGGCCTCTTTCCGTAGGCTAAAACAAAGAGGTACAACGTGAATACAATACAACATGATATCTAATAAAATTGATAACAAAAAAGCATTGCCCAGCCAGCACAGTGTGATTACATCCTGTCTTGTGAGAGTGAATGACTGAATTAATGGTGTGATGATGCCGATGCAGAATTTACTTCTTACGCCACAGGTACATGGTGATGTGTAGCAAGTTTTGATTTCTATACAGGCCTTACCTAGCTAAGATAGTTTTAGTGACCGCCATCCAGGTAAAAAGTCCCAAAAGGTTGTTACACATCAGAGATCACGAAAACCTTTAATTTGGTTCAGTCATCAGCAGCAGGTACAAAGTTGTTGTGTAAATTGAACTTTACATACCGTACTATCTGTACTTTCCTAAATCAACTAACATTTGCTCTCCTAGACAGGATTGTCGGGCAATTATCTACAGGATAATCAATCGATGATTGATTGAATAGATTTTTAATCAATTTTATATTCCATTCCCTCTTTCAAAAGATCTCACAATAATAAATTTCATGTTGAACGATGGACATACAACGATATGTGATTTTGCGATTTTTTAAATTTTGATTAATCGATTAGCCCATATTGATCAACGATTCAAATGAAAGTTTCGGATATCGATTATCAAATGTAGCATCGAAGGGGACCTCACTCCAGGTGCTAGACTATAACAATTTTTTCCTCGTGCAATGAAATGCAACAGAGAAATGGAATCCCGAGTTGGTTGATGCTTAAGTTACATCTTGCCGTGGATGGGTCTGCATAACAAAACAGTGATGCTCCATTTCACATCCTTGGTGTTTAGAACTTCAAACTGGCAGCTGACAAGAAGATCAACAAACAGGCAACATCAGACACAACCACAAGTGTGCCAAGGAAAACTGTGTTGCAATATCAAATGTGGTAGAGCAGAGCTCACCTCAGCAGTACAACATTAGAAATTGAGACCGCTGTAAATTTCCTTTATTTTATTAAATTGATTGTTGTATGGTCTTTAAAATGTTGTTTAACGTAGGGATATCTAGGCCTAGAGATAACATGCTTTTCCCAAGATTAAGTCAAACTGTTGTCCATATCTTGTAGTTTTCTATTAAATTTTTACAAATTGGACTGCCTGATGGAAAAAGTACCACATGAAATAGTGAAGTGAAGTCTTCGGTCTTCAACATACAAGGCCTATGCTTGAAACAAAGTTTAACTTAGAGAATAATTAGTTGGTTCTATCAAGGTGGATCAGTCATGTCTATTTCTACCTTCGTAGATTTTTTAGTCTAATGTAGATATTGCTTATTTTCAAGAATATCATAGAAAAGACAGCAAAATGACCAGCTGCTTTTTCCAAACATCTCCCATTGCAATGTTGATGCAAAAATAAATTAAATACGCCTAAAAAGTACACAAAGCTTTGTAGGCCTAGATCATTTTACAACTAGGTATTAAAGTTATAAAAGTACAATATCTTGCAAAACTTACAAGTTTTTCTCCAGACAACACTTCAAGTAGGGCAAGCAGTTTGGTGCCATCTTTGAGGTCGTCAATCAAATCGTCTATCCGAAGCGGTGGAACTCGCTGCAACAAGGAGAAGACACAGATTAGTAGGCCTACTTCGTGAATAACAAGATCTGGATTTGTTTTTTAATTTTTAATTGAAATCAATATTTTACAAATCTTTGTGTCTATTGCATCCACATCACATTCACATGCCAAAATACTGCTGGGCACTTTTGACGATTACTGGACAAAGTGCGCGGCATATAAACACAGATTTGAGCAGCACAGATTCCCTTTTGGATTTGGGTGTGTTGCTTAAGTTGTTATCTAATTCATCAATCTTTTGACAAACTTCTTAGCTACGTACTAGGTACATTTTTATTTTATTATTTTATTTTTTACGATTCTGAAAATGCGCCATAATCTAAGAGGACTTACGATTTCATCATTATTTATGACCATGTTTTGAGCTTTTTGCTCTGTTACACAAAATAACATATCTTTCAAAACCTTCTACTAGCACGGTACAGTATTGTACTTTAAGTTTGAGTTTAAATTTTCTTAGAACCTATGTGGAACCCTAGTCATAGTATAACCCGCCCTGATACCCTGAAAATATAGCCATGTATCATGTCCGCATATGTGACAAGAGTAAACCGGGAAGCACATTTTTGTGGTGGTTCGCATTACGGACTCAGCATTTAGCATGCTGAGCTTTTTCATACACAGTACCAGACTATAAAGGGAAGCAGTAAAGCACGCAGAGAAATTCCATGATTGATTCTTATGCATTGTCTACAAAGGAGGGTGAATGCAGTTAACTGCTGACGTGAAGGGGTTAAATTTAAGAAAGCAATTCACATACTTTAATAGTCTACCTGCAGGTATTGAAATACCATGATAATGAGATTTTAACCATGAACCAAGGGAGAGAAACGGGTAATAACGGGTAAAGGATATTGAAAAGTTGAGACCGAGCGGGTAGGCTAAAGGGTAGGTAGGCGAGGTCAGGTAGAGGCCCTCTACCCCAGATTTTAAAACAATGTCTTCAAATTATTGCTAGGCCTATGTATACTTAAGTGATAATTCATGCACAAAGGTGTCGTGCCTAGACCCAAAGCTTTTAAGCCTACAAGAGCTATATAATCATTTTACTATATTTAAGGGATTACACTGTCGTCCTTAACCTTACTTTACCTACTGTAACCCGGCCAAAGTAGACATAATCCAAGCCAAAATTTAGGCAGTCGTTTTAAAAATATTGTCTGGGGCCTATCAAATGCGTGTCTAAATTAAATTATGCAAGTTTTACGATTTGAGTGTAAGCTAAAACAAGATTAAGCAAAACAACAACACAGGCACTCAAGCACGTGACCCGAACATGAGCGGGTTAGGTTTGGTTAGGTTGGTGCAACTGCAATGTTGTTGCTGCTGAGAGCGCGTAAAAGGGTAGAGGGAGGAGCAAGTGGTCCACGGGCGCCAGATAGTTCACGTCTCGGTTTTCAGGCACATGTCCCGATGTCCTGAAAAGGATCACCCCCACCCGGGACGTCTAAAAGTCCCGGTTTTACTAGGACGTTTGTTCAAACATTTGTCATTATTCCTATTTATTTGTCTCCAAATAGCATCATCAATTATTTTGTAAAGAACATAATTTCTTTTATCATGATTGTACGAGTAGCCGGATTGTAGTGACTGGCTAAAACATATATATATATATATTTTTTTTTTAAATATATTTATTTTTTAAATATTTTTCCCCCTTATACTATATAATATATATGTGGACAGGGTGCGTGTTCATGACAACCTGCAGAAGAACTATGCTTTCTAAAGTCGAAAATAATTCGCAAATTTTTTTGAGGTCAAATTATTTCACGAACCCCCCCGAGAGATTAAAAACTGAATAGGATAGACGTTAAATAAATAAAAATAAATTTGTTCACACAAAAATAAATAAATAAATAAGAGACATAAAATAGTTAAAAAATAAACTTAGGTGCTACAATGCTGTACAACAATCCCGTTATTCAAACCATAGTGAGCGATCGTTTTACAGTAAAGTTTATTATAGTTAAGTTCAATGTTATTTGCATATTTTATATTATTTTGTTATTATTTCAGGCATTTGTTATTCCATATGTTTTATGAATCGTAATCAATATTTTAACTACCTGTACCGTAACTTATATCTGTGTTGTGTATTCTACTTATGTTTTGTGGTCTTGACAACTTCAAATGTTCTAAATATCAGAATTGAGGCTATAAAAATGAAATGAAACGAGTTTCAACTCATGTCACGTAAATCTATCACGTGAGCTTAATTAAATTTTAAAAAATAAATAAAACAGTAAAAAACTTAGGTCTATATGTAGCACTACTCTCGCTGACTTTATTTTATTTTTTAATCGTGGTCGTTTCCCTTGATATTCTCGTGATTCACTTACGGCAGTGTTTCAATCGAGAATGGATTAATTTTACAGTCATCCACGGGTTTAGAGTAATTTATGTTTTATTTTCACACAAAATAGTGACAAACCCAGATTTCATAATTTTGATAGATATGATTGCAAATTAATTTGATAAATAAATAAAATTAAATAAATCCTCATTTAGAGTCAACCATATATTATATTTATACCCTAAGTCTATATGTGGGAGACTGTAGTGCTATAATGAGACTGAATGATTACGTAACAACACAATGAACTTATAGCTGTACTGAAACTGTAATCGATGTTTCAAATTGGTTTTGTACCCCCCCTTCCCCCCTTCCCCGCACACCACTTTGAGAACCTCACCCCGTACCCCACACTGATACATGAACTATAACGTGTTCGTAAGGATGCCCAGTTGCCCACACTACTCCAATCAGGACTCAGGACTCAGGACACATCAATTCATTTTACCAGGTGGCAGGTGTGGCCCTCTTCGGATGACAGACTAGGGTTCTAGGGAAAATGTGAAGGGAACGTTCCGAGGGCTGTTAGGAAGGAAGGACTCAGTCCCAGTCCTCGCCCTAACGACTCAAGAAAACCATCATTTGTGATTGTTTGTGGTGGGGTTTGACACACGTTATGTAAGCAAGAGCTATGTTTGTGGGTGATACATATCTCAATGAGGGTGTCAACTTTTTCAGGTTTTCTAGGTCGAAAATCATATTTTTCCAGACTGCACATTTTGCTTTCTGAGAATATGGTCCAAAAAGAGTTTTTCCCCCATAGCGTCATGATTGGATACGATGGCACATGAAAATGGGGGTCCGGAGGCTTGCCCCGAATAATTTTTAGTTTAAGCGATTCGATTTGAAGAATGTTAGATATTTTTGATCGAAGTAAGGTTATTCCAGAATTATAAACAATTTCACTGATTTTTCCCTGACTTTTCCAGATTTATTTATTTCCTTGACTTTTCCAGGTTTTCCAGGCTTGTAGACACTCTGATATCTACTACGCCTGTACGCATAGGGTAAGGGGTTAGTATTGGGAACGACCATAACAAATTGATATTTTATAGGTGTTTAGACTAATTCAAAGCATTCTTCTAAAATTAAAAATTAAATAAATAATATAAATAATAAAAAAAGCTGTAATCATGATTGTCGTTGGCTGGTATAAAACCGACGACCACCTAAAAAGTCGAGCGTGCTAGCACTGCGCCACTTTTATCGGTGCACAACGTGATAAATAATAAAACAAACAATCTTTGTGACAGAATTCACAATGCAGACGCTGCAAACTTCGTTCCTATGGTTGCACAATGGCAAGTCTCAGACAACGCTGTCAGACCATGTAATTCATATTGACCACTAAATTCGCTTTCAGAATCACATGGCAATAAAAATATTATCGCTCGCTTACTCAAGGTAGAACCTGAATGCCCGTCCTTCCAAATCTCCATACTAAGCACAAAATAGTCCATTAAAATTCTTCGACCGTATTATGGCTGTGTGTTGCAACTTGCAATCGTGTTGGCGAAGTGTTACTCTCGATTCAAGGAACTGACTGGCGTCAGGAATCTGCGAGAGGGCTGCCAATTATTATAACGTATGCAGAAGGGGCTGTTCCAAAAAGGATTTCAAGTAAAAACTGGAAGTAGACAATGGTCCCACCCAGAAAACTGATATAAATAATGGGACTTGGGTATAAATAGCATCCCACTCTTGCAGTGGAGTGCCCAGGATTTCGCAAGGGGGAGAATTTATAAATTTCAGTGGGCTATAGATTACTGTTCAAAGAACATTATATATAAATGTATTAGTTGTAGAAGAATATCATTTTAAAACAAATGATGATCATAACTTATCTACAAAATCCCCCTTTATAGTGACACGACCCTCTCTTTCCTCCCCCTCCCCCCGCACCTATAAAATTAACAGTTACAATGTTGCGCTACAAAGCAAAACTCAGCCAGTGCACTTTTTTACTCATCATGGGTTGATGATGTCAGCGACGCAAGGTGTAATATCCCCCCCCCCCCCCCTACTATAGTATGGCGTCGCAAGGAGGTTGGGGGGGGGGGGGCTGCCCCACGGGCAGGTGTCACAGACAAAGGATATTATCACAAACCTGTGGCTTAGTATTGCGATAACATGTTTTTACATTCGCAAGTAAATGGTAAAAGAAAAGCGAATGGTGTTTCCAAAACACGTTTTTCAAAATATGCATAAAACAATAGAGTAGGAATATATGAGTTACCTTCGCCTGAGAATACTAAATTGGTGCTTTTGTTAACCTTATTGCGCAGGCAAAGGTAAATGTAAGCTTTAATACAGCCGTATCAATCGTATACTGTTTGCACAACGACAACATAGCACCCAAAATCGTGCATATAACTAAGTATATATCATAGTGGAAGTGGGAGCATGATCAACCAAAAAAATTAGAAAATATTAATTTGTTCTTCGCATATTATCTGTGCTATGACTAATGTACTTCCTGAAAAACTGCTTTTTATGCAAACTTTGTAAAACGTAAGTCACAATTGCATTGAAAGAGACGCACAACTAAAACTAAACAAGTAAATGTATCTCAAATGGCAAGGGGATGTTACCCCCCCCCCCTGACTTGCCACTGTTACCCTGGATATCACAAAAAAAAGTTGGTATACATCACCATAGACGAGAATGTTAACGGACTGCACCAGCAAGTAGTCTGTTTGTCCTGGACATGTAGGTATTCGCAAACCGGGGATTGCTTGCCCCATATGCTTGAGTAATGTATGTAGAGTTGCCAAAAGTCTAAGTGCCCAAGCCCCTAGAGTGTAGATCATACTGCCGATTATCTCTGTACAACAGCTGTGTAAAACATTAGGGAACTTCCAACGACATTCCCGGCGTTATGCTTCTCGAATTCGAACAAAGTACATTAAACAAAATTGTGTTGCTTATACATTTTGGCAGTAGGTCTACAACTTGACGATTGCCTCTTTGATAATACCAGTCAGCTGAAGATTAATTTCATGGGGTTTAAGGAAAGGTATACTTTTATTAATTAGTAAGTACCATATTAGTAGGAAAGTAGTTTGAGAAAGAATACCTATAATCAAGACAATGTTCAAGGTTTTGATGGGCGCAGGCTACGTCACGGTACCGGCATTAGCTTCAGGCTACAGTGTACGAAGACGAGCATCACCCAGAGTCAGAGCAGGAGATCGTGTAAAACTTTTGATTTAACTCTAATTCAGCAAGATCATCATTCATCATCAAATCCGTATCCAAAATGCACATTCGTTTTTATTGATAATTTCAACTATCTCAAAGATGGGGGTTTTGATGGGGGTATTGGTGTTAGAATCTAAACTCAAACCCTAAACTTTTGTGATCTGTGCCCAGCTGATGGTGACATCCTAACAGGGAGAGTAAGGTGGTTCATGGTTGGTTGGTGATGATTAGAACACACGAAGAACATTAGGTGCAGGCTAACAGCGCCGCGTCCTTGTAAGCTTCGTGCAGCACTGTTGATGTTGTTCATTGGGCTAATTAGGTGTGACAGAGTGAAACTATAGACATGGCCCACCTAAGTTGCGCCTATACTGATGGCACATGTTTCTTGTATAGCGGTAGTCTTAGTGTGGTTGCCACAGAGAACACAATTGATTAAAACTACATTCACCCTACTACATTCAATCCAGATTCCCGCAGTGGGCATCGAGCTCTCAACCTTTCGAATAGACGCAAAGTGCTAATTGACATATCGTAGACCCCATGTGATATACTTCGGCATTCAGTGGTGTGATGTGATGTCCTAGATGTAGCGCATCCTCACACGTTACTCTTATGTACAGAAGGTTGCTGGTTTGATGGAGCCAACGGCAATCTTCGAGAAAGCCCTTAATTCCAGTATATCTTACTCAAAAGGCGAATGTTACATTTGATCCGCCCACTCTCCCAATATCCTCACACCCTACAAATATTTACCCAACTGAAGAGGGGTAAGCTTCCAAATTTCCAACAAGTGTATACAAATAACGCTAATCGGCGTAGACTCTACCCACAGGTTGCCATGTTTTGTCAGTTTTTAACGAGTTCACTTATATCATTGAGTATCTAATATCTATACTCAATGCTTATATGCATGAATTTGATTTGATCCACGTTCACTTGTCCCGTAAATATGGATTTTATACGTCACATAGTCAATATTCCTTTATGGTCTTTTGCATACAAATATGTAATTCTTGTGTTGAGCCGTGAATGATGTCCACGAAGTCTGACTGACTATAAAAAAAAAATGAAAACATAATATATTTATAGCTAGCTATAATATATTATTAAAGATCTTTCCTACCATTTCATCCTTCAAGTATAATGTGGAATCCTTCTTATTCCTTCAAGGAATACCTTCTGTCTGCCTTGTGATTGATTACCTTAGACTAGCCTCTTTACATAGAATCTACTTATAACACATTTATCTTACAAACAATCTTCAATTCCATAAATATGAATTCGTTCACGACAAACCCTAATTTCATATCTCTATACCGCTATAAACTCCATTTTTATCGGTGTGTAAAGTTATATCTATAAAATAGTTTTACTTTTAATGAACATTTTATATAACTGTGTGTGTGTATATATAGTACTCCTATATATCGTCTAGTCTCCATGCATTAAGTAAACTACTTTCGAAACGTAATATTGATCCATGTTATAGTTCGCCAGACATTAAAGTGTTTAACTAGTGACCTGTCCGAGAAGGAAATTAATGACCTCGCAATTGCGGTGTGCAAGAATCAATTCTTTCGTTGCCTTGGATACGGAGTAGCCACAAGCGCGCAAGAGAAGACAGAGGTGGTCAGCTCGGTCAGCTAGCTCTGTCGCCGCCGGCTGGCCAGTCATCTGTCTCGCTTGGCTAAAATAAATAAATTCGCATTCCCCCACCCACCCAATCAGTCACACAACTTATTTTCAGGGGGGAAATTTTATTTGGTTGATTCAGGATTCAGGACCTCGGTGATTATCAAGTATTACTAGGAAGCTTCGCAAACGCTTTTTCAGGCGCGTTGTTGGATGAGCGTAATTTTTTTTAAAACGAAAAAAGCGTAAAATTGCGATTATCATGACAAATAATTTTTCGATTCCGCTCAAATTTCACACGAATATATCAATTCATAAAATTAAGGTTCTGTAAAAATATCATTACAATCGGATAAAGCATTTAGGTGTTATAAGTCGAAGAAATTTAAAAAAAATCGTAAAACTGCGATTTTCATGAAAAATAATTTTTCGATTACGCTCAAATTTCACAGGAATATATTAATTCATAAAATAAATGTACTGTGAAAAAACCATTACAATCTAATAAGGCATGTAGATGTTATAAGTCGAAGAATTTTTTTTTAAATCGAAAAAAATCGTAAAATTGCGATTTTTTAAGAAATAATTTTTGGATTGCGCTCAAAAACGTGGCAGTTCTAAGTTCAGAGATTTCGAAGGTCTCCAGAAAATTTCATCGCAATTGGAGTATCGGTTTAGCCGGAATCGTGTTAACAAACACACAAAAGTACAGGGAAAAAAAGAGAAAAAGAAAAAAAAAACATTCCGGATTTTTTTCTCTAGTGTAGTGAAATGGAATCTTCACTTCGCTCGCTACGCTCATCCAATAAATATTGTGAGGATAGCCCTTTCAGTCCTGATAATACAATTGTGTAGATTAACTGTCAAATTTTAATCCGGTACATATAATTGGGTTTTTCAATTTGACCCCAATTTTTTAATTTCTTTGGTTTAATTTTTTAAAATAACACTTTTTCCCCATGCCAATGAGACCAAAAGTGAATTTTTCGGAGAAGATTGAAAATACAAATCTGCAAAAAAAAGGCTATAAATGGGGAAAATTAGGTTTGTCCCGAAAATTTAGTAAATCGCTAGTATTGCTATTATTTGAGATACAAAAATACAAAAAATGCCCGAAAAAATTAGGAAAAATTTAGTTTTAGGAATATATTTCAAATTTTAGGATTTTTACTTAAAATGGAAGCCTTTATTCAAAAGACAAAATTCCCCAAATTTCTTAAAATAAAAATAATTATTTTTTGAAAAACAATAACTATCTTAGAAAAAAAATGGACTGAATTTTTGCTTAAAGTTACTTAACTAAGAAAAAATAACTTGGTCTGAAAGGGATAGATGGAAGGGAATGTCCAAGGGCTGTTTTACAAGACTCAATCCCAGCATTGGTCGTGGCTAACGTCTCTTGTAAAAGTTCAGTAAGGATTGCCGGTGGCTGGCAACGCTTCGACGACCTCCAGAATTAGAGAATTGCGTACAGTAGCCTACATTAACTACCTCAAAAACAAAAGCAAACAATGTAAGGTGACTATAAATATATTGCTATTGCCCAATTGTCCATTGCAAGACACAACATCGGCCCCATATACCTCCAGAGCTATTTATTCATTGGCATTGGACTTAATTGTAGAATTGACTGGTATGGTTTACAAAATTCTAGCTTATCTGTCATACCCAGAACATGTCGGGTTCATACACTTTTTCTGCACCAACTGTCGTCCCAAATAGAAACTATCTACATAGGAGCGATTACTTTAGTCTAGGGCCCACATGTAAACCTACACAGTTCATTATGTATTTTCCTGTGCAATTATTTTAAAACTGTAAATTGGGTATAATAAAGATAAGCTTGCTTGTGGTGATAGTACCAACAGTTTGGCAGCATTCAAAATAAAATAAGTGTAATTTCCTCTGATTAAGTACATTGAGTGAGTATGTGCCTGTTTGTTTTAATTGTTTACATGAAATTAATTTCTTATAGGATAAAGTGTTCATTTCAATTATTTGGGAGAGGTAATAAATATTTAAATGTCTAAATTCAATCTGTGTTGGTGAGTTTGTTGTAGAAAATCTCTAGACCGCACAACACGAAAGGACGAAAACAACAAGATCATAAAATAATCAGCTCTACTTTTGATTCCAATATATGTATATTATGAAGGCTGAGCATAAGCTGCAGCAATTAGTGTGCGCCAGTATATATCCGGTATTCACATTTAATTTTAAAAAAAATATGTCAAAATTACCAAAGCTGCTAATGTGTTTAATAAGGTCCCATTTAAGTAATGACTAGTTGGCCCCTCTGTGTATTGCACAGGTGACTGAGGGAGGGAGGGGATTTCTAATCACCTACACCGACACGCATCCGTTACAACACGTAGGACGGGCTGCCGAGAGAAATGATTCGCGCAGCTTAATTTTACAAGGATAATTTGAAAGGTAACACGCTACGTTCACACACAAAAAATAACACGCAACTCATACTCTCTTAGATTTACTCTCGATATTATTTTCTTCAAGATAGAGGCGTGGATTGAGCTCAATTAGGTGTATTTCAGTAGCGTATGGAATGTGTAATTACTAATTATGGCTTATTCAATGTAAATCACTTCCTTGTCTACTTGATTTTTTTCTGTATGAACAACTCATGGTATCGTTGGTGTACTGGCCATGCGAGCTAAGGACGTTTCAATCACAGTAATTCATAATTATTGCTTTCGGGAATATTTAACTACTATTGGTGTTCACATTCTTAGGAATATCCTTGGCACTCTTGGCGTTGTTTTCGTTGTCCAACTGATAATCTTAACCATGGCCTTTGGACTCAATGATTCCTGATTGACACTTGACAGGCGATGTGACAGTGACAGCAGCTGTGCTACAGGAGTGGACAGTGACAGCTGTACTACAAGGGATAGTTATAGACATTAGATAGCTGTACTACAAGGGGTATTAAGTGATGTAGCTACATTACAGGGATGGGCAGTGACAGCTGTACTATAAGGGGTAGTTAGTGACAGCTGCACTTTTGATGTGAACAGAGCCACCTGTCCTATGAACAAGGAGTAGTAACTAGTTAGTGATAGCTGTGCTACTTACAAGGGGTAGACAGTGACAGCTGTGCTACTTACAAGTACCAAGGGGTAGACGGTGATAGGTGCTACAAACAAGGGGTAGACAGGCAATGCCAGGTGCTGTGGCTTTATAGTTCTAGCGTGCTTACGAAGACCCTGGGTAGCACGAAGCTAGTTATAAATTAGTACTACACAGTAATGCACTGCAATTTCCTGTGTCAAAACTTTTCAAAGGAATGAGAGGAAGTTACTGAACACGTTTCATTTGAAATAGGTTAATTGGGTTAACTCAATTTAATCAGTTGCTAAGCAATTATCTCCACAACAAAAACCTGAGGCGTCTCTAAGTGAAAGTTGAAGAGTGCCCTCGTGTTGAAGTTAACGGTGTGAGCCGGGTGGTTGTAGGGTGATTTGAGTTATATTCCCTGACCCTGATTCACAAGAAACAAGAAACAATAAACCCTGATCCTTATCGAACAATATCCCGTAGAATAATAGGCAAGGATCAATAATTAATGTATGTTTAGTTCAAGGCATGGTTTTGAGAAAGATTATCATAATTCTCTTCTTCTTTTATCAATATTTTATATAGTTATGAACACGCAAAAAAAAGCATACGCAGCAGACAAAATTAAAGAAATTTAATGCGAATTAAATATTTTACTCGGCATTATAAGTTGCGTGAATCGATGACTGAATCAAGGTGTTACCAAGGGGTATTATGGGTTGGATTTGATACATGGACTTTAGGAAGCGCGAATCTATGGGAAGCTCGACAAGCTCCATTGTGGTGGTGATAAAAGGCATGAACAAGTGTAGCCTATTGAAGATATTGAACAATAATTATTTGCTGCATGCAAGTCTGCCAAAGTGACATAATTGAATACACTATGAAAACGCTAAAGTCCCGCCGCGTTGATGGATGAGCGTTTTTTTTGTAAGTTTTTTGTTTGCGTTTTTTGCGTTTGTTTGCACTTTTCCTTTGCAAGTGCTTTTTGAATGCATTGTAGTTGATTGTTGTCAAGTTTCTATTGTTACTTGTTAATTGGTATTATAAACCTCAAAAAACTCATATTGAAACCTTTATTTCTGTGGATTCTGGCTAACTTTTTCAACTTTTTCTTTCAAAAGGTAACCGTTTGGTCAGAACCGGCCCAAATGTGACGAAAATATCGCACTAAAAATTGAAAAACTTATATTAAAACCTTTATTTCTATGGATTCTGGCTAAATTTTTCAACTTTTTCTTTCAAAAGATACTACATCACCATAACCTTAATGTCAATGTGAAATATGAACGTCGTAGCCCTACCCGTTTGGTCAGAATCGGACCAAATGTCCCGAAAATATCGCATCAAAAATCGGAAAAAAAATCGTAAAAGTACGATATTCATGAGAAATATTTCTTCGATTGTACCCAAAAACAATACACCTCTAAGTTCAGAGAAAACGAATGTCCCCTCCAATTTTCATTAAGATCGCATATTATGCCGTTTGCCCGGGATCGAGCAAACAGACAGGAAAAAAAAATACACCCGAGCTAAATTTTTTGGGGAGTCAGTGAAATTGAAGTCTTCGCTTCACTCGCTACGCTCGTCGCTCGCTACGCTCATCCAAAAAATATATAGAGCCCCTTTCCATTTTTCAACCAATCTTGTCCCTTCTTTTTTTTAATGCTAAATTTATTTGTGTGCCGTCCTTATCTTAATAAGAGGTGACGTCAGTAAAAACAAAAGTGATACAATTTTCAAATTAAGTGGGTACCATTATGATTTCTAACAATAAATTTGGAAAACATTAGTTCAAAAACGAAAATCAATAACAAAATTGTTCCAAGAGTGATTAAATTTTGGTTTGTACAAACATCTTATATAAATTAGAAATTTCCTACTCCCCTCCCCCCCCCCACGCCTCCCACCAACTACTTTCCCCAATCTCAAGAGTAGAAAATTAAAAACCGGAGTAGACCAAAATAAAATATCCAAGTCCGATTTAGGTAAATATAGAAAATAGCGCAGTGCGAAAGAATTTTATTACTGCACTTTGCGATTAGTCGAAAAATGGACAAAGGGCAACATTGATTTTCCTCTAATAATAGAGCTAGACGCAACAATCTTGAACATTATGCGGACCTGTAGATTTAGAACGATAAGTAGCTCCACCTAAATAATATTGTGAAGAGAAATTTAAATGTTCCGTACGGTTGGGGCTGAGATTCTAGTAGTGGGTTCGAAACCCACCTCGTCTTGCTTGTTACACGCTCCGCTTCAACTCTTACACAGACGCTAAAACTCATTGTTTTCTTGTTGTGTTGGTTACGCATCAGAGAGAGCGCATTACAAAGCCTTAGATTTACAAGTTAGAAACAACGTAGGCCTATATTATTCCACAGACTTGGTATTGTTTTGACCGACGATGCGTTGCACTCTAATATGCAGTCAGTCTAATCCGCAGTCACTCTCCGCTTTACTATGAATACTGGAACCTATGCTAGCTTGATACACTTATCCTTTCATAATCCATTTGATAATTTTTAATTATGTGGGGTTTTGTTGACCTCCGGACCGCGAATGAAACGGATTTGAGCAGGTAGGTTGACAAAGCATCGATTTGAGTATGTATATAAATAATACGTGGTAAACCGAAAAAAACAATAGTTTAATATTATTCAAAGATGACAATACATACAAATAACCACGAAAACCTCGGAAATACCTTATGATAATTTTTTCAGATTTTCGCGGCCGGTAGGTATTAATGTACAAGGTTTTCGGTTATATTGCGTCCGTCTATAATGACAATATGCGTGGCAATATAACCGAAAACTGAGTGAATTAATTTAGAGATAATTGTCTATAAGCAGCAAAGATGACTGCACTTTATTAGTATTCAGTCCCTATAATCCACTTGATATACTTAGTATAAGTGCAATGTTTATGTGCGGCACTCCATATGCAAATCACTTTAATAGGCATTACATCAACATTAAAGCCAAAGATGTAGGCTACTAAAAGTGAGTCTATCCGCGTTACTATTAATAATTATCTATATGAGCGCGGCACTCTCTATGCAGTCACTTACTGTGGATAATTATCTATCAGCCGCGACCTTAACTGTCACTTCACTTCATTCATTAGTGGGCTCTTCGTGTTTATCTTCGATATTTTTAGCTAATTTGTGTTTGTTTGTCCGAAGTGGGTTCTAATTGCCCGGCTGTACTGCCGAAATCCAAGCAGTGACTACCCTCTACACGTCAGAATTGAGGCTTGACTTAATGACACTTTTTTTTTTATCTTTGGAACATTTTCTTGATAGTCAAACTAATACGAATTTGAATTTTTCGTTTGATGCAAAACACGATAGACGACAGTGTTATTAGAGGCGAATTTCTGTACGTAGATTATTGTAAAAAAAAAACTGGGTCAACAATATTCATCAACGACTTCACAAATCAAAACTATGAAAAGTTGAGATTAGATTCTTCCGTATTGGGAATATTATGTATTGCTAGTGCTGGGGATATAAATCGAAATATATCCCTCGAAAATGGAGGCAATAGATCACATAAACTTAAGTTTGAAGCTGTAGGGGATAGTGCTGCCTATAACTTAAAATTCATAAATGTCGGAGAAACATATTTCCCGTAAAATTGTACATCTTTATATCTCCCTGCCCTGGATTGTAAATAAGGCGTTTTGTTTCTTACCTTGGATAGATAAGAGTTGATCCAGTTGACGAATGTTTTCTTCTGCACCCTCTCCTGCTCGTCTGAAAGAACAACACACGGAGTCAGACTCAACTCAAACCACAGGAATGTGTGTGTAAATATTATGCAAATCCTTGCTTATAATACCATGGGTATTACGCAAGCTTTGCAGTAGGTTTCTGCGCCTTCTGCACTATCACTTTGCGATAAGTATGAAGGTTTTGCAGACACCAATAAGTGGTAACTAAGCCGAGACGAAAATTGTTTAAGTACACGTACACCTACCTACTTACCAAAAGTAAATGAAATGCATCTTAGGTGGGTACTCTTCAGTGGCGTAGGAACCGGGGAGGGGGGGGGGGCAAAACTAACGTGAAATAAATATTAATCCCAGAATTTCTGTAGTAAATATGCACATACACTTATACAATTCGACAGTCGCCATGGTAAAACAATATGTTTGCCTGATGTATGCTTCGTCATTAAAACATAAATTAGGTTGAAATCTACTAAAATGGGCCACTTTACGTTCATCTTTTTAGTTTTTAGATCGCAGATAGTTGCTGTAAAACATCGTTTACAGAGTCCGAGTGCAGTTAAAACATGACTAAATAACTGTAGTATGGTGAAATTGTTTTTCGCCTTCGGCCCCATAACCCCAGCTGCCGCCCACAAAATCTGCTAATAAATTTGCCCCCCCCCCCCCCCCCCCGAACTTTCAAAACGTTCCTACGCGCCTAGTACTCTTAACCATTGCTCATATGCACATGTTACCCGAAGTTTGCTTATTGTTGTTTAGAGAATGGAAATTAATAACTAAATAACTAGGCCTACGCAAGTGTATAAGAAATGTAAGGCTATTGTATTCGGATGTACAAATAATAGGGTTATTATTAGGGAGCAAAGCTCCATTCCATAATCCATATAAGCATAACTGTTCAGTCCGTAAGTCCGTCCATCATAAAACCTAACAAGATGAGTTTTTTTGTTGGCATTGTTGCCATTCAACAAGGATGATGCAAAAGTAATGCTTTAGGTGACTCTGGGGGGTAAGGGGGTAGAAGGTAGCCCCTCAGAAAGTTTGCAAACACATGACCAGGCACCTCCACCATTACTGAATGTAAGAACAAGCGAAGAACATATTAAATAGTAAGCATAACCCGGCACCGCCATCAAAATATCAACGGATGGCGAATTATTTTGTCTTCCTTGTATCTCTATGTATATGCCATTGGTTTGGTGGGTATCTCAACAAATCTTGATCATATGCTGACGCACATACTTTGTCCTTCATGTCTACAATACCTTAATTTGAAAAACAAAATGATTAATTAACAGCGTGCTGTCCAGAGAATATCACGATTTAATCTAACTATTACCGCTCAACATACTTGACTCTCCATCTTCAAAGAACATAATCACATCCCATAAATTGTGCAACAGAAACAATATAGCTAATGATGGCCGGTCTTGTGCAAAATAAATAGCTTAGATGATTTGATCAAGGTACTTCTCTATGTTTAGAACAGGGTTGGACGTGTGGTAATTGCATTATCAGTCCATGGCCAACAAGTGCATTCCTGTGCCATCAGATTATATATATAGCTTTAGTAATTATTAGTATCGGATCAAGCTTATAGAATTGATAGTTTCGATTACCCTTCGCTTTCATTCAATACCAGTCCGGTGAAGCTTTTATGTAAATTGAGTTAACATTGCATAAAGAGGGAAAAGTTTTAATAGTAAATGGCGTACCCCCTTCCCCCATTTCATCGTGTCCTGGTACACACACGCACACACGCACCGTGCTGTCACTAGCAGGCGATGCCAACAGACGTCGTTGTATATATAGACAGGACAGTTTGGAAGAATTACTAGGTTGGGGCACGCAACCCAACACATCAATTATACCATCAATCTCGTCGCTCAATGTCGGCAACATGGAAGTGATTTGACGTATAGGGTTGGGGAGCAGAAGAACTGTCATAAGACAAGCCAGGGTCAGATATGATAAGGGGTGGGGGTGAGGGCTAGAAGAACTGTCATAAGACAAGCCAGGGTCAGATATGTTTGAAAGACAGGGAAGATGGACAGAACTGTCGCAAGCCAGTCCAGAAGTTATCAAGAATTGAAGAATTCAGGAATGCATAATGGCTAGGGCTATCTGAGCTATCATTATTTTTTATACTTTCTTTTTCAGCACATTTAGTGGCTCTAAATCAGTGATAGACTATCTCAAAAGGTTACTGACATAACACCTACAATCTCAATTCTCAATACACTTTTGGTGCAAATACACTTTTCGTTAGTGGCTTCATAGTTCATAGTCAATCTTTGATAAGGTGCAGATTCAGCCCATTTGCCCTATGCATACTACTAGGGTCTACATAAAACATGCATAGATGTATAGAGCCATATAGCAGAATGGATTCCATTACGTGCAATTTATTTTAAGATCTTGTATAGCAAGGTTACAGACAATTGGAAATTTGACCTTTGACCTCAAAAGGAAAATTTAAAAAAATCAAAACACACAATGGCGAGACGGTCGTTTAGTTATTGACTTGGAACAAAAATACCGTTGTATAATATTACCGGTAACATGGGAGTTGAAAATATTGGTGGTTTGATGAAGCGTGTGAGCCGAGGGTTCCACAAGCTTGTGCCACCGTTATTTCTTGCTCAAACAATACAAAAGTCTGATTTGACAACGCATCAATCTTCGATATCGCATTCGCATACGGTTCGTTGACGTCAAGTTGACTGAAGATATGGCCAACATGAAAGCCCTAGACAGAAATGCTTCAGCCTTGAGGCTAGGTGAGTGAATAATAGGATGTGGGCACGCCATGATGGCAGGGGTGTGGGAGTGGGTGTCTCCAGTACACCGGTACTCTAGCTAGAGTAGGCCTCTCGCACTTGCACTCGCGTACCCGCCTTTTAGCAACTATACGTATATCATAACTAGATGGGGGTTTCAGAACTAAAATGTTCGTGACACCGAAATATAAATCGCATTCATAATAACAACGATTTACAAAAACACAATTTTAAAACGTAAACTCATTTGATGTAGGCTTTATGAGACCTAAGCAAATGAGATTGTAAACCTCGGTTAATGTGAAGTTATCAATTACTAGGAAAACGCTAAAGTCCCGCCGCGTTGATGGATGAGCTTTTTTTAAAGTTTTAAGTTTGCGTGGGATATCTTTACTTTTGCAAGTGCTTTGTTTTGCTGCCTACGCATTGTAGGTGAATGTTGTCAAGTTTCTTTTTGTTTCTTGTCAATTGGTATTATTTACCGTAAAAAACTTATATTAAAACCTTGTGTTTCTGTGGATTCTGACTAACTTTTTCAACTTTTTCTTTCAAAAGGTACTACATCACCATAACCTTAATGTCCATGTGAAATCTGAACGTTTGTAGTCCCACCCGTTTGGTCAGAATCAGTCCAAATGTGACGAAAATATCGCACTAAAAATTGAAAAACTAATATTAAAACCTTTATTTCTATAGATTCTGGCTAACTTTTTCAACTTTTTCTTTAAAAGGGTACTTCAACACCATAATCTTAATGTCCATGTGAAATATGAACGTTGTAGCCCCACCCGTTTGGTCAGAATCGGCCCAAATGTGACGAAAATATCGCACTAAAAATCGAAAAAAATCGTAAAAGTACGATATTCATGAGAAATATTTCTTCGATTGTACCCAAAAACAATACACCTCTAAGTTCAGAGAAAACGAAGGTCCCCTCAAATTTTCATCAAGATCGCATATGCCGTTTGCCCGGAATCGAGCGAACAAACAGACAGAAAAAAAAAAAAAAAACAAAAAAAAACAAACAAAAAAAAAAACATTGGAGCTAAATTTTTTGGGGGGTCAGTGAAATTGAAGTTTTCGCTTCGCTCGCTACGCTCGCTACGCTCATCCAATAATGCGGTTATGCCCACATATTTCATAATTTAATTTTACTCGTAATGTATTTTGTTCTCATTTAATATTTCTAAAATAGATTTTTAATTTTTTGGAGTTTATTCACGATTTGGGATAACGTCACGATAGTTTCATCGTTGTTTTGTATTTTCAAGTAGAAATCACGGCAAGCCGAAAATTGAAGTTCACTCCAATCAATCATATTTCATATAATTCGTCTGCAAACAAAGTGGAGAGGTAATCAAAAGTTAAAATCGCGAATTTCGCTTTTAAACTATTTTGGTCCGTCTCCAGACTAATAATAGGTTTGGGTGGATATTGAATTGGTCTACATAAGGAAAGGGGTAGGGCAGGGTAGGGTGTAGCCTTATATAAGTGAAAGGTCAAAGGTGTTTCGAGGGTGAAGGTTGCCAGCCTCCGAAGTGAGTTGCGTGTATGGCAATTCGAGGCTGAGACCCTTCAAATAGCCAGCAGACGTGTTTGTTACAACTAGGAAAACGCAAAAGTCCCGCCGCGTTGATGGATGAGCTTTTTAAAGGTTTTAGTTTGCGTGGGATATCTTTAATTTTGCAAGTGCTTTGTTTTGCTGCCTACGCATTGTAGGTGAATGTTGTCAAGTTTCTTTTGTTTCTTGTCAATTGGTTTTATTTACCGTAAAAAACTTGTATTAAAAGCTTTATTTCTATGGATTCTGGCTAAATTTTTCCACTTTTTCTTTCAAAAGGTACTACATAACCATAACCTTAAAGTCCATGTATAATATGAACGTTGTAGCCCCACCCGTTTGGTCAGAATTGGCCCAAATGGCACGAAAATATCGCACAAAAAGTCAAAAAACGTATATTAAAAGCTTTATTTCTCTCGATTCTGGCTAACTTTTTCAACTTTTTCTTTCAGAAAGCAATACATCACCATTACCTTAATGTCCATGTGAAATATGAACGTTGTAGCCCCACCCGTTTGGTCAGAATTGGCCCAAATGGCACGAAAATATCGCACTAAAAATCGAAAAAAATCGTAAAAGTACGATATTCATGAGAAATATTTCTTCGATTGTACCCAAAAACAAGGCAAGTCTAAGTTCAGAGAAAACGAAGGTCGTGTCAAATTTTCATCAAGATCGCATATGCCGTTTGCCCGGTAGAGAGCGAACAAACAGACGGAAAAACAAAAAAAAACAAAAAACAAAACAAACAAAAAAACACCCGAGCTAAATTTTTTGGGGGGTCGGTGAAATTGAAGTCTTCGCTTCGCTCATCCAAATACTAAATAGTGCACCCAGAATCTAGCAGGCTTGGGTGCGGACTGCGGACGCTCAGAGTCTCGAGTCTCGAGAACTATCGTACTTCCGACATACAGAAAATGAACATGTTTTTATTTTTATTTTCACCCTCCGATAAAATGTTTATGTAATAATTAAATATTTATTTCTCGTACAAAGCACACATTTTCCCTGAGATTACAATTTTCATTCTTTGGTCGATGTTTACATTATTTCGAGGACCTAAGTAAACAAAAATTTGAAAAATTAATCATGTGAGAAGATAGGTGTTACCTTTCGGAGAATGCACACAAAGTTTCAAACACCTTGATCGAAGCAAAAAGGTAGTCGTAGTTCGAAAAGTACGAACGCACATTTTCGGCAAGGTGATTGCGTTCTCGTGCTAATTTGATTTTGATTTCAAATTCCGTCCACTCTCCAAAACAACCTCTAGCAACCTTGCATTTGCCGCCCGTGGTGGCTCACTGTTTCAAGCCGCGATACGTGGGTTTAGGTCCCGATTGAGGCATAGTTATAGTAATTTGTCCTTCACATGCATCTATCACGTCTTCAAAAGCCAGACACCCCCCCCCCCAACTCATCATGTTGAGAAACCAAACAAAATTCCCCTCCCTCTCCCCCTCATTTCACTTTTCAGCATCTGGTTGTTGCACCATATTATTATTTATAACAAATATAAACGAACAGAACGAGTTCCGCTCTGAATGGATGTCAGTTCCCGAGGATCTTTAGCAAGGAGTGAGACGATCTTTCAGGCCTACTTAGTGAATTGGAGTATGTATACACTACGCGAGGGAGTGTAGAGTGTAGACTGTAGACTAGACTGTAGCAAACCACTTTAGGAAAGTAAAAGTTGTTTATCTCTCCATAACTTAAACCCAAGCAAATTGGCTAAATGTATTTTATTCACGGCCTAGGTTATAGGTTAGAAAGAGGTGATGTCATGCCCTATAGAATTGATAGCGATCTTTGTGGCCATGCTAATGAGCCTAGGGCTACGCCGGCCGGCTAGCCTGACGTACATTATATCGATCTAGCCGAGGGAAGACGACCTAGTTTTTTTCATTCACGGCCAGGGCCATAGCTTCGATTCCAGCCACTCCCAGGAGGGATGGAAAGGGAATTTTGGGGCTCTAGCTTTAATGGTGGATAATATGTACAACCCATCACATTCACAGTATAATACATTGCTATATTTAAAAGTTAAAGAATTCCTCTGCAAATATATTTTTGGATGAGCGTAGCGAGCGAAGCGAAGATTCCATTTCACTACACTGGAGAGAAAAATCCGGCATTTTTTTTTTCTTTTTTTCTTTTTTTGTATTTTTGTCTGTCTGTAAACACGATTCCGGCTAAACCGATACTCCAATCGCAATGGAATTTTGTGGAGGCCTTCGAAATCTCTGACCTTAGAACTGCCACGTTTTTGAGCGCAATCGAAAAATTATTTCTCATGAAAATCGCAATTTTACGATTTCTTTCGATTTTTTAAAAACTTTCTTCGACTTATAACACCTACATGCTTTATCCGATTGTAATGATTTTTTCACAGAACCTTAATTTTATGAATTAATATATTCGTGTGAAATTTTAACGTAATCGAATAATTATTTCTTATGAAAATCGCAATTTTACGATTTTTTCGTTTTTAAACGATTACGCTCATCCAACAACGCGCCTGAAAAAGCGTTTGCGAAGCTTCCTAGTATATTATTAATATTGTACCCGGCATACGACTTGTGCGCTGGTCTGAAGCGTATGGCTCTACGAGGCCGTGGGTTCGAATCCCGCATAAGTCATGGCTGTTTGTGATCGTTCTGCATCGTCATCTATCACCACTCAGCGTCTAGAATAGCCTTAGTGCATTACAATGAGACGTTAAGCAACCAAAATCATCATCATTGTTAATACTGTTAAATGACCAGCACGTTACAATAGAAAACATGGCTTATGCCAAGATAAAATTACTGCTGAATCGTAACTATGTTTAATTTTAGCATTGTGCATCAGACATTGCTACAGAGTAGAGAGAGGAGAGACATGCAAAGTGCATTAAAGTTACATTCCACATCCAAATATGTACAATAACAAGAAAACTACTTTGAAAGAAAGTGAAGTCGTAAAGCCAACATACTAGCGACTAGCTAGGAAGCGAGTTATAACTCTCTATGGAAGTGTTCTTGGAAACATGAATGTATCGCAGTGTGTGAGATTGTGTGGATTAGTGTCACGTGCTCTCTGATAACGTTATCAACAACACCTGCTGGGAACCCCGAACCAGGCCAGGCCCACGGGCTATAGAACCAACCACCCGTATGCTGATCATTTGGGGTTTTATATCCTAGTAATTTAACCCTTTATCCCCAGTGGGATAGATATTTCTTACCATTTATCAAAAGCTACACAACTCAATATGTCAATCTGTCAATTTTTCACATCTTTTACAAGGGTAAAAAGCTGATTAAGCTGGAAAAGGTAGAAATTTTCTCCACTGAGTTCTAATGAGGATTTAGGAGGATTTATGGAATAGATCAAACATCAAATTGTGTAAGAAAACACAAAAATACACAAAATTCCGGGATGTTGAGGATATTCTGTACGATTATAGTGGATTCATTTTGAGAATGTAAAAAAAAGGAAAAATCGCAAAAATAATCATAAAAAAATTAACTCAAATTTGTATCTTTTAAACTTTGTATTAGCGCATTATGATGAGCGACGGTTGCCCAGCCCTTACTCCAAATAAACCAGAACTGACCAGCATGGCACCTCCTCCCCATATCCCCTAGGCTAAAGTGGCACAAAATGAGCTGACGGTTGACGCGCCCTTACATCAAATAAACCAAAACTGACCAGCATGGGCCCCTCTCCATTTCCCTAGACTAAGATGGCCTCTGACAGCAGATTTTCCATCACCAATCCCCTAGCTCGAGTGGCGCATTAGATGATATGTGAAAGTTGACAGCGCTCTTACTCAAATAAACCAAACTGACCAGCATGGCCCCTCCTCCCATTTCATAGACTTGAGTGGCCTCTGGCAGCATGGGATTTTCCCCCCATACTCTCTAGGCTCAGTCGCATTATGAGATGACGATTGACCGCTCTACACAAATATTAAAACAAAACTGACACAAACATGGGCCCCTCCTCTCCATATCACCTAGGCTAGCGTGGCACATTATGGACTCACGGTTGACGCACCCTTATATCACTCAACTTAAATGCAAATGTTCCCGGCTACTCAACACATGACTCGCTCTCTCGTCTAACAACGACTTTACGGTTTCCTAGTCTAGTTGGATAAAGCGCCTTATACCCTGAATGTGGGATACCCGGGTACAATCAACGGTCTGGATAGATTTAGTTAATTTCTGCATTATTTTATTATTTCTGGAAAATTATTGAACACGTTTTGGAAATGCAAACAACACTAAAGAAAACACATAGCCATTACGAAATATGTGGGAAAGATTGCAAGGTTTACTCAAACTCCCAGATAAACTTTGGGGAACCTTGAGCATGTAAGATTTGATACATCTTGGTCACTACATGCATTCACGCCTAACGAACATGATTCATAAGACAAAAATAATTTCTTTGAGAACAAAACCATTGTCGTTAAGTAGAAAGTTCGCAAACTTTTCACGTGCGTTGTGATAGCGTAATTGTTTAAAAACGAAAAAATCGTAAAATTGCGATTTTTATAAGAAAAAAATGTTCGATTGCGCTCAAATTTCACACGAATATATTAATTCATAAAATTAAGGTTCAGCAAAAAAATCATTACAATCGAATAAAGTGTGTAGGTGTTATAAGTCGAAGAAATGTTTTTCAAATCGAAAAAAATCGAAAAATTGCGATTTTCACGAGAAATAATTTTTCGATTGCGCTCAAAAACGTGGCAGTTCTAAGTTCAGAGATTTCGAAGGTCTCCACAAAATTTCATCGCAATTGGAGTATCGGTTTAGCCGGAATCGTGTTAACAAATAGCCAAAAATAATAATAATAAAAAAAAAACATTCCGGATTTTTTTCTCCAGTGTAGTGAAATGGAATCTTCGCTTCGCTCGCTACGCTCATCCAATTATAAATCATACACATTTACAGCAGATTTTTCCATTTATTATTTCTTGTATGTTTACATCAGTACGGATTTGCTCATTTTGTTAGCAGTTCTCAGTACACTAGATATAGTATTTGGATGTGAGTTTCAAATTTTAGCTCAATCTGTTTGGCCGTTCGGCCATTTAGCATTAAACAAACAAACATACAAACAAACATTTTATAAACAGACATATTAATCACGAGGAAGACCCGTTCGATTTGCGTTGTAAGACTGAGTCACTGCGCTCCCTAGTCTAATGATTACACTTTAGCATTAACGATATCGCACATTGGGATATTTAGCACAATTTATAGGCAATGTAAGGTAATTTAGTTTTAAACTCATTTTCGAAAAGAGATTGGTAGCAATTTAACCGTGTCATTAAACAAAATATGACTGGCAGTCGAGTGTCGAGTATAGTAGGCCTAGCTTTCACTGCGATAACAACTAACAAGTAGGCACTTGGCTTGCTCAATTTATTCATAAACAACTTAGTTGATAAAACTCTGAGGATATAGGTCGTTTCTTAGTAAAAGCGAGCGAGAGAAAAAATGACAGCTGAATGAATTTAGGAGAGCTAAACATTACTTTTGAAAATTTGTAATTATACTTTCTCGTAACCATCTTTTTCCTTGTTCTCATCAATGTGAATTGTCTTTGAATTTGTACATATAGGCCTACTAATATTATAAATATTATTATTAGTAAACGGAACTCATATGCTACAACTTGTCTGTATGTCGCGTCCGACTGTGCATAAAATTCTAGCTTGACCTCCGATTGACACGCATTTTTTGTTTAAAAACCCTTTATAGGTTAACGGTAAGTATACTTACCACCACTTTTCAAAATCTACACAATTAAATCAGACAGTTTTTCATACTTTTAACCCGGGTAAAAAGCTGCATTGTTTTGTTTGGAATTGGTAGAATTTTTCCATATTAAATTCTAATGATTAGAAGGAATTTTGGAATGATTCAAAAATCCAATTGTGTATAAAAACACTCAAAAACACAAATTTCCGGGATGTCCCGGATATTTTGTTTGCCTGTACTAAATTCAATTTGAACATGGAAAAAATCTAATGTTTGAAAGATTTTTTTTTTCCAACTTTGATGTCAATTTGGAATCCAAAATCAGTATTTTATTCCTAAAAGATCAAGGAAAAAAATCTAATTAAACTTCCCTTCGACAAGGAATAAAATAATGTTTTTGGTGACCCTTGGGGTCAGAAGGCGAGGCTAGTTTTACCCATAAGTAGAATTCTATTAACCCGGCTCCTCCACCAAAAAGGTTAATTGAACGCTGGAATAAAACGTTGTGTTCTTTTATTTTTTTATCCTTCGACAATCTGATGCTTATGTACGGTAGCTTAGCTCCCCATTTTGGGTACTACCGGACAGTAACCACAAATTGGTACATTTTTAAGCACATCGGAAGCATGTGATTTACGACACAACTCTGCACTTGAAACGATTGGAATTGGTTGCTACGTCTCGTTTGTGCGTATAATATGTGGTTACAATTTAATGGATCTGTAATATTCATGATTTGTTGCCCGAGATGATGATGATGAGTGATGGGTACATTCATTAAATGTTTAGCTGCTTCGTTTGTACTAGGTCTAGCCTTGTAACATACACATAATTTGACAACTCGAATGATCATAATTCCTCATGAATGTAGCCTATTATTAGCCCACGCTACCACAACATGTCTCGGTCAATGGTGCAGGGCCACTGAGAAGAGTCAAGATGGCCATCATCGCATCTTCTTATGATACCGGAAATATGATGACGTCAATTTGCATACTACATCACATAATATGTGCACGACTAAACAAACAATTTATCACAAAAACTCTCTTGTTAGCTGCAGTTATTATTATTAGGGTGGTGCGCATGGTGGGTGGCACTTAGAGAGCTGTTCGAACACTATTAGCATTCACCATGGTAGGTAACTAAAATATTTATTGCACTAGAAGCAAAAATATTTATGCAAGATGGCAAGACAAAACCAGCAATTAAGTGCATGCCTCATAGTTTAAAAACTTGCCCCTGTAGATCAACCAGACACAAAAAAAAAATTTTTTTTTCTTTGTCTTTCCTCCCCTCCCGGGGCGTTTTAAATTATTGAAAATTTTTTAGAATTACTCGTAAATTTTCTGATCTTTAGTGGACTGTGATATTTTGTACATAAAAATTACATGAAATAAACGCTTTTGTGACTTTTCTCAGATTTTCATCAGAAACCCCACGATATCTGACCAAAAAATTATATTAAAAAATGTTGCTTTACTTTTCACTTTCCCCGTTTCCCGGTAATGTTATTAAAAGCAACTTTGAAACGTTTAATGCACAGCACTAACACTCTTCAACCCTGATGATTTGAGACAGAGCAAGCTAGATGCATAATACACGAGTGTCCAGAGGATCGAACTGGTGTCTTCTCTTTCCATGCCCAAGAGAGCCCGCAGACAGGCCTTCACCGATACAAGACGACCTTCTGAGTTCCTGGGCACGTCTTGAGCCAAATTACAGTCCTCCAGCCAAAATTTAATTTCCCAGCGATTATCTACGGCCGGGGAACAGGTAACCCCAGTCACTACGGTTGCCTTTTTTCCAACGGGATGGCAGGCAAGGCTGAAGAAAGTGATGCCCAATACAATACACGGTACAAGCAGGAGAAAAAATCCACGCATTTACCGTAAGACTATTAAGAGATGTACACAAATGATAGCGTTGAGCGGAAATCACGTTTTTTGGGGGTTTCGATAAACTCTCAATTTTACAGAATGTTATGGAATATGATTGAATGTAACGAAGTCGCGAATTTTCAACAAATTTTTAAGGAAGGCCTACTTAAATCTCAGAATCTTAGACGAAACTATCGGTAATATTCCAAAACAAGTGTTACAACATAATTTTGAATTGATGGATTTTAAGGAATGGGAAAAACAAATTCTTAGTAAAATTAAATCATAATACTAGTAACATTTTGGTGCAAACCCCGATTTTACATTTTTAATTCGTAAAATTATGACTTTAAAAACAACATTTTTATTCATTTATACTTATGATTGAAGAATCCTCCTGCGAAAACCTTCAGTCAGGATTTTCGGTGACGGACATCGACTCAACGACCTATTACTGACCTAGGGCCTAAGTATAATAAATCGGTGCATTACAGGAGTTTTGTATTATTTCTATCTTGTACATTTCCTTCTCCAGACGTCGTGCTTGTGATTTTCTTATTTACTACACACGATCCTCATATTTCAACTATGATTTACAATGACTGGCACTGGCTTCCATTCAGGCTATATAATTTAGTGAAGCCACAGGCAAACCTAGCGTAGCGTCTCACCCAGCACATAAACTACGAGTAGTTATTTTCAAGAGTTTGGTAAAACAACGACGAAACAAGTGCTTGTATTAATTACAAATTTCTAGACTGTTTCTTAAAAATACTAAAGGTGACTTAAAAGCTAGATTGATACTATTACTAATTGATAACAATCGGGAAATGCCAATTGTAACTGTGAAATACCTATTTACTCAAACGAATTATTATCGACAAGTTGGGTGCCATTGCATCTGGTATTGAATTCAAATAACCAATTTTGGGCAAAACGGAATTTAATTTAAACGATTTGAATTAAATACTCTTTGTCCCCGCTATTTTCATGGTATTGGCATATGCTAACAACAATAATAATTTATATATTTTAGATATAATCTTATTGTACTTGAGTTTGTCTATAGTCAAGTGCGTGACTAAATTATATGTAATTACATTTATTTTTTAGTGTTAGAATAATAACTAATAAACATTACTGCTTCACCTTCTCTTAGCATAGCAGGCAACGGGATTTGAACCCTCAACCCTCCAAGGCGAAGGATGTTGCTGGTAGTGGTACATCGTTACACAACCCAAGAAGCATGAGCTCGAATCCCGAATAAGGCATGGTTTATTGTAAAAGCAACGTGGGATAAGAAACAACGCATTGCACCAAGTTACGATAATATGGCGTTTGATTGTCAACGTTGAGCTGATGATCACTCCATCTAAACTCACTGTTTTCATTTATCATGCGGACGCCCTCCTAGTCTATACTTTATTTTATTTGCGAGTGAGTGGGTGTAACCTTTGTAACGAGATTCAAAGTCATTTGCCAGTGTGAGTGATCATTATGTCATTTGTGCAATTAACTCGTTAAAGTAATTCTCATTTGCATCATATTGTTAAAAATAAAGTTCACATACACATCCGTCGAGTAGTACACACACAATTTCTAATAAAAAAATGAACTCTACTTATATCAACAATGTATCATTAGTTACGAGTCTGATGTGATTTTGTTATAGTGATACTGATAAGGTTTTATGCGAATAAATTTTACGTTTTGTGATAATGTGATGAGATACAAAAGAGAATTTTGAATTTATTTACCCTAGAATCTAAAAAAATACATTTAATAATGTCCAAGTCATAAAGTATTAAAAGTGGGGTTTCCATTAAGAACTTCCAGACTTGGATACCACCGGATGGTAGGCGAGCGATAGAATGTGCAGACAGGCATGTCCAGAACTGTGCACCTAAATGCACGGCTGAAGTTGGCGCAACTAAAATGCACGCACTCAGGTGCTGATGATTGTAGCTGAACGGTTAGTACTTTTTACCAGATTTTGCATGAATGTTAATGAAGAACTTTTAAATTGATATCCACACTTGGTTGCCGCTTCGCTAACGCTTTTTCCACTCGCGTTGATGGATGAGCTTTTATGGTTGATTATCGCCCTAAATATCACGAAAATATCGTATAAAAAAATAGGGGGAAAAAATCGTAAAAGCACGATTTCAATGAGAAATATTTCTTCTAATGTCTCTAAAATCATAGCATATATAATTTCAGTGATTTTAAACGTTCCCATACAGTTTCATCAAGATCGGAGTAGACGTTTGCCCGGTCACGGGCCACATACCACGAAAATATCTCATTAAAAATCGAAAAAAATCGTAAAAGTACGATAATTATAAGAAATATTTGATCGATTGTACCCAAAAACGTGGCAAGTCTAAGTTCAGAGATTTCGAAGGTCCTCTCAAATTTTCATCAAGATCGCATATCCCGTTATGCCCGGTAGAGCCGAACAGACCGACCAAAAAGCGATTAAAATTTTTTTGGGGGGGGTGGGGGGGGGGGGGGGGAGTGAAATTGAAATCTTCGCTTCGCTCATCCAAAAATCATTGCGAGACACAAGTAAACCGTGAAATCTTAGCTCCACTTGATTTTTGTGAACTTCGGCAATCTTTTTCGAATAACTAGATATTTTTAAGCAAATATTCGTACTGGATATCAACATTTAAATCAAATTGAACGCGCATATTAATAAAACAGTAGCCTAAGTAACGGTTTAATGGGAATTTCACGAATTGGAACTCATGCTTTGGATGTCATCAATCGTCTGAAACCACGTACCACTGTGCCACCTCTATGTGTGTACCACCTACAGTGTACTTGGTTTCAATCGAGTGGGTGAAACCTTGCAACTACTCAAATCAGCCGAATAAACCGATGTAGTTTATCAGGCTTCTATTCTATCTCCAGACATGCCATGCTCAGGCAGTAGCGAAGGAACCGGCGGCGTACGAGGAGGGAAAATTCGATATATTAGCTGCAAAGAAGCTAAGTTTTTTTTTAAATCTTCTTTTCTAAGCATTGTATGTTTTTGTTGTGGGTGTGTGTTTGCTCGCACGGCACCAATCAAACAGCTACTCCTACGGATAACATTTCCAAGGAACATTTTAAATCTTTTAACTAAACATGCAACGTAGCCGAAGAAATATCTCTCGCACTTTTATGCTTGTTTTCGATTTTAAAATGCCTTCTTCGCTCCATAGTGGTCAAATATAGCTATTTCAATCCACATGACATTTTCAAGAAACGTTCGAAATCTCTAACCTTACATGCAATGACATGATGCTCAAAGACAAATTTCTCATGAAAATCGTAATTTGATGTAGGCAGTTATATATATTGTTTTTTTTATAACACTCAACACTTTCATAAGATTATTGTTGGTTGACAGTTCCACACTTTTCTTTTCGTAGGAATGGCCTCTATAAGGCACACATTAGTTTTAGCCTATCCCCCCTTCACAAGGGTGTTGAGAAATGTCATGAGAAATGTCTATTAGAGGGTCGACACAATTCCAGAATTCGTCTATGAATGAGGAAAACAGTCAGGATTGTCGATGGCTGTAATCGACCGTCGACCTGCCGAATCAGATTACCGCTACTTTAATCTGTTAAAGCCTATTTCCATGGACGTTATGATCAAACCAAAAACCAGATAGACAGAGATAGACATAAGTGTTCAGATTACAGGAACGCTGCTGGCACCACAAACCGTCTCAGCCCGATTTTCAAAGTCGACAACCACACCCCATATACCCCCCCACCCTCCTCCCTCCTAGACGCGTCTCAGAACAACTAGAAGAGAAAGTGCACTTTAAATTTCTCCCCCCACCCCCCGACAAAAAACTTTCCGAGCAGGTTTCAGGCGACGATACATAATAATATTGAAAAAAACGTTTTCGTATGGATTTCTGTTTATGTATGCATAGGACATTCATCAGTTTTAACCTCTGTTACCCTCTCCGGAAACCTAAGTAATTATGGGGTTAGTAATAAGCACTCTAGCTACACTAGCATTCGACTGAAGAAAACCTTGTAGAACACTTTCAGTGAAGCAGGAAGGGAATCGAACCTGAGACCTCCCGAATTAAAGTATACACGCGTCAGGGGCGAAGCGAGGGGGGATCAGGGTGTCCGATCCCCCCCCCCCCCCTCCTCGAAATCAGAAGAAGGGATGTAATAAATAATAATCCTAAATAGCACTTTATACGCCATGAGAAGATTTTATAAACTGACAGTAGGGCCTATGTGGATCTTCACAATTATATAATTTATCGGAAAAGACACTAAAAACTAGTAAAATGCGCTTGTACGTACTTTTCCCGAAATGATATAGTTTCGTCGGCACTGGGCAGTTTTTCAATACATCCCCCCCCCCCTCCCCCCCCGAATCAAAATCCTGGCTACGCCCCTGAAACGCGTTACACATGAGTACTTCTGCAATCTGCAACTACCGGCCGGCACTTACCGGCAGAAATAGAAGCCTTGACAATTATTTTCTCGTTTTTTCTCTCTTTCTCTCTCTCTCTCGAACCACTTTGAGAACCAGCTAGTTAAAACGTAGTCTTTAGCAATAGGTCATGGTGTTATACTAGTAAACCCGTCCTATTGACGTAAAATTCTTACACTACATTCTCCACTTTCTTACATCACATAATTGCGCGCAAGTCGAGAGCTTGCAATGTTAATTTTTTAACTGGTGCATAATAATAGTTCACAAGTCAAGTGGATTGGTTAGAAACGGAAGCATTTGATATACGCCGAACCAGTACCAATAGAATAGTTGGCACTAATTGTTGTGCCGGCGTTGTATTAGTAGTGGCACTTGGCAGTAGTGACTGCAGGTACTGGTCGCGTCAAGAATCTCCAGCCGTTTTTGTGAGTAGGCAGGAGCGGGAAGAGAGGACCTTGGACAAGGAACAGGCTGGTTCCAGGAGCTTCCAGCCATGCAGCTCTATGTGTATTGTTAGGGAGGACCTTGGCGTGGACAAGGAACATCGAAGACTGAGAGCGAGAGTGGCCGTTTGCCTCGGGAGATCGGTATATGCAAATAGCCTTCCTTACCTTTGATTTCTGCGATGTGAGTGTCGTACTCGGATCGACTGCGGACGCATTCCAACCGAGACGCGATGTGCTGGAAGGTCTGAGCTTTGTACTCAGAGTACCACTCATTGCCGACTCTGGAGCCCCCGTCAAAATCGCCCAAGTGCAAACCCTCCCTGGACGGCGTGCGTCTCATGTTCAGACTCTCCCTCGAAGGGGTCCGACGCAGACTTTCCTCTGAAGTGAATCTGCCGGTCAGAGAAGTCACCGATGAGGATTTGGAGGCTCCGTTCGTCGGGTGGCTGACAGTGTGGTAGGCAGAGTCTTCCTGGAGGATCCGTTCTTCTGACGGAGTCCTCGACAGAGAGGACCTAGACCCAGGGCGTGTCACCTCCTTCACACTTCGATGCACGGTGATTCTCTCGAACTTTACCATCCTGGGCCCTCCCCCGATGAGATCGCCCTCCTCCTCTATCCTCTCTATGGTCTCCTCGAAAGACTCACTATTGCTACTGTCAGACCTCTGTCTCGGCGACCCTCTGTTGCGCAGGGTGATTCTCTCACGAGGACTAGGGGTTTCAAGTCGTAGTCGCTTCTCTTCTTTGAGACGTTTCTCGATGTCCACGACGTCGACAAGGGCCTCTGAGCTGCCTCGGTCGGTCTTGTCTTGGCCTGACCACACTTGCTCGTAGAAGCTCACACGTTCCCGCAGACTTCTGGGGGTGCTACTCTGCGAGCCAGACCCACCACCCCGGTCATCCACTTTCCGGCGTCCCCCGGTGCCCGTGTTTTCTGGCGTCTCCATGACTCTCTAGTTTCACACGCAGCGTCGTACTCCCGTGCCCGCCATGCAAGCAAGACAGCTGATAGCCGCACAGCTGGTCTACCGCTCGATACTATACCCTAAGCCTACGTACACTTCCCACAGCACTCGTCAATATCACACGATTCAACCGGATATTTAATATATTCACTTGTATAAATTCAAGTTATAACTATAATAAAAATAGTGTTATTGTTTTTGTGGAATGACAACCACTAAAATATATCTATTTGATTGTTAGCTTTGAATGAAGCATGTGCTTCACGCCGTGAAGGCAGTCGGTTCAATACTAGCAGCACCAGCGTCGAGGTTGGGCAGGCGAGTGCCTCCATTGGTTCTCTCTCACTCTCACTCTCAATCTCTCTCTCTCTGTCTAACTCGTTGGTTTGCTCCTAGTGACCCCGACACAGGCAGCGCGTTATGACGCAATCAGCACACACTGCAATACGCCAGGTGAGGATAGGAAGATACGGTGTTTACAGGTGGTGTGCAGTGTACTATGTGCTTGTGCTCAGAACAGAAGCATGCGCCATGTGGAACGGAAGTGACTGACAAGCACCAAAGAGCTTGCTTGCCTGGCCCTCGGACTCAGAGCTCGGAACCGCCCAGTCTAGTAACCGCCGTCAACACTATAACCTGTGTCTCACATTTGCGAATTACTTTGGATCAGACTTGTTCAATAATACCCAAACATGATAAAACAGAATAGGAATAGTGGCGTGACTGAGTCCAGTTTTACAGCTCCTAACTCGATCTCAAAATTTAAAAGCACCACCACCATGGTGATTACTGAAGAACGCGAAGAAGGTTCCTTACTCGCTGTAGCGTCGGCATCACCTGCATGATCCATCGAGAGCTGTAACTTGGACTAGCTGCAAGCAATGAATCAGCGGATCAGCCACTCCACAAGCTTTATGACATAATTGCTCTTATTTTCCCAAACGAGAATTAGAAGGTTATAAATGTTATTACCATATCAGCAGATATAACTAATTACCATCATCCGATCAAGCAAGGTAGTTCACGAACGGACTACAGTTGCCGGCCGGCTCTGCTCAACAAACGCTCACTCCTCGAAGGGGTAGAATGGACCTCGGAGTGGACACACGAACGTACGTACACACGTATACCGCTGGCCAAGGTCTCCTGTGGGATCTCGAACCAACGAATAGAATGTGAAACCATTAGAATGGGAAAAACGAATATAAAAAGTGCAACTGAAAAAAAATAAATGCTTGCACTTTGCGTGGAGTAGGTATACGTGCATTTCCACTCGTCGAGGAACGCACGCTTGAGCTGAGCTGAGCCGAGCTGGCCGGCTGTAGTCCGCTTCCAACGGGAGATCTACGGCTATACCAGCCACAGGCAATACTGACTGAAGATCTCTCCAAGGTCTTCCTCAGTCAAAATACCAAAGCTGAGAGTTGAGCAGTGACATATTTTAAATGCTGAAAAAATCTAAATATTATGTCTTTGATCTCACAAACGATTCTCGTCATCTTCAATCACCCCGACAAATTTTGAATGCGCGAATTTCCCAGGTCAAACTTCAGACGTTGATACATTTTCAAAGGTCCCTAGAATATATACAACCAAGGGACAACGATATATTGACTGTATAGCTCCAAATAATGTTTTCGTGAAAAACGTCCCCACGGTGTGATGCATGCCATTGCCCTCAGGTATCTAACTACGTTTTTTAAAGCAGCCCACGCACGGGGTTTCGGCCCTATGTGAGCTTCTTTTCCATCGAAATTTATATTATTATATTATTAAAGGCTGAGGTGGTTTGGACACGTGAAGAGGATGCAGAAGGACAGGATTCCGAAGATGCAGTAATGAACAAGACGCAGGACACAAACAAAGAAGAGGGAGGCCAAAACTGAGATGGGAAGAAGTTATAGCAATGGATTTGAAATGGAGAAATGCAGCTTGGGAAAGGGTTAACCAGGAAAGATGTTGGGAATAACGAAAAATATGGCAAAAACTGGTGGAGGTCCCTGAGGAAGAAGACATTGAAGAGGAAGAAAGTGAAGAAGATGATGCAGAGGAAGAAAAAGATGATGTGGGAGAAAGAAGCGTCAGGCATGGCTAGCCGGCTTCGATAAGCCCGGGGAGCCAAGAATGAGGTGGGAACCTCCCACCCCTTACCCGACTTAGTTGAAAATAGGGCTCGATATTAATTAATTAATTAATTAATTAATTATGTTATTTGAATATCTAAAAAAATATTTTTTTTTAAACAGAATTAAGTCCATCCTTCACTACTCTCCCAATTCCTCTCACTCTTTATTACTTTAAAGAAAAGCAAGTTTTCTACGGTAAGATATGTGGTTCAGTGTTAGAACACGGGAGTTCGATTCCCGCCACGTATAATCCTGAGAGAGAAGAAGGTTCATAGGACGATGCAGGGATTGGTTCTTCCCACAAACAGGGATGCAAGAGAGGTACTTTGTATGTATCTTAATTCAATCAGTACGTAATTGATTCAGTGTGTTACTGTTAGTGTTAGTACACAAACACTTGGCTGTAAGTAGATCTATTTGGAATAGTCGTAAAGAGGTCTTCTCATTCATCGGCGATTCCGACCTGGACCTCGCCAGCTTATAGCGAGCTCGCAAACATCGCTATGCGGATGAATAAAATGCTTCTTTTTTAAATTATTTATCTAAATTTATATATTTTTTATTTTGTCAATAATTCGGCGTCTGTGGTTTAAGTTCTAAAACGGACAATGGATTTTAAAAAATGATTCAATTTGAATGTTATTTATTATGCACATTAAAAATATTAAAAATTTATTTTACTTTTTTTGTAATCAAATTAAATTACATTTAAGTTTTCGGACACTAGTCACCACGACTACGAGTGATTTGGGATCTGTGCTTTTACTGCTAACATTCTATTAGATATATTTTGTGTTTGTGTCAGGAAACAAAAAATAAATAATTCATCAATTTTTACCTTTCCCCATTCGAGGTAGACTGCAGGTGGGTCATTAAGATTAGGTGCAGGTGCAATTAGTGTAAGACTCAAACAGTGTACCCAGGAAAGAGAGAGGGTGTGTGTGTGTGTGTGTGTAAAGATCACCTTGGTAATAAATAATTGAGAAGCTGAATTCACGCACGCTATAAGGGGAGGGGGGCGAAGGTGTCACCCCCTATTACGTGCATAGGCAATTTTGTTTCAGGAATTTGTGTTTTGAAATCTGTTTTTGAGGGTTTTAGAATAAGTCTAAAATGTAGGATAATACTTAATTTATTGCACTTGTGTACAAAGTTTTGAATTTTAATTTATTATCTTGTAAAATACAAATCAGCATCCACATCTAGGTTCCTCACTGCCACATAGGACGTGGCTTCAAAACCTGCATATCTCATTCCTCATCCATCTATTACAAAATATAATCTTTTCGAATAGCCGGATCATAGCTAAGTGCTATCACAAAACATACGGTGCTGTAATTAATTATATAATAGGACCGATTCAGGCCACCAATCCTGCTGAAAAGTTTTTTTCCCAAGATTAACCTCAGTAAAAGGGTGATACGTGTGTTTTTGTAATGTTGGTATATGATACTGACATCAAATTTAAAAAAAGCTAGATTAAGATAAAATTGACTCCTCTTGTTTTTCAATCAGACGAATTCTTTCTCTAATTGCTAAGTACTTAGCAGAGGCGCAAGCGCTTTTACACGCACAGCATGCTCGCACGCTATCATTAATCATCTATTACCATATTATTATATGTTTATTATTATTATCATCATAAAAGCAAAATAATTATAGGTGTTTCGACAACGCTCATAAGGCGATCTATGCAAGTTGTAAAAGAGTCTGTAGATGCTGCAGAGTTGCTAAACTTGCACCTCTGTTTTACATTTCTCGATTTGTTTAGTCGGGAAACACTCCCGTAAGTGGAATTTTGTTCATTCATTCATTCATTCAGAAGTTAAAAAATCCATCCCGATTGGGGCTCGATCCATTCAGATCTATAATGCAACTTCAATTCAGAAGCCTCCTCAGAACCAGAATTTATTTTTTTGCGAATTTATAAAAACAAATGACATTTTCTTGTTAAAAAATTAAATTAAAAAAATAAAAAAAATACTGGGCAAAAATCCCTTGACCCAATTAGCCAAAACGCTGTGTCTTCTATAGGCGACATTGGGTCTCAAATATATGAAACAATTATTTGACAACAATGTAGTTTGTTAGTAAATACCCTAAAATTTCAATGAATTTTTGCTTCTTTTTATTTGTAGGTATATTCTTTTTTATTGCTGTAGTTGTTATTCCCACAATTTATTTTTAAAATTTTATAATAATAATTAAAAAATTCAATAAATTAAAAAAAATAACAAAAAATAACAAAATTCCTTTGTTAATGGTTGTTTCAAGCATGGATTTTATAAGTTGGTGATAGCCTAATTAAATTTAACTTTAAAGTTATGAAAACATAAGCTTGGCATGAGATACATGTTGATTAAAATTTAATTTTAGTTTTGATATTAATTTTATTGATAAAAAGTGTAAAAAACATGGAATATGTTTTAAATTTTAATTTACTCAATACAATTGCTTTGTGCTAGTGTAATCACCATTCTTACTCAGAAAAAACAAATGAAAAATAAGAGTATGAAATTTTTAGTTTTATAAGTATTCCAACAGTTGAGACCCAATGTCGCCTATGGGAGACATAGGAATAATTTGCATTGTTGGCATTGTTGTATTCTCAACAGAGTAAAAAACCCGATTGCTTCTTGTTAACACAATGTTCTTCTATTGAAATAATGTTTGTATCATTCAATTTGACAGCAACTAGAATTAATTACAGCATAATTACCATTCCACGGCCATCTTGAATACAATTTCATAAAAACAGGCCTATTCAGGTAAAGATAACAGCTTCAGTTTTAGTTTTTTTTGTAAGTTGGACAATTTGTAACTATAGTTACCATCTGTTGGCAACAAAATTAACTAATGTAGTGCCTGGCTCGCATCTCTAGATCAACCATTTAATTATTTTCTAATGCCCTATTTAGTGTCTCTCATAGGGGACGCTGGGTCTGAGGAGGTTAAATAGTTACCGTTTCGGTGGTCTAGTTGGCTAAGGCACCTACCTGGACTATGGGAGACTCGGGTTCGAACCCCGATCGGGATGGATTTTTTTAACTTATGAATTTACATTGTTGTATAAAGGGAGTATAGGAGCTGCCCTGGAAATCTTGGCTCTTACTAGGTATAGGATGTAAGGATTGTTTGGAGGGAATATACAACAGATATTTCATATTTGATATGCTTTCAATTTTTTTAGAGTCAATCGCAGCAATCGCATTTTGTCCAATGCAAACCTGAGGAAACGTCAGTAAGGATTGCCGACGAGCGACGACCTCCCGAATTAGACTCTCGAGTACCTCCCTAGGACGACAATCACACACCCATAATACTTGTTTCTCGTAATTGTTATCAGATTGCAGAAGTTGTTAAAATGCTCTTCCCAGTTTACTCAATTAGTCAAGAACAATTTTCTCATGATAAAAATTGACAAAGAAAATCGTTCGTAGAGAATGGACAACTTTCGTGTTTTTATGTGGGATAAGTAATAGTCTGAACACGCGTGTTCATTAATGAAGGTAGTCATGTATTTGGTGTCTCGCATTACTTAGTTCTAAAGAGAACATGGCCCTTAATGAGATGATAGTATAGCAACCGATCGTTGACCCAAACAGTCGCACTTTCTCTCAATTGCAATCATTTTGACAACCTTGAAAGTTTCGTTCACGAAGCCCGTTCTATTTTTAGATATTACGCTACTAATATTTCTATCTTTGTACAGACAGTTTTAAAAATAAGTATACCATAATGAGATGATTGCCATGTGCTGCAGTGAATTGCTTACTTGTAAAACATGAGCACATGTTGGGTCCGCGTCCGTGATTCATGTAACGTCACGGCACGGGCAGGCAGGCACGTATAGGACATGGGCTTGGAGTGGAGTTACTACGGGGGGACAAATTTTGTCATACTCATATGGGGGGGGGGGGGGGGGGGGGGATAATTTTGTAGCAAGATTTTGTAAACTGACAACCTCACCACGCTAAAACCTAGTAAAATACCACTAATTGCATTGTAAAATTTTAAAAAAAGTATCTATAGTGCTTTGCACCTCAGACCCGCACTAGCTGGGGGAAATCCCTCCAAGACACCCCATTGTACCAGGATACATACTGTAAATTCCAGCTAAAATATTATATTCTGCAAATCATCTAGGTTTACGTAAAAATTTAATTCATCTATTCATTTTTATTGTTTTTGTTCAGCTAAAGTGCCTTAACTTCTTCTAAAACACATAAAAATCACTTCAAAAATACGTATTTTTCAAAAAACTGTCTACGTCGCTATTGTGGCGGGCATCTTCCCCGCGCCCCTCCATTGAGTCGTTGTTCCAAGCCCCTCCCGAAATAAATTCCTGCGTACGCCACTGAGGCATGGGACTATACCCACATACCCCAGTGTGTTACATTAAGAATAATCCCCCCCCCCCACACAAAATCAAGGGTTAGTTACGCCTTTGGGTAGGAGTACAGACATGGGCAGAGCGCGGTTAGGGGAGTCAACCTCATCTCGTCAATACTTCCTTGAAGGTAGATTATAGATAGAGGTAGGGCAGGCACCTCATGCGATGCCATCAGAATAATGTATTATTTACTATCTTGGATTCCAAGTAGTTTCATGACCACAATCTTGGCCAGCGCAAGACGATTAAATTGCGACATAGACAATGTGACATCACATGTCATAAATATAAATAGTTTTAAGAATCCGTGTTCACTTCGGCGAAAACCATGAGCGAGTTGTAGTTTATTTGCTACATTGAAAAGATATATTGATTACCTTTTTATTGAGCGTTGTTACGTATAGGCCTTCAATGTGACACAAAAATATATTTATGTAAAGGGATTTGATTGAATTAGAATGTGTACTTCCAAGTGGCTTTCAGCGAAGTTTTATTAGTAGAAGGTGGTCAAGAGAAGGCAAGGGCAAGGAAGGCCAAAGTATGTCGGCACCGTGCACCCACGCGGTAACAAACCTTGGGAGTAGACCGACACCGGCTTGAGCACTTACTTGACAGTGTTATGCTGTTGCACACGAGTGTTTGCACTTAGCGCACGCTACTACACTGTTCTCTGGGTGCGAAATGTGCTTGTTACTGTCAATAGGCTATTAGCCTGAGGAAAGTGAAATAAGATGTGTGGAAGTGTAGATTAGAGGGCTTGGACTACTGAGATTGGAATGACACTGATACACAGGTAGTAAGTAAGGGAGTATTTTACTCCCTGAAACTAGAGGCGAGCTCTGGCAATCGTCGTCGGTGACACCTCCACCTCGCTCTTGACGACCTCCCGACGACGACGATGACGACAACGACACCACGAACGATTACATGCAAAGACGATTATGACCGTGACGTGAGAACCTACCCCTACCCGTGGCTGGTATATACTGACCAGTGTGGAACTTTCCTCCCCATATCCCCTAGGCTAGAGTGGCGCATTAAGACCTAACGGTTGACGAGCCCTTATTTCAAATATATATTTTTTTAACGGTGGTAGCGGATAGTCGGCATGATATTCTGATGGTCAGTCAGTGATGCAAGTGCGTCGGGGTGATGAATGCACAAGAAGTTGCCAAACTGTGGAAGATATTTTACAACTATAAGCAAATAAATAAACACATTTGTTCGAGGAAAACTTGTAGAGGGAAACGTGGAGGCATGTGGATAAGAGTTGAGGTGGATTTCCAGGTATATTTGTCAATTCCCCTCCATTTGTCTTTTGACTGTACTTCAGTGACAATTAATGAGATTGGTGGGCTTTAAAGTGGCCACCTACTTCTATCGTGAATTCTACTACAAATCCCTATATCGGGTTATGAAAGTACATTGATGAAAAAATATCGCCAAAGAACAAAAAAACACAATCAATTAGCGTTATAAAATATATCTCAACAACATTTATTTTTCGATGCATTTGCAATGCATAAGTCTGCATGTTCGCTTTATTGCTGTAGCCGCGATAGCAAACATTATCGCTAGCTTAGGTTTATCTGCATGCAAAGCTTACTCGTTAGGTAATAGGCTCACCCAACCCTCCCCTCCCTCCATGCGCATGTTGCTTGAAACTTGTTCTTACATAACATCGCCTACTAAGCATTAATTTATAATACTTTTCCAGCAAATCAGTTCTAAGACTAAATTGGAAGTGCAGTATAAAGAAAACATAATGATTAAAATGTCATATTCATGATGTTTCGTCTTCTGGTCATTCGGGTGGTATGAATCGAGGAATTGTTACTGACCTAAAAAAATCAGTGTACACTAGGAAAATGTCAAAAAAAAAATCAAATCCAAAAATGATCAATATAGTGCACAAAAAATCAAAAAATCAGAAAAATCAAAAATCACAAAAAATCACAAAAATCACAAAAATTCCAAAAATCTTCATGTTTTAAAAAAACATTGATTTTAAAATCACCAAAATCAAAACCATTTAAAAAATCACGAATCAAACAAAAATCAAAATCGCAAAAAATCCCAAAAATCAGATAAAAATCTAAAAATCACGGAAATCAATATAGATCAGTGAAATTTAAAAAAAATCACAGAAAATCATGATTATTAAAAATAAAATCAGAAAAATCACAGCAAATTGAAATGGTAAAGAAATCATCGGAAATCACGAAACCAAATAAAAAATCGATAATCTAAAAATCACGGAAATTTACAAAACATGCGGCATTCGTGTTGGATCGAAGTCGAGATCAAAGGAGCCACATTTGCGTTTATGTGAGTATATTTGAACTACACGGCGATAAATGTTTGGCGGCGTACACGGCTGGATAATATGATTCCACTGCCAAGGCCAGTGCGCGGGCCAGTGTACACGTGCAACCGTTCTCGCTACAGTAACACACTGTGCCTTTGTTTCTGCCGCGATTTCGACTTCTACTGTGATTTTTTGCGGATTGCTGCGGATTGCTGTATCGGACAGTCTGAGGGCAGCTTTCATTAGTGCACGGGCATTGTGCTGTGGAGGTGGTTGCTGTTTACTTGCTCACGATGAAGACAAATAAGATGAGATAGGGTTGAAGAACCATCTGCGACACCACTCACTTACTACTAACTAACGAATCATCAAACAAATCACCAAAAATAAAAAAAAAATCATTTGAGATAAAAAAAATCAATCAAAAAATCCAAAATCAAAAAAAATCAAATCAAAAATCAAAAATCACAAAAATCACAAAAAATCAAGACATCATAAAAAATCACAAACAAATCACAAAATCAAAAAAATCAATTCTGATTTCGAAATCAAAAATCAGTGTACACTAAAACGCCGAGTTGTCAACCCTTGGTATGAATACAGAATTGTCTCATGACAACTAGCTTTAAAATGTTGTGGACAGGAATTACGTATTGATGCAATAAAGTATATTTCAATACTTCTGTTTCCAACATAAGTCGGGTCAGGAAGTGCATGGCTAGCTACCTATTTTCTTGGGCAAAAACGAGGACAAAGCCGGGCCTGCCATGTCCTCTTCTTCAATTTCTCCTTCTCTTTCCATTTCGTCTTCTTCTCTTTCCATTTCCTCTTCATTCTTGCTTCTAACCACCAACCAGTTCACGTCATTTTCCTCTGTCCTTTCAGTCTTTATTTTTGCTCATCAAACTTTTTAATATGGTAGACAACGAAGGGGTATAAAACAAAATTACTGGTACAAACAGGCTTTATTTCATTGAGGAAAGTGAAATCACTACACGATTACTGATTATGTTTAATTGATTCTAGATTATTCTAGGTGACGACGGCATAATTATTTATACTAGTGCAATCTGGTTGCAGTAGATCTGTGAAGACCGCAGGTTGAGTTAGTTACACAACAACTCGTTATACATCAATATTCAACAAGTGTATACTTGTTATGCAAATCGTTCGAGTGATAATATTAAAATTAGAAAATGATTAAATATAGCAATAATTACGTATTTTTAGCGGATAGCTTTAGCGAGAGGTGGCTATGGCCATGGCCTACACACTACCACTCAAGTTGTCGTGGCAGAGATTATAGAAGCACGGTCTCGGTTTAGTACTAGTATTGCATCGATAGAGGTAGCTCACGAAGGAGTGATCAGCCTAGACACTCCCTTAACTTCATGTTGTCCTAGCAGAGTATCCTATCGTGGTAGCAATACCCCTATCGGTTTCAGATAACATTTCCGAATCTTTCCTATGCCATTTCTTCACTTGCCCATACAGTTGGGCGCAGTCAGTATGGAACCAAAGGGTCTTGGGCATGGTACCCGCATAAGGCAAGGTTTTCTTACCACCAATGTCCTTCATCCATTCATCGTCTCGAATATCACAAGACAAGAGACGCCCAACTTAATTGTGTATATTCGTTTACCGAGCTAAAACAATCTAACGTGCAGACTGAGGAATGAAAAGCAACAGTCTGTCTGCACTCAACAGGTTCTGGGTGGGTGGTTCACACACTAAAGTTGGAGGCCTCGGGGCCTGGAAACTGCAACTGAAGGATGCTCTCCATGCAGAGCGCAGCAGGGCTCAAGATGGATGTGCAACTAGCGAGACTTATTCAGGAGGCTGTCGGAGGCGATGGTGATTGAAACGTTCCCAAGGTTTTCCTCAATAACAAGACGAATTGTCGGCCCACAAGCTGCTCAAAGCAAGATCGATCATTGACATCTATCTGTATTGATGGCGGTGGAGGGAGAGAGAGTACACAACCGACGTGCAGGGGCATATACTCACGCGCGGGAGGTCAGCCCATGGAAGACTATTTTATAGCTACCAATAACAAACCTAGGTGGGAGTAATCAAAAGAGGGAGAAAAAAATTACCGTAATTATTCCTTGCTTGTTCTAGCCTTCACTAGGTGGAGGTGCCGGGCACATGAATATTCAAATTTTCTGGGGTTCCTCGCTTATTCTAGCTTTCATTGATGGTGGAGTTGCGGGGTGGACACAGCCCTCAGGGTCACCAAAACCATTCTGTACACCATCCTTGTTCGAAGGCCAATGTGCAAAAAACATAATTGAATTCGACATCTCGGTCTTCATCGTGGGATGTGAGAAACTCTCAGGCGGGCGGGCGGACGCACAGACAGAAAATTGATTGGGTTCAAATTTATTTATAGTTAAACTAATGGTGAAGTCCCTCCAGAAGCTTTGGGTATTGCGATCAACTTTTTTTTTCAAACTGGGATTTTTAGGGCCTTAGGAATTTGATTTGAAGTGGGACTACTTTATTAGGCAGCTATAGTTATTTTAAAAAAAACTTTATTTACAAAAATGAGCTTACGCTCTTTACAATATTCCCCTTGAGTATGTAGAAGACTAGAAAATGATTACAACTTATTTCACATCAAAGACATTTGCAAATAATATAAATAGAACATATGCCACATAAAATAGCATAAAGTATAATCTGTGAAAAATTAATTTTACAGAAAAATTTAATCGAGGCAAAAAAGTGTATTTGTTATATTCATAATTTATCGTTTATCTTGATAGCTTAATTGGCATAAACATCATGACTTGTAACTAGAGGTCCTTGGCTCGATTTCCAGTCGGGGTAAACTTGTACGATAGAAAGATATCATTAAACATCACTGTCCATAATAAATCTGTCTAATCTAAATAAATATTATGCAAACAATCTTTTGTACATCAATTTCTTGAGCTTAACAGATCGTTTAACATAGCATTGCCAAAACAATATTGAATTATTCCTTTGCTTACATTGTTTTCGTATATAAATGCAATTTTAAAAAATAAAAACAAATTCATGGTCAGAATTATTTATAATTAGGTACTATGCCTATTCTATTTTTTTTTTTTATTATACAATTAAATATTATAATTATGAGGACGGCCGAAGTGAAAGTAGTTTTGATGACTATGTAAAGCTCTGCCTATGATTTGTTATATTTGTATTGTACTCGCAGCTAAGTTTTATTGTTATATGTGCGTTGTATTGTTGAGTAGCTCCAGCCTTGCTCGTGCCAAGTCTGGCGAGCTTCTAGCTAGCGTAACCGTGACGTCATGACTTCGCCGCTCGATGTTTGCTGACCTGATGCAATGCTTATATTTACTGGTGATGACCATGTAAACTTGTGTGGGAACAATGACGTAAGTGCCAACCTTCTGGAGTCCACAAATTATCAAGTGTGACCGGCTCACTAACTGTTTGCATAGGTGTTTAGTTAGTTGGTGGCGTGGGAGGGATTTATAATATGTTAAATGTCTTTAGGCAAGCAAACACTACTTGGTCCAATCAAGGTTTCTTTTCATAAGGTGGAGCTAAAACGTAGTCTGAAGTAGTTTTTAATGATAATAAGATATTACTTAATAGTTAATGCTTTAGTAGACGACTGGATAATGTAAATTTCTAAATGATGAGATCATGGCTGGTTAAAAAGTGTGCCCTTTTCAGTGAGTTGGCTTTTCAAGGAACGACTGTTGAAATATTGCATACATTCTCTTTTTTAACAAAAAAAATGTTTAACAATAATTAATAATTGAAATCTAATCATTGTTTATTTTAAATTCAACAAAATTAATGATATCACACGGTACTTCAATAAATTAATAATTGATTCATCTATAATGATTGATCGAATATTGATTGATTGAATTTTGATCTCGTCATTATTAATAAGCTGCCTATAATCAGTCATGAAATTTAACAATTTTAAAGTAATTTCCGGACTTTTTGCGGGATACATCTTATCTGATTTAAAAAAAACTTATTTTATCTTCTTATATTCCAGACAACCATGGCGTAGCAAATGTCCTTCAGCAGTATCCTTCCTAAATTTCTACTTTACCATTATGGAAATTAAAACCGAAATTGTTAACAGTGTTGCAAAGCAAACTTCACTGGATCTGATGTGATTTATAACAACTTGGCAATTTTCGTAAGTTTGAGTTGAGTTAAGAAGTCTGGGTTCGAACCTGGACTTGTCTGGCGCCCATGCACGTGACACATGCGCAGAACGCAATGCGCAGCGGCGCAGTGGCGCGGAGATGAGAGTGAAAGGCGCGCGCCCTTGACATCCTTACCAATCCATTGATGATGTCACAGCCAGAACAAGTGCTAAACCACTCTGCCCTTGGCGGTATGTGCATGGGTGGCTGTGAGCCGCTGGTTCGATTCCCACCGGTGTGCAATATCATCCCCTTTCTTTCTCTCTCTATCTCTCTCGCCCCTCCCACCACCCACCCCTCTCTCCGCGGGGGTGATCAAACACAGAGAGAGAGACAACTAATAGGCGTACGATCAATGCGACAACCAAGGGCATATCGGCTAGACTTACTTCTTATGATGACAAGAAAAAAACGTCGAGATCGATTGTTAACATTTAGTAATCAAGTTCAAGTTTTAGTAAGTCACGCTGATGACCAATGCAATACATGAATAAACTAAAATACATACATTATTTACTTAAATATTATTATATTTTGGGCGGAGGCTTGGGGGGGGGGGAGCATTCCTTATTCTTTGCAATGCTCTCAACTGAAAATGCATTTTCGATCGCGCATTTGCATTTTTATTGCTGCCACCTTGAACCGAACCTAGGGTTCGAATCCCGCTTCTCATCACTCGACTCTTTTGAGATGCGGGATTCGAACCCGTGACCATTATTTTCACGCAAACAAATTTCAAGGTTTTACACTACTGTTAATGGAATATGTTTTTCTTCTTCTACGTTGTAAAGTAAAGCTGTACAAATAAGTATTTCAGGATCTACGGTTCACTCACTCACTGAATTAAAACGACACCCACATATAATTTTCCAAGGACAAAAACGGGGAAGTTCGTTAACCCACCTGCATCCAAATTTAATTAAATTTAATATGAGTCTTCTTGAAGTTTTTTATAGAAGCTACAAAAATAATATTTAAATTGTATGTGTTACTTTTTCCTACGTTATTTTCTTCCACAAAGTCAACGATGGAAAACTTATAGTTATTCATAAATCAAACACAAATAATAATGTTGTAATAGGAGTTTATAACAATTATTTAATATTCACATTTTATAGCGTGGCATTGCCTATATGAAAAGTCTCCAGCTTGTGAGCACATGAATGCATTGTTTTTGTGCCCATGCGGTGTGTGTAGCAGACTTCTGCAGACAGGATGTAGGGCACAAGACAAGGTCGTCTGTGTCTTCAGTGTTCACATAAATACCTAACACAATATTCACCATGGCACAAGATAACCAGTTCACTTGGAGCAGAAAAAATCTTTTACAGTTTGGAGTCCGGCGTCTTCGTTTAAATATTTAAATAATTAGACATATAAGCAAACTACAAATATTTTCTCCTCTGGTCATCGCTTCCTGTTTTGTTCGTTGTGGATCAATAAATTATTTTATTAGGCTTGATGGTTCCGCTATTATGCAAGGTTTGAGTAAGTTATTAAATTCCTATAACATCTTAATAAGATCATTCATAAGCTCGTGATTGGTGTTTTCCAGCCAGAGAATCAATAAATAGAATTGCTTGATTTTGTGTCTGTGCAGTGTGCTATGAAAGTTTGTACATTTCGCCATGAAACTTTCGATCCCTTAAATTCCGGGAGTAAATGATAATGTAAATAAGTGGTTATCCAGACACTTACAATATTCCCCTTTCACATTTTCTCTTGTTATATTTCCTTATTCTCACAAAATACTACTCTCATCTTTGTAAAACGCAAGATTTATTTGCTATTAAAACACGTTCCCAATAAAAGGAAGAAAAGCTTATCGTTATTGTTTCTTGCTTGTTCCAGACTAATGGTGGAGGTGCCGAGTACATGAATATTCAACCTGTTTAGGGGCTAGCCGTCGGTCCCTCAGGGGTCCCACAGGGTAGTTTTTGTGTCGTGAGACGTGACACACACACAAACGGACGGACAGAAGTGATGCCTATGATGAGTACCGTATTAAAAATGAAAAGTACTTATATTGGGAACTATATATTGTCGTGAAATACTGGATGTTATGGATATTTCTTAAATAACATGTTGTATATTGCTTTGTTTTTCCGGGTTCAATATCTCAAAACTTTCTCAATGTCGTGTGGATACATTGTGTAATTGATGAGGGGGGGGGGGGTAATGGAGTATTTCTCAATGGAAATGCGGTAGTTACTTCAAGATCGTTCGAACGGAACGGAAATCTATAACTATATACTTAAAAGTAGCCCATGCATTTCAAAGTCAAGAGCGTTATTATTACTTTCATAATATCATCAACCTTCAATTTCTTCATAAACTAAACAAAATCTTGCCCACAGAAAGTTACGAATCCGGATCGCTCAGAGATTTAGCCTTTACAAACTAATCAAGATAATTACAATTATTATTGTTGACTTGAATATAAGTATAAATCGAGCATGATCTGAAGGCGGCCGAAAGTGATTCTGGGCACCCTAAGCTACCCTCTCGCTCTCGACTCAAGAGTTTCGGCTGGTCCAACATAAGTATCATCCGATCTATAGATGAGGCCTTGGGCTGATGCACGGAGAATGGAGGCGATTTAATATCAGTTATTATGGACATGTTCTAGTCCAATCTGCATGAACATTTAAACCAAGGGTACACAAAGTTACCCGCACTCGTGCCAAATTAACCCGAAGGGCATAGATAGATAGGCAATTATATAGTCGTCTTCCTATTTCTAACCATATTTACACATAGGACTCAACGAAATAATTATTTTCTCTTTAGAAATGATGGTGATTTAAAGAAAAAGGACGCGCAAATGAAAATAATTTTAGTCTACTCTACCCACTGAAGAATCTATTTTTATTGGGGTACATAATTATGCCATATTGCAAGTTTCAAATTGCTAGGACGGCACCAAGGGCAACGAGCAGATAATTAGTATAATTACACTAGCTTATTTTATTTGAGGATTCAATTTCCATTTCAGAAGTTAAAAACTATTGTGCCCAAACCGGGAACTGAACTCGGGGTCTTCTGCATTGAAAGCAGAAGTAAACCAAATTAACCAACGGGAATATTGCCACTAGGCTTGATACATAATACTATGTACTTCTTCGTGGCAAGCAAGTTCTGTAAAAATTCAACCCACTACATATGTAAATAACTTTCAAAAACTAAAACAACTTATTCGAAACAAAAACATACACGATAATCTTTTGATTATCTTGTAGGACAATTAACTCGTCGTCGCCTATATGCATCACATACCTTCCGTCCGTCTGTGCGTGTCACGTCTCACGATAAAAACCGAGCACGACCTCCGATGGACGTGTTTTTGTTGACAATGTCTTTTAACAAGGATGTTATAGAATTGTTTTGGTGACCCTTGAATCAGGGGGTGGGTATAGCCTATAAGAAGGACGCTTCTATCAAACCTGGCACCTACACCAAAGAGATTTGAACGGTGGAAGAGGACATAACGTAGGGCTAAAGCGATTGCAGTAAGATATTAAGAATTCCAACCAATCTAAACAATATCCGATCGACAAACGGTCATTACTTTATTGAGTAGCTTTGGTAAGTACACTGTTAAAAAATAGGGAATAAACACCTACATTGTATGTAATAAAGTCCACCTCGTGTAGGGGGAAAAATAAAAAACACCAAATGTATGTGTAAATTCAGTTTACCCTACAATGTGCGGATAATATTACCCAACATGGGGGGTTTTTATTCCACCCAATGTAGAGTGAAATTAACACTTTCTTGTAATAGGAAAAATCCCATTATTGTTATGTAAAATAACTAAGTATTTAGTGTTTTCCCCCACCATGTAGTGTGATTTATACTGCCACGTGAGTGTATATTTCATATCCTAGTTATAGTATTTTTACCCCTACAATGTAGGGTGGTTTTCCACACCTACTATCATCGTAGATATACAATGAACTAGTGTTTATACCTCACCATGTAGTGGGGATTTATACTGCAACGGGGAGGTTACATTTCACATCCTAGTAATAGTATATTTACCCCTAAATGTAGGGGCTTTTTTTCCACACCTACTATTATCGTAGATATACACTGAACTAGTGTTTATACTTCACCATGTAGTGTGATTTATACTGCCACGTGCTCACGTGAGTGTTTATTTCACATTATATTTATAGTATATTATTTACCTCTACAAAATAGGGTGATCTTCACACCTACTATCATCGTAGATATACACTGAACAGTGTGAACAATTGAAGTGTGAACTAATTGAATTTTAAATTTGCTTATGCGTTTAATCTTGCAAAAATAATCTGATCATAACTATGTGTAGAAAATGTAATGCTCAAGTACAAGACGAAACCAAATAACTTAATTTTCCTATACTGAAACCATTTTTGAAAATTATTTTTAGAGACCAAGAGTCGTTATTAGACCTTTTATCCGTAGACTCTGCAATGCATGGGCGGGGAGTATTCATGGCATCTGCTAATTATAGGAATGCCTGGCTCTGGCTGACCACTCAATACAACGTCTATAGAATGTAGACAAGATAAGAGATCTAGATTAGGAGGGAAGGTATGCAGCCGGGAACTTCCGGCCGGCGTACAGCGTCTTGACAATGAGAATTGTGAATTAGTTTAAAACAGCTTCGTTTGCCTGCCCTTGATAATATTTTTACCTTCACCGGTCTGACATAGCCTAACCACATATCCTTGGGTGAAATGCGTTAGGTCAACGCGTCACGTTCAAATTAGAAACGGTGTTCGGTAAAGTCAAGAATGATATTTGTATAATAAGTAAATAAACATTTTTATCTACAGATCAACCCTCCCCCAACCCTAAATTTAAGTTAATTCTAAGAACTTAGAAATGGGTTATTATAGACTTATTATTAGACGAGGGAGCGCAGCGAATGACTCTGAGTCTAACCATTCAACTCAAATGAGACTTTCTCTGTTTATATATTATTATGAATGAGGAGTGGGTTCAAACACGGCCGAACCGCTGACAAGATTGCACTGAAATTTTAAACAAATATCTTTATAATGATTAATTAATTGATGATTAATTAGGCACGTGGATGCGTGACTTTACAAGTGTTGTGGTTGTGGTTTTTCTGAAAATGTTAATAGCACATTAACATTTTCAGAAAAATTTGTTACGATTTAAACTTACAAGACAAGAAACAATAAATTGAAAATAGTCTGAGAATGTCACATTTAATTGAAGGACAATGGCTTTTGTTCATGAACCAATCATTTTTATCAAATAATATTTTGAATGTCAGGTGGTGACCAAGGTATAACGAATCTCCACACGCCAGGTTTCCCCCACTTCCGCTGTGCGACTGACTTAACCTTGCCATCATTACTCGTATTTCTTAGTCCCTTTGTTTTCCATACAATTGTATGCATGTAATCTGGGAAATTTACAAAATCTATCCGAGCCTGGTTTGAACCCTGGTCTCCCAAATTGCGAGTATAAAGGCGCCTCAGCTAAAAGAATAGGAAAACGCCAAAGTAGTTAGACGAGTGAGCGAGCCATGTGTTGAGTACTCTGTAACCGTTGCATTTGCTTCATTGATCATGATATTAGTATATAAAGGGAAGCTAGGGGAGGAGATCATGCTGGCTAGATCTAGCCTTTTGGGGGAAGAAAGGGAATGTTCCCGGATACTCACACATAGTTCGCTCACTCGTCTAACGAATTTTGGCTTTTTTTCCCTAGTATAGTAAAATGAAAAACAAACAAAAATAATGTTTGTTATTAGAAGGGCCAAATTCACGCCCTACACAACTCTATATTGTCAGGAAACAAGACGTCTGCATTGTCAATCACCAATTAAAATTTACATTGTTTTAATTCCATAAATAGTTTTAATTGGGAACCCTCGTCAAAAAGTAATAAGGTTATGTGAGTGCAAGCGAATGTCATGAAACATGGTAATTGGCTTTATAGGCCTACGTATCAAGGCTCCCGAGTTTTCGAAGGTTTCTCAGTCATATTGATATCTTGGGCCCCACACTCCCCATCCGCTTTGGTCATCAATATTTCCAACAACATATTTTAAATTTTTTAAAATATATTGTGATTTCATTCTAACGAATTGACTTAATAAACTCTGTTTCTGGGAACAAACCTTACGTCTGAATCAAAGTAATACAATGTGTGGGGGGGGGGGCGTTGTTCTGGTTTTAAAATAGTGCTGAAGGCCCGAAACTGCGTTCACTCTGTTACGGCTCACTGAATACACGCACAACTAGCATATGCAAACAATAAGAACACTCTTTAATAATCTTAAAACGGTATCTTATTTGATATTATTTATTATTCTACATTTCTACTATATGTTGTAGACACATTCCACTCGTAGGCAGTGGCGTAACGCAGAATTTGAAGCCCCCTTCCCCCACCCGCTGATGTAAACTTTTAAACGTACCGTTTTTTTTATAAAATCTTACAAAGAGGGTCGCCAATTTATCTGGAATTTGATTCCGTCATCCTCTTTTTCGACATTTAAAACGTTTACACTGCGTTTTTCTATATGTACGAAAACGAATGAAATCCTTTTTTAAAATTTTAAAGCAATCAATACTTTTACTGTTTTTAATTGATCAATTATAATGTTGATTTATTTGATTTAAGGGCGAGCCAACCCTAAGTTTGTCCTTTGTACTTCCAATCCAACCAGTGGTTTGGCGCTGTAAAATTGGCAGAAAATTACAAAATAGATTTACAAATATATCATTCAAGCTGAGTACTATCAGTCAACATTAGATGAAATAGCTGATCAAAGAAGTTTGCCACCACAAAGAATGGAGAGAAAGTCACAACATGACACAAACAACACTACCCTCAAATAAAATCAATTCGTAGTTTGAAAATCCCATTATTTCGAAACGAATGATTGGATGAGCGTAGATTCCTAGATTGGCTAAGGTGCCTTCCTGGAAAGTGAGAGACCCGGGTTCAAATCCCGGTCGGGTAGAATTCTTTTAGTTCCTTGATTGTATTAAATATTTTTAGTGACACTAGCGCGTCATCGTGAAAATATACGCTGATACGTTGTGTTGCTGAGTTTTATTGCTCTCTTGTTGACACCGTATAAACTTCTACTCCTATGTTCATGAAACTTCCAAGGAGCATTCGAAAACACAATATTAACGTTTTCCAGTGTAATACAACAAATGTTCAGAATATTCATAACAATCGCACTTTAATTAATCGTATTGTTGTATGTGTTTATGACACGTTTTTTCGCAAATTTGAAATCGTTTTCGTTTACCTTTGATATTTTAAAGCATCGCCTGCCACTTCTTATAGAGCTATCAAAGAAATATTTCAAACCCGTCTGGGTCCGGGGTAGAATATGGCCCAAGGCATGGCTCTGCGAATCGTAAAAGTCGAGGAAAGAGATAAAGTCCATCTCACAAACATCAGCTAGTAATAGGGAATTCTCAATGAAATAAGAGGCGAGTTCGGGCAGTTAATTCTAGTCGGGCCACTCCCCTTCCCTAGACGATCTCCCCGACGACGATGACTTATGAAAAAATGAACGATGAAAAAGACAATGTCGATGACGACCAAGACATGATAACCTTTTTTTTCCTGCCCCTATACCCGTGGCTGGTTCTGACCACATGGGATTATCCTCCCCACATCCCATAAGATTATCTTCAAGGATTCGTTTTAGATTTTTAAACGTGGATCGTCCAAGTGGTTAAGTATCATTAAAATGTCACTTGTATAGACCTACGCTCACTCACGAGGGCTATCTAACCATTAGCGGCAATAAATCGTTTACGCGAATTAGTAACTTTAAATTATTGATGTATGCTTTTTGCTTATTTCATATACTGTAATATCGTTATTTTTTAGTCATTATTCGATACGGGGCCCCCCGCTACGCCCGTGCTTGTGGGGAACAACCCCGTTGCTGGTTATTATTACCATCCAATTAAATAAAAGAATTTAAAGAAAGTAGACAGTTTAGTATTTCCTTTACAAAACTAATATCGTGATTATGGCAATACCTTCTGTAACTATATGAAATTATTATATTTAATGAATGATGAAATAAATTATTAATATTAATTCATATTTTAGTAAGTAATCTAAGCGTATGTAACTATTTCAGTAATAAAACTATGGCAACAACAATGTTAAGAAATATGTTACATATTTTATAATTAAATCTTAGTTTTTAGTAAAGTTAATAGTTTTTACGTCTAGGTTTATATGCAAAACAATATTATATTATGACGCTGTACTAAGGCAACCACGAACATGTTTCTTGAATTATGTGGTTGTCTTAGCTAAGCTTATTTTGTGATATAAATGCAATTAATTATCTTGCCCTCGTTTTGTCTAATAAATACATAAATCAATAAGCTTATAATAATAGAGGGTCTGCTTGTCGACAGATACTTAATATGAAATGACTCCCTGCGTGACAATGACTGCTTTTTGTGTATGTGTGTTTTACGTTTTGTTTTATTCATATATTAGGGAGCGAAGCACAATTTTTAATCCGTCCATCCCTTTTGTGCGTGTGTTAGTGTTTCGTAACGTCTCACGACAAAAACCGAACATGACCGCCGATTGACATGCGGTTTTTGTTTAAGTGGCCCTAATAAATAAATAAACAAATAAATAAATAAATACATACATACATAAATAAATAAATAAATAAATAATAATTTAAAAAAATAAAAAATAAAAAAATATATAAACAAGGAAAATACATAATGTTTAGGGTGACTACGGGAATATATATTTTTAATTCAGCACCCACTATAAATAAATAACATTAGTTGGTTGGGCAAAGGATTGTCACATGTGTCAGGGTATGGCATGGCAACTCATTTTGTTTTTCAGCGGAATTTTACTCGCATGTGGCTCGCCTGTTTGTCTTTGTTTCTTTGTCTTTGTCAGACGGATGGCTTGAAACTGGACTGATAAAGATCAACACACACTAACCCTTTCTAAGATGGTCTGCGGTCGCATGCATTCGATCCTTGAAACTTTGACAAGCATTTTTAACAAAGAAATACTATTATATTATATAGTTCCTTGAAATAATGATTTAGTTAAACTAATAATATCAAATATTTTGCATTCAGGTGAATGAAAAGCACAAACAAATGTATTCGAGCTTTGATTCAACGTTACTTCTTTCTTATTATTTAATACCAAATACACAAACCGTTGCGCTGTCTTCATTGAGCTTAATTAATTATTTCTGAATTAATCTGCTATGGGAATATTTGTTTGGGCATTCGTCGGATATATTGTCCTAAAAATTAAATTTGCCCGGCCGATCGGTTAAGGAGTCATCTCTAATATTTATTGACCAGGCTTGTGGTCTGCATCACAGTGAGTAACCCAATTTAGCAAATCTAAAGTAAGATATTTCGAAGTCCCCCAAATTTCCATCAATATCGGAGCAGCCATTTTTTCCGGTAGAGACCAGTCCTAAAAAACAGCATTTAAAAATATAAATAGTAAAATCAGCTCACGCACCTTTTAATTTCCCAACTACGCCTCTGTATCTATTTAATTTTACTACGCAGAGGAAAAAATCTCAGGTGATACTTCTATTTGCGTGTATGTTTGCTCTCTATAAAATTAAAAGGCTAGTTCAATCTTGATGAAAGATTTAGCATGCTTTGAGTGCAATTAGAAATAATTTGTAATAAAAAAACGCACTTGTACAATGCGTGTACTTTAATTGGGGGGAAAAAAAGCAAGGGGGGGGGGGGGGGCAAAAGAGGAGGGAAACAAGGTATCTTTAATTTATTTCTGTATAACAACTCTCACCCCCCCCCCCCCCTGTATTACCAGTCTTTGGCAAGATCCCCAAATAAGGGAAACTCGAAAGAACAGAAAGTACCAAACACAGGACTACTTCGCAGAACAGTATTATTTTCAAAGTTGGATAATTTTGCTAGTGATTGTTATATATAATATTGTTGATATTTTGTCCCTTCTTTTCTTTTTTAAAATATTTATTGTTATGGTTAGCAGTCACCAAGTGTGTTTGGAGTTATGCTCTTTTCTGACATCCTCCTGACATATTTGAGTTGGTAACTTTTTACGTTAGGCCTTTATTAGTTGATGCTGTTGTTTGAAAAAGATCGCGTTTCCACAAAAGTTTCCAAAAAAAAGATCTTGTTTCCGAAAACGTCTTCCTCACCAAGAAATGTCCATTACTAAACTTTACTTCGTCTCTGCCTTACTAGTGGAAAATTAAATTAAACTAATATCATCACACAAATTCCATTTTTCGAAGGGAAAAATTTCCAGATATCTGTGCAACTCCAACCTCGTGTTTCCTAACATCTCGGCTTTGATTTGCCACAAAAGGGAGGGATATAGTGGGGGTGGGGGGGAGCCGGTAGGAGACAGCGAGTCATACCTGCATTCTGTCTGGCGCCGTTACGCTGTGGTGCGACGTGCGAGTAGCGAGTCAGTTCAGTAACGAACTTTGGGTTCATCGAGAGCAGGCCGCATTGTGCCGAGCGAGTCAAAGCAATGTTTTAGATTTTGGAATCTCATCGATTTAAAAGAAAATTAATGAAAGGCGAAAGATAGTTCCATGATTGTTGCTAATAATTGCTTTCATTGTTTGTTTCAGGATTATTGCCAGCAAGCAGAAAATATTGTTACAGGGTGGTGTGGTCTTGTCGTCATACAAGATTGAATCCAACCTAAAAAAAAGCCTCTAGGAGAGCAAACCTCTGATACCCGATTCAGTGGCGAAACTACAGCTCCTGCCCTCCCCTCCGTGAGAGAGCATGATTACTCGACTGTAAATTAACTATTATAGTTTGTTTTTCAGAACAAATGCAACCAGTAAGCATTGTAACCCGACGGTTTAATTAACGTTTTTTAGTTTGTTTTTTCGCAGGTTAATGCAACAGCCCTGACGAGAGAACATTGGGAACCCGACAGTCAACTAACTATTATTGTTTGTTTTTCGCAATGAACAAATGCACCCTGTAAGCATTGTTACCCGACGGGCAATTAACCCTTGGCTTGTTTCATTTCTCAGGTTAAATGCAACCAGTCGTACGAGAGAACATTGTTACCCGACCAGTCACTAAATATTATTGTTTGTTTTTCAGAACAATGAACAAATGCAACCATAGCATTGTTACCCGACGGTCAAATTAACTTGTTTATTGGTTTTTCGCAGGTTTTAATGCAACCAGCCGTGAAAAGAAGTATTTTTGTTTTCAGAAAAATGAACAAATTCAGCCCCGTAAACATTGTTACCCACGGTTAATTAACGTTGTTTAGTTTGTTTTTTCGCAGTTTAATGCAACCAGCCGTACGAAAAGAACATTGTTACCCGACAGTCAACTAAATTATTATGTTTGTTTTTCAAACAAATTTCAACCAGTAACATTTTTGTAACCCGACTGTCAATTAACAGTTGGCGTTGTTTCTTTTTTTCAGGTTTTATGCAACCAGCCGGACGAGAGAACATACTACCCGACAGTCAACTAACTTTATTGTTTGTTTTTTCAGAACAAAAAACACAACCTACAATGTAGGTGGGTTTTTCCTGTAGTGCAAGTGTCTTTCGACACTGCCAGTAAGGGATATTTTCCCCCACAATGTAGGTGGTTTTATGCTTTAGTGTTAGGGGCTTTTGACACTGCCAGTAAGATATATTTTCCCCCTACAATGTAGGTTTGTTTTATGCTGTAGTGTAAGGGGCTATTGACACTGCCAGTAAGGGATATTTTCCCCCTACAATGTAGGTGGTTTTATCCTGTAGTGTAAGTGTATTTTAACACTGCCAGTAAGGGATATTTCCCCCTACAATGTAGGCGTATTATACACATACTGTGGTTGAGAACCCGCTGCCCCCCACTTGAGGGGGAATTTCCCACCGAAATTTAAAACAGTGTAAAGGGAAAATAAAAGAGTCGGGGAATGTTATTTCACCACAACTGAAATTTTTATCGTAACGAAATAAAAATTCAGAATAATGTATCTCCCATTTTAAATATCATGTTTATGTTCTTTACAGAGCTACGTATGGCTGCTATTTTTCGATTTAGTCTCCATGTATTATATACTTACAGTCCAAAAGAGCTTATCAAAAGTTTATATACTGAGATTACTTTTTCAATTTCACTTTTCACTTGCCCAGCATTGTTCTATAGTTTTAATGAGAGCTTTATCATCCTTTGTACTCTACGTCTTCTTAATTTGACAGCAACGTGATAAGTTCTATAAGTACATGCCAAAACTAATTCTGAAAAGTAACTTTTTCTTTCAACTTTTATATTTTTACACAACGGCCGCCGAAATTAATCAACGACATGGCTTGAAAAACTAGAAGGCCTGCGTTTTACATAAATCACGCACCTGGGGAAATTCTGACAACTTTGAATTTAATTATAAATAAGAATACCTATACGAATGAGTGACAGGCATAAAAATCATAGAATAAACCACAAGAAGAAATAAGCAGCAAAAGACATAAATCAGTGTTCACTTATTCATATAGGGAATGTCGGAGATGATAATAATTTAATGTACACATAATATGTGTTTTAAACATATTATGTTTGCTCCTTGTGACCTTCATCAGATGACTATTACTAGGTTTACAAGACCCGATACGGGAGACTCCAAATAGGGAGCAAATCTACCTAAGCAACAGTTTTTCAAAGAAGGATACACACATAAACCCTCATCTTGCGTTAACCCTTTCCGGCCCAACGGTACCATATGGACCCATAATGTTTTTAAATTTTAATCTGGGTAAATAATAGTTTTTTTCAATTTGACCCCATTTTTTCACATTCCAATAGAACCAAAAGTGAATTTTTTAGAGAAGATTGAAAATACACATCTGCAAAAAAGGCTAAAACTGAGAAAAAAGGTTTGTCCCGGAAATCTCTAGTATTGCTATTATTTGAGATACAAAAAATCCAAAATAGCACACAAAAATCCAGAAAAAATCTAGTTTCAGGAATGTATTTCAAATTTTAATTTTTACTTAAAATTAAGCTATTATTCAAATTCCCAAAATCTCACAAAATTTATTAAAATTCATGATAAAAAATATTTAAAAAATACTAAAATTCTTTTAAAAAAAAATGCAAAACTCGAATTAATTGCTTAAAATTACCTAAATTCACGGATTTAATTCGGGCCTGAAAGGGTTTTAATCTCTTTTGGTTGTGGTGCCACTGCCAGTTTCCCAAAATATCCCCGTTTGAGTGAGGATAGCCCCGTCTCCCTAACCCCAGGGTCATCAAAATCATTCTACTTATTGAAGGGTAGTGTCAACAAGAAACGTACGTCAATCAGAGGTCGTGTTCGGTTTCTATCGTGAGATGTGACACACGCAAAGACCTGCAAAGACGGAGAACAGAAAGGTAATGCATATTGGGGAGCTTTTCTCTCTCCAATTAGGGTTGTTAGCCAGTATTCGCCTATGAGGAAAACCTTGAAAATAGATTTGGTGGTGACTGGAATCTATTTGACGACCAGATTCAGTATCAAGGGTATCCGCTGCGGTACTACTATCGGTTCCTTTTTGCTCTACCTCTAACGGGTTTGATAAAATACGAAAAACATACCTCCATAGTCAGTCGGCAACAACTTCAACATCGGTACGTATCTCATCATTTTGACCCAATTGGGTTCCGAAAACGATCACTTCGCCTTCCTTTAGTTGAAATCGTATGTACACACAACTTACACTGTACACATCCAATGAACTACTAACGTAACTCAATAAGTGGAAGTAATGTTTTTCACACCTTGAGAGAAGGGATTAATTTATTATTTAAATATATTTATATTTAAATCGATAAGATGGCATTCATTCAAATTATTTGTTATTCATACGACCTTCCAAGTTCCAACATTGAAGACAAAAACAGAAACTGGAAAGTGAGGAAATAAACCGTATATTTTTTTAAATCCCAGTATAAAACATGGTTACGTAAACGCAAGTGGCTTTCTTCGTTGCCAGCTTGTGTTGTTTGCCTTAGAAGGGTAAAAACATCATCACATGAGAAAACTGCATTCCGAGCCAACTTGATAGGCCTACTGCGCTGTAATATACATTTATGGATCTCGTTTCAATCATCTGAGGTAAATTATCTATTTATAACTTCTACGCGTAAATCGAACTAATTTTATGAGATACGATTGTTTTTCTTGTCGAACGACACGTTGCCCAAGGATTAACAAAGAAGCACATTCGAAAATAGTGCCTTATTTCACACATGAAAAGATTACATGCAAGTTATGTGAAACATTATAAATTTATAATCATCATTAGATTTGCATTTCATTTACAAAAAAAAATTACTAAATTTAAAATCACCGACAGTGTTGGCTCGAGCGTAGTGCGCGACTCTGATTCAGGAGGTCCCGGGTTCGAATCCCGTTGAGACCGGCAATCCTGACTGAAGGTTTCTTCCGAGGTTTTCCTCAGTCGTCAATGCAAATGCAAGGGATTAAGCCCTCGGACACCCCTTCATATATTGTCCTATCCGCAACATAGGCATATCTTAGACACCTGCAGAGGGGCATGAATTGCACCCTCAGCAGGCATCCCACGAAAAATTATTATTATTATTAAATTTAAAATCATTAGGGTGCGAAACTTCCTTGTATACATAAATTTTCTGTCCATTCGTCCGTTTGCGTTTGTCACATCTCTCAATAAAAATCCATTGTGACCTCCAATTGACAAGCGTTTTCTGAGTTGACATTGCTGAACAACAAGGATGATACAGAAAGGTTTCGGTGAACCTGTGGATCAGGGAGTGTTGCTAGCCGCATTGAAAGTTTGTATTTATATATACCCGGCACCTCCACCAAAGCGTCATGACGTCAAGCTTCGCTCCTTATTTTAGGAACACTCCCTTACACAACGTTGAATACACTTTCAACAAGAACCGCTTGGATTTCATCAGTAATGCCATCAAGTAAACGAAATGATTGATAAAGTGGAATATTATGCATGGAATGAATACGTGGAAAGTGCGGCTGTGCAGACCTATTATTACGTCGAAAGCGCAGGCAGTGGTAATTACCACTTGTATCGTAGACAGGGGCTGATAGCAGGAGGTACCAAGAGTCACTCAGAAGTAGTGGTTCGTGATGATATTGTTCATGTATTAGACTTGGGGCAGCGCCACAAACTCCTTTCAAACACATTTTGCTTCAAATAAAGAGATTTTTTCTGATTTCTCGTGGGAAACCTGTCCAGGGAGCAATGCATGCCCCTCCCTCTTCATGTGAATGTCATATAGGGCTGTTTGAGAAGAGTTAATCCCTTGCAATGAAGAAAACAAAAGGGGAAAAAAATTCAGTCAGGATTGCCGTTGGGGGGATTCTTACAAGGACATTCCAAATCAGCAACTGTCGGTTAAAATATATCATTATTTCCATATGAATTATCACTAGGCCGCTTCAAGAACGCTTTTTATTGTCGTGTTGATTTATGAACGTGTATTTGGCCTATCCATGCACTATTTGAATATATTATATTAAATTGTTGTCTAATTTTACATCGTTGTTGTTATAATATTATTTCTAATTTTTTTCTATAATTCGATTATGTTATATGCCTTTTTTGTTATGTTTTAGTTTAATTTAACTGTCCACCTATGTAAATCTGTTTTATAACTGAATATGGGAAAAATGTTAAATAAATAAAATAAATAACACCCACATTCCTCGGAAATTTCCATACAATAAATCTCCCGACATCTATATAATGTTTATACCAGCACTGGCTTCGTGCGTCGATTTGTGTTTGAAGAGCTTGCTTCTAGACCAGTGTAACGTGAAACTCCACTCACAGTGAAGATCAGTTTGTCCAGCCTTGCGGGCAAAGTTAGCTTGCTTTGTTGGCGACCCTGACTCCCGAGTACATTATTCACTTCACGTTCTCAATGCACAAACATGTCTACAGTTTCAGCCACGGGGCTCGAACTCGAGCTTGCTTCTTGCAGTGTGCATTCCTCGTGCTTCCACTGAGATCTGCATCAGAAGTTAAAATAACCCAGGGTGGTGTGTACTCTTAAACACGAATTACTAACAAATGCGATTTGGGTGAAGATCAAAGGTCAATAACGATCAGGGAGGTCAAAATCTACATGCTTTAATCAAAGTTCAATTTAGAGATCACAATTCTTCTAATATTTCCATAAATAATTATTGAAATTCTAACTCAAGTAACTTAACAAGTATCTAAATCAGTATTTAAAATTGTCAATTGTTTCAAATGGTAAGGAAAACCGACAATGGTGGCTCAAGCGTAAAGCGCTAGAGGTCTCGAATCGAATCCCGCCACCGGCAATCCTTACAGAAAGTTTTTCCAGGTTACATTAATTAGCAATCTAAGGAATTTAGTTCACTTAAACAGTCCTCGGATATTCCCTTCGCAATTACCTAAATTCCAAAATATCCAGTTAGACACATGAAGATGGGCATGCATTGCACCCTGAGTGGGTTCTCACTAGAAATTGTAAAACAAAGAATAAGGCAATAGAACAAATGTTAAGAGATTATATAGGACATGCGTTTTAGGCAAATTGCTGCTAGCTCGACCAACTGACACTACAGGTGTTTGAAGTAACACATTTCTAAAATTTGTTCTAAAATAATTTATAAAAAATAAATTAGTTTTCACGAATTTTGATTTGGTTAAAAACTCCAAAATTGACAATATTCGTGAGTTTTTCTGTCTGGTTAAGTCAAAATTTGGAAAACTATTACTCTAGGGCTGTCAATGTATGCTTTATTAACAACTTTGCAAAGTTTCATATACGTCGGATGCTTCTTGGCCGAGCGAATAGCTATTTGCTTCCTGCCAAATGTGTCCCATTCCCTCTTAATTAAATTAAACGGCAATCAGCATCGATAGAGGAAAAAATCTCACGCGATACATGTGAGACTCTAATTTGGAAAGTCCCCGGTTTGATACCTGCCACTGGCGATTCTGACTGAAGTGTTCCCTCGTCATATACAAGCATATACAAGTTATATACATAATAAAATATCTTAGGGCACTCCCTCCCAGATGCTATAATATCTTAACACCCTGCCAAGGTGCCATGGGGTGCCATGAGAAAAATATATTTATGGTAATCAATCCAACTTGTGGTCAGGTGAAACAAGCTATATGCAAAGGGCATCTATTTCTCGATGACCCTCACTACATCACCCAAGTGCCGTAAAAGAGGGCGTGTCATTGGTTATTAGGTGAAAGCTTCGCCCTTGTTTGCTTCAAGCGAGATCAATATACAACCGTTCAACTGCGAATGCGATCGATTAGATGCTCCAAACTCTTATAACGAACGCATCGTAATGTAGGAGGTAGGACATGTATTAGTCGGACGAGGACTAAAGGATCCTAGGATCTAGCAGCGGGATTCAAGATTATGATCCTCCTACTCTGAGAGTGAGACCCTAGAACACAGCAGTGGTCCTCAACCCTTTTTGGTGAAGTACCCTTAAAATATTGAGATAGAGATATCCCTAGATAAATAAACTTTTTTTCTTCTGCGTGGGGGGGGGGGGGGGGTGAGGTTGTTATATCAAAAGATACAAATTCCGTTTGTTAATTAACAACTGACATTCAGGAAAATAGATGGCCAAATCTATCACTTTACAATTTCCTACAGGTACACCTACAAAGTAGTACCGTTATTCAAAATTATCAGCTTTAGTACAACATTATTAGTAATTGATTACTTATTTATTGTTGACGATTGATCTTACTTATAGCCCGCAACCATGTAGTCAGCAACCAGTAGTATTGATTTTTGTGGTTTGATGTCTTCCTTTGTAAACAAGTGTTTTTTGAACAGGGAGTGTCCGAAGAAATTTGACATGTTTTTGTTTCATTTTCTTAATTTACGTTTAACCATTGAAAATGTAAGAACTTTCGATGAAATGAACACATGTTTGCTATTTTTCAATCTTTCCCAAATTGGTTAATAAACAATGGCTCATTTGGACCTACAGATGTAGTTCAAGTGTAAACTAGAGACTCTGATTAGGGAGGTCCCCATTCGAATCCCACCACGGGCAATCCTGTCTGAAAGTTTTCCCCCTAGGTGTTCTGCATTCGTAACTGCTAATGTAAGGGATTTAGTCCTCTCTTAAAACATCCCTCTGATTCTTCACAATAATTGTCATATTTTTTTTTTAAAGTAGGGCCTACCTAGTTAGACACCTGGGACATGCATTGCACCCTGGGAACGTTTCCCACGAGAGAGAAAACAATTTACTGATTTGAAATATTTTTAGGTCATAAATTTATATATTCCGAACTCAACTTCACGGGTTATTAAATAAATCGTGATTTCAAGGAGATTTGTAGTTAATGTTGATGTTTCCTGTGGTTGGGGTTATGTCTTACAGCGTATCTCATCAATTTCGCAAGGAACTTTATCACCTCGTCAAAACCGTATGCGATCTCTCGATGTTAATCGTGAAACGTGCTTCAGTGGCCATTGTGTGAGGACATATTTAGCTTCATGGACGAAGTTATGATGAGAAGAGGAAGTTGATTCACGAGAAGTGAATGGCAGGAGGGTAGGGGGGGGGGGGGGTGCCTCTTCAGCACAAATCCAGGTCAACGTCGTATTTCACTATTTCAAAAATGAATAAAAAATAAAATGAGAGAGAATTTGCATGGAAATATCGTTGATTCTAAACACGCGTTTTGCACAGCGGCCAAGTTGTGTGTCTTGTCTAGTCTACCCCAAGCAAGCAAGTGAGTCTACTCTACGTGTGGTCTCACCTCACATGCAACCATGTCGACACACTTATTGCCGGCTAATCACTAGCTACAGGGCAGGGTTGCAATATAATACAATGCCCGTACTCGTGACTTTTATATGTGTGCACCGTGATTGCGAGACATGCTAGAGACTTCAGCTGTTTAGTCTACTTCACACCTGCTGTGGTAGTGTAGGTCTAACGTGCATTGCAAGGCTACGACGCACCCTCGTCTATGGGCCTGCACTACGTGCCACCGTGCCAAATGAAGCCGCGGCTGTCTCATTGCGCTAAAAGACCCGTTAAAAGGCTATTGCATCGCCCTCTAACCGATATCTTACAATTCCAAAAAATATGTCTGAAAAACTTCCATTCCATTAACGACTTTTTCATGTAAGCCTAGGTTATATGTCCTGTCCCCCAAAATATAGCAATTTTTGTTAAAGCATGTTCCTCTTTCATTATGCCAACTTTTCCAGACATATTTCTTGGCTTTTTAAGGTATTGGTTAGAAGGCATCACTAGCAAAAAGGCTGAGACCGCTTCATTGCGCCTTTAGGCCCGTTAAAGGCTGGGTCTCCTCTCGGCGCCATTGGTCTAAATGAAGGCTGTACTACCTCATAGCGCCACAGCACCGGTTAAGGCTGTGCTACCTCATAGCGCCACAGCACCGGTTAAGGCTGTGCTACCTCATAGCGCCACAGCACCGGTTAAGGCTGGGTCTTGACTCTGCGCCACCGGGCCCAATAAAGGCTGGCCACCTCACTGCGCCAATGAAGGCATGCCGGTATCGTTTTAGTGGCGCGTGTGGGCAGGCCTTGCTATGGATGGAGTATAGACTACTAGCACTAGGGCTCGTGAAGTCAGATCTAATAATAGCGTAAGCGTGATGTGAAGTGTGAGTGGGCATTGCACATCGCAGAAACTCGCCCACACACTTGCTGCGTTTCGGCGTACTTCTTTTACCTGGCTGCTACATAACAGTTATACTGCACCAACCTTGAACCAGAATTTCTCGTGTTGTGTAGTGTCGTGAAGTGTCGTACGCAGGACAGCGAAATGAGGATTTTTGCCAGGTGGTTAAATATTTTCCTCGCTCAATTTTAAACAAATGTGCGTTAAATGCATGGGTTGCCGTTTATACAAGCAGCATTTTCTTGGCGTCGCCCCCAAGTGCGGTTATGAATGAAGTTATTCAACGCCGGTGCGATTATCGACTTACGTAAGATACCCGTACAGAATCCTTGAGGATAGTATTCTATTCAACCATCACGGAAGAAGTAAATTGATACTTGCAATACAAACGAGAATTATATTGATTTCATACAAACTCGCAGCCTCGTAAATTGCTTGTCTGTAGTGTAAAATTAAAAAATACACTTTGCAACAGCGAAAAAATAAAACGCATTGGCACAAGATGACGGAGGTAATAGGCAGGGTACAGGCATGTCTACTCGTAATGAAAGTGAAAACCAAATTGCGTTATTTTAATGCACAAAAGCAATGAGTGATAGGCGGTATTAATCAAAATTTCGGTGAAACTGGTACATCTTTTCCCGCACTTAATAGCGGTATTTTGGAATGTGGGTACGACCTATATAAGTATGAGAATCCATTATCTACCTCAAAAAACGAAAATTTTGAATAATTTGCACCGTTTATCGATTCTTGGTTTCATTTTGTTGAAAATTTGTAAATTGGTGGTACAAATTATTCAAAAAATGTTTTTTGAGATGTAAACTTCGGGTTAAACCATAAATATCTGCCAACGGTTATGGGTACCACCGTACCAATGGGAGGCTACCCGCTCGATTACCTCTGATAAGACGGAAATCACGACTTGACTAAAGTTAAATGTTTCTCGATTGTTTCTCTGAGTCTATACGAGATTTATACGTCGTGATATCAATATTTGCGCACATGTGCCTCAAACACTCAGCCATAGAATTGATTTGATAGTAACTACAATGCTGACATAAGATTTCAGTTCAGGCAAGTTTAATTTAGTATCGCTCCCGCATAAGCTTCACTTTTCTGTCCGTCCGTCTGTTCGTCTGTCTGTGCGTGTGTCACGTCTCACGATAAAAACCGAACATGACGCCCGCGGCCCGCTTGACGTGCAGTTTGTTTTATTGGTACCCTTCAACAAGAATGGCACAGAATGTTTTTGGTGACCCTGGGACTAAGGGGGTAGTAGCTATAGTCTCCGATAAAGTTTGGAAATTCATGCATGGCAACTCCAACATTTCGAATGCACGAACAAGCAACGAACCGCTTCGCCATATTGTAAATTATGCGGACACAAATGGCACAAAACGACCTTGGCACGTCATCACGGAGCACATAATAGATTGCAACGTTTTAAATTAATTTAATTAATTTTTCGTGAGAATCATTTAATATTCTTGACAAATGTTTGTATTCTTTGTAGCACCAGAATTCAATGATGTGTGTGGATGCCGAGGCTCCACGATTAAAATCTTGGTTTGAGGTGGGGGTTTTAACTTCAAAAGCTCATATAAATAATATTACTAGGAAAACGCTAAAGTCCCGCCGCGTCGATGGATGAGCTTTTAAAAATGTTTAGTTTGCATGGGATATTTTTACTCTTGCAAGTTCTTTGTTTTGCTGCCTACGCAATACGCATTGTAGCTGATTGTTGTCAAGTTTCTTTTTTTACCTGTCAAATCGGTATTATTTTCCGTAAAAAACTTATATTAAAAGCTTTATTTCTATAGATTTTGGCTAACTATTTAAACTTTTTCTTTAAAAGGTACTACATCACCATAACCTTAATGTCCATGTATAATATGAACGTTGTAGCCCACCAGTTTGGTCAGAATTGGCCCAAATGGCACGAAAATATCGCACAAAAAATCAAAAAACTTATATTAAAAGCTTTATTTCTATGGATTCTGGCTAACTTTTTCAACTTTTTCTTTCAAAAGGTACTACATCACCATAACCTTAATGTCCATGTATAATATGAACGTTGTAGCCCCACCCGTTTGGTCAGAATTAACCCAAATGTCACGAAAATATCGCACTAAAAATCGAAAAAAATCGTAAAAGTACGATATTCATGAGAAATATTCTTCGATTGTACCCAAAAACAATACACCTCTAAGTTCAGAGATTTCTAAATTCCTGTCAAATTTTCATCAAGATCGGATATGCCTTTTGCCTGGTAGAGAGTTAACAAACAGAAAAAACAAACAAACATAAAACAAACAAACAAACAAAAACAAAATACACCCGAGCTAAATTTTTTCGGGGGTCAGTGAAATTGAAGTCTTCGCTTCGCTCATCCAAAAATTTTCCTACTTATGAAATTACAGAGATTCCAATGCTTGGACAACAGAATTATTATACTGTTGTATCCTTCTGCGATGATCCGTTTATTGAGAGAATTGTGATATTTTTTTTAATTTTTTGGTGATGGTACCAGATAATATGAAAATATCCCCATATTGATGAGGCTAGCCCCGCTCCCCTAACCCTCAGGGTCAACAAACATTCTGTGCCAGCCTTGTTGGAGAGCAATGCCAACAAAAATCGCCTTTACGTTCAGTTTTTATAGTGAGGCACAGAAGACGAAGGGACAGAAATATTATGTAAAAGTGATGCTTCGTATTTGAAAAAAATTATTAATGAAGTATGAAGGAACATCGTGTAATAGCAGTAAACATTTACAGAAATACTTTTGTGTCACATCTACAGCCCTACGTAGTTATTCCTCAGTCTGTCACCGCGCCACCGTACGGTACGCCTGCAGACGAGCAGTTACGCAGCCCGCATTACACGTTTTCGCTAATACACGACCCCTAGTAGTTCCTCTGTCTGTCACCGCGCCACCGTACGCGCATGCAGAAAAACAGTTTACTGCCCGCAATACTCGTACTAAACCCTACTGAGATGAACTACTGGCGCGATGTGGGAAGGTACTTTGCCTGTGGAGAATTGCAGTTTTTCATTTGCAATTTCAATCAAAATTTACATAACATGAACGAAATAAGAATTTTTTAAAAATTATATGTCAAAAAGTCCAATTAATCTTTAAGCAAGATCTTAGGCCAAAAACGTGTTTTACTTTTAATTTTATGAAGCACAATGTAGCTCTATGCTTAGACTTCAAATTAGACCATACATATCCGGGGAAGTGGGGATAAGAGGAAGAAAAGTGACAGTAGGTAGGATTAAGTAAAAAGAAAATAGATGGTAGGATGAAAACAAGAGGTAGCCAGACGAAGAAAAGTGGCAAGTGATAGTGAGAGGAATTAAAGTGGCAAGATATAGTGGGAGGAATGAAAGTGGCAAGAGATAGTGGGAGGAATGAAAGTGACAAGTGATAGTGAGAGGAATGAAAGTGGCAAGAGATAGTGGAAGGAATTAAAGTGACAGAGGATAGTGGTAGGAATAAAAGTGGCATGAGATGGTGGAAGATATACGGCAAGCCTCTTAGGGCCCAGTGAACTTAAACTAATTAAAGACTTTGTTATCAACCAATTAATTGTACGTTGTTTAGCCTAGTACAATAAAAACACGCGAACAATATCCAGTACCCGTTCGAGATTGGTGCCAACTAATATGGTATATTTATAAAGGCCCTATATAAATAGCTTGAAACCAGCTGTGGACCAGGTATAAACTGTGTCGTCGCTTGCTAGGCGAATAATGACTCAGTAGTAGAACATAAACGGCACCAATTAGGCAAATACCTGGAAATAAAGGTTTGTCGTAGGTTTACTGGGAAATGTATTTAAAGGTTTGAGCTGGGAGACATTTTAAAGCGAAAATACAACCTAAAGTACGTTGTCTACCTACTTGTTTTTAAAACGGTGTGCTACATAAACATTGACGGACAAAAAATAAGAAAATTAAGATTGAAGTTGCTATTTTATATTTTAGTTATCGTTTTGTGAATTATCCTGTTAAATATTTACCAACTATATTTTTTGAAAAAAAATCTCGTAGAAACTTGCCCAGGGTCAATTGCCTTCTTGAGTGCCTATAGCTAGTTATTGTGGAGATAGGGTAGTAGTGAATCTAATGCCCAAGGGCTGTTTAAAAGAACTCAATCCCTTGAACGCGAATTAAAGATTGAAGAATAAAAAACTTTCAGTCGGGATTGCCGATGGCGTGCTTCGAACTCGGGATGTCCCGAATTACAGTGAGCTACATCTACATACACAATCTAGGGTATCATATTGTTGATAAAATCGGTCTGACCATAATATCATGATTATAATAATTCGTAAAATGACACTAGTTTTTCTATCCTCAAATTTGATTTCTCGAATCGATCCTAATTCCTGGCAATCCAGACTGAATAGTTTGATTTCAGGCCCAGGGAATGCCCCGTAATGAAAGTGAAAACCAAATTGCGTTATTTTAATGCACAAAAGCAATGAGTGATAGGCGGTATTAATCAAAATTTCGGTGAAACTGGTACATCTTTTCCCGCACTTAATACCGGTATTTTGGAATGTGGGTACGACCTATATAAGTATGAGAATCCATTATCTACCTCAAAAAACGAAAATTTTGAATAATTTGCACCGTTTATCGATTCTTGGTTTCATTTTGTTGAAAATTTGTAAATTGGTGGTACAAATTATTCAAAAAAATGTTTTTTGAGATGTAAACTTCGGGTTAAACCATAAATATCTGCCAATGGTTATGGGTACCACCGTACCAATGGGAGGCTACCGGCTCGATTATCTCTGATAAGACGGAAATCACGACTTGACTAAAGTTAAATGTTTCTCGATTGTTTCTCTGAGTCTATACGAGATTTATACGTCGTGATATCAATATTTGCGCACATGTGCCTCAAACACTCAGCCATAGAATTGATTTGATAGTAACTAAATGCTGACATAAGATCTCAGTTCAGGCAAGTTTAATTTAGTATCGCTCCCGCATAAGCTTCACTTTACTGTCCGTCCGTCTGTTCGTCTGTCTGTGCGTGTGCCACGTCTCACGATAAAAACCGAACATGACGCCCGCGGCCCGCTTGACGTGCATTTTGTTTTATTGGTACCCTTCAACAAGAATGGCACAGAATGTTTTTGGTGACCCTGGGACTAAGGGGGTAGTAGCTATAGTCTCCGAGAAAGTTTGGAAATTCATGCATGGCAACTCCAACATTTCGAATGCACGAACAAGCAACGAACCGCTTCGCCATATTGTAAATTATGCGGACACAAATGGCACAAAACGACCTTGGCACGTCATTACGGAGCACATAATAGATTGCAACGTTTTAAATTAATTTAATTAATTTTTCGTGAGAATCATTTAATATTCTTGACAAACGTAAAACACATGTTTGTATTCTTTGTAGCACCAGAATTCAATGATGTGTGTGGATGCCGAGGCTCCACGATTAAAATCTTGGTTTGAGGTGGTTTAACTTCAAAAGCTCATAAAAATAATATTACTAGGAAAACGCTAAAGTCCCGCCGCGTTGATGGATGAGCTTTTAAAAATGTTTAGTTTGCATGGGATATCTTTACTTTTGCAAGTTCTTTGTTTTGCTGCCTACGCAATACGCATTGTAGCTGATTGTTGTCAAGTTTCTTTTGTTACCTGTCAATCGGTATTATTTTCCATACAAAACTTATATTAAAAGCTTTATTTCTATAGATTTTGGCTAACTATTTAAACTTTTTCTTTTAAAAGGTACTACATCACCATAACCTTAATGTCCATGTATAATATGAACGTTGTAGCCCCACGCAGAATTGGCCCAAATGGCACGAAAATATCGCACAAAAAATCAAAAAACTTATATTAAAAGCTTTATTTCTATGGATTCTGGCTAACTTTTTCAACTTTTTCTTTCAAAAGGTACTACATCACCATAACCTTAATGTCCATGTATAATATGAACGTTGTAGCCCCACCCGTTTGGTCAGAATTAACCCAAATGTCACGAAAATATCGCACTAAAAATCGAAAAAAATCGTAAAAGTACGATATTCATGAGAAATATTTCTTCGATTGTACCCAAAAACAATACACCTCTAAGTTCAGAGATTTCGAAAGTCCTGTCAAATTTTCATCAAGATCGGATATGCCGTTTGCCTGGTAGAGAGTTAACAAACAAACAAAAAAACAAACAAAAAAAAAAAACAAACAAAAAACAAAACAAAATACACCCGAGCTAAATTTTTTGGGGGGTCAGTGAAATTGAAGTCTTCGCTTCGCTCATCCAAAAATTTTCCTACTTATGAAATTACAGAGATTCCAATGCTTGGACAACAGAATTATTATACTTTTGTATCCTTCTGCGATGATCCGTTTATTGAGAGAATTGTGATATTTTTTTATTTTTTGGTGATGGTACCAGATAATATGAAAATATCCCCATATTGATGAGGCTAGCCCCGCTCCCCTAACCTTCAGGGTCAACAAACATTCTGTGCCAGCCTTGTTGGAGAGCAATGCCAACAAAAATCGCCTTTACATTCTGTTTTTATAGTGAGGCACAGAAGACGAAGGGACAGAAATATTATGTAAAAGTGATGCTTCGTATTTGAAAAAAATTATTAATGAAGTATGAAGGAACATTGTGTAATAGCAGTAAACATTTACAGAAATACTTTTGTGTCACATCTACAGCCCTACGTAGTTATTCCTCAGTCTGTCACCGCGCCACCGTACGGTACGCCTGCAGACGAGCAGTTACGCAGCCCGCATTACACGTTTTCGCTAATACACGACCCCTAGTAGTTCCTCTGTCTGTCACCGCGCCACCGTACGCGCATGCAGAAAAACAGTTTACTGCCCGCAATACTCGTACTAAACCCTACTGAGATGAACTACTGGCGCGATGTGGGAAGGTACTTTGCCTGTGGAGAATTGCAGTTTTTCATTTGCAATTTCAATCAAAATTTACATAACATGAACGAAATAAGAATTTTTTAAAAATTATATGTCAAAAAGTCCAATTAATCTTTAAGCAAGATCTTAGGCCAAAAACGTGTTTTACTTTTAATTTTATGAAGCACAATGTAGCTCTATGCTTAGACTTCAAATTAGACCATACATATCCGGGGAAGTGGGGATAAAAGGAAGAAAAGTGACAGTAGGTAGGATTAAGTAAAAAGAAAATAGATGGTAGGATGAAAACAAGAGGTAGCCAGACGAAGAAAAGTGGCAAGAGATCGTGGGAGGAATTAAAGTGACAGAGGATAGTGGTAGGAATAAAAGTGGCATGAGATGGTGGAAGATATACGGCAAGCCTCTTAGGCCCAGTGAACTTAAACTAATTAAAGACTTTGTTATCAACCAATTAATTGTACGTTGTTTAGCCTAGTACAATAAAAACACGCGAACAATATCCAGTACCCGTTCGAGATTGGTGCCAACTAATATGGTATATTTATAAAGGCCCTATATAAATAGCTTGAAACCAGCTGTGGACCAGGTACAAACTGTGTCGTCGCTTGCTAGGGGAATAATGACTCAGTGGTAGAACATAAACGGCACCAATTAGGCAAACACCTGGAAATAAAGGTTTGTCGTAGGTTTACTGGGAAATGTATTTAAAGGTTTGAGCTGGGAGACATTTTAAAGCGAAAATACAACCTAAAGTACGTTGTCTACCTACTTGTTTTTAAAACGGTGTGCTACATAAACATTGACGGACAAAAAATAAGAAAATTAAGATTGAAATTGCTATTTTATATTTTAGTTATCGTTTTGTGAATTATCCTGTTAAATATTTAGCAACTATATTATTTGAAAAAAAAATCTCGTAGAAACTTGCCCAGGGTCAATTGCCTTCTTGAGTGCCTATAGCTAGTTATTGTGGAGATAGGGTAGTAGTGAATCTAATGCCCAAGGGCTGTTTAAAAGAACTCAATCCCTTGAACGCGAATTAAAGATTGAATAATAAAAAACTTTCAGTCGGGATTGCCGATGGCGTGCTTCGAACTCGGGATCTCCCGAATTACAGTTAGCTACATCTACATACACAATCTAGGGTATCATATTGTTGATAAAATCGGTCTGACCATAATATCATGATTATAATAATTCGTAAAATGACACTAGTTTTTCTATCCTCAAATTTGATTTCTCGAATCGATCCTAATTCCTGGCAATCCAGACTGAATAGTTTGATTTCAGGCCCAGGGTATAAAGTCAATAGACGAATTCTGGTGCTGAGAGCTAGAAAACGTTCCTTGACAGTTCTCGTTCGAATTATCCCACATGCCTATTTAGTTACCTGAAGAGGGGCAAGTTGTCCCTCGAGGATGCTATGATAACATTTCTAAAACGATTATGTATAGCTTCGGTATAATGTGTATAGTATGTCATAAGATTGGCAAAGGAATTAAATTATACAAAAACATAACGTAATATGAGACTTTAAAATATATGCAGTAAGCTGTGTATGTAAGCTTATATGCTGGTAGCGTATAGCAGCCCGGCATGCGGGCGATCCGGGTTCTTTCCCTGGTGGAACCGGTTTTCTAATTTTGGTCTTACATGAAAGCTTTCAAGAGAGAAAGATGTGTCCCGACTAGGAATACATCCCGATCAGCTGTTGTTTTCACTTTAGGTACATCAATAACGAATAACTCAAATAAATAAAATGAATAAATAAATTCGTATTTAGAGTCTAACCATTCAGTCACATAACTGATTTCCAGTTAACTAATCAATAAAGTATAGTTTATTGTAGATGAGATACATTATGGCTAGGGTCAATGTTCTTCTAATGGACTATATCTGCACCAGGGCTTTCGCTCTGACATCATATAATAGGCGTGTTCATTACTTAATTTTGAATCCTTCCATTCTCGCCAAATTGCTGACCGAAAATAGTTCCGGAAGTTATTCCGAGATGTCGCGTGGACCAACACTGCATGCACACAAAAAGCCTGAATAAAATTAAAATTAGCAAGTTTGTTTGGCCAACTTACCCTGCAGTTGTAGAATAGTGGCTTGATACTCGGCCAACTTCTCGTCGACGTAGTCCTGTGATTGGCTGGCAATTATGTCGGCCGTAGAGAGTCCAGTATGAGGGTCAACGTCGGAGAAGTCATCATGTGGACCCGGGTGCTCCAGAGGGACGCCCACGTACTCCACGTCGTAGGGGGAGTAGAAGTACTCGGGTGACGGGCACATTACTGGGGAGGGACTCTGGAACACGGAGACAGACTCTAGAACATGGGGGAGTAGAAGTACTCGGGTGACGGGCACATTACTGGGGAGGGACTCTGGAACACGGAGACAGACTCTAGGATCCGGGACGGAGGGAACTCTGAACACGGTGAAAATTCTAGAACATGGTTAGGGACTATAGAACACGCGGGAAGGCTCAAGAACATGAGAAGACTTTAGAACACAAGATAAGACTCTAGAACGAGGAGGGATCGTAGAAGACCGGGTGAATCTGTACATGGTACCTAGGGGGACTAAAAATAGAGAAGACTCTAGAACACGAGGAGGGAACTAGAACACAGGGTGAAATTCTAGAACATGGGTACCCTAGGGACTAAAGAATACACGGGGAGGCTCAAGAACATGAGAAGACTTTAGAACACAAGAGAAGACTCTAGAACACGAGGAGGGATCTAGAACACTGGGTGAAACTTTAGAACACGTGGAAGGACTCTAGAACACGAGCACATCACCTGAGGCAGACTCTAGATCTTAAAAAGAGTCTGTAAAACTCATGGAACTATAGAGGGCACATCACATAATAAGGAGGACTCTTCCAGCTGTGTCTGCGCGAACAGAGCGAGAGGGGAGAGAGTATATAGACACAACTTGGCAGCCTATTAGTAAGCCGAGACGTATTTATACAGGAACAATGCTATCTTGTTCGGGATCAAAGGAAGAGGTGGACCACAACATCACTGGTATTGCTGGGACTCCATGGCTTCAGCTGACATGACATGACATCACAGAACGTTGTAGGACTCGGTGCGGCATGTCAAGTGAAATTAACCAATGGGTTTGGCTGTTTGTCAACCACAAACATACGACATATGTTTTTAAATTTTATCTAACAACGTTTTACTCATTCAACATATTATTTTCCAAGTAAATCAGGATAATGGAGTCGGAAAATAGACATTTTCCTCGCAAACCCCCAAATGTATACAATTTGTCCATTGACAGCGATTTAGAGTCAGTATACTATGTTTCCGTCCTCTCTCTCTCTCTCTTTCTCTCTCTCTCTCTCTCTCTCTCTCTCCTCTCTCTCTCACTTTCAATCTCCAGAGGAAGGAACTCCCACGCAAGATAAACAGAGAGCGTGGGAGTGCAAGCCACTCTTGTTGGTGGTTTGCCATCTTCTAATTTTACATCTGACACGTATACAACTGCCATTTCATGAAGTATTAAATCAGATCTAAATCCTATAATGCCGATAGTATATTGAGCCAAGACGCGCGTTATGACCCGTGAGCTGATCCGGGCAGTTATAAATGTCAAGCGAACGTTACACCACCACGAAACTGTAATAAACTTAGACCTATAATGACCAAAGCCATAGTATACGAACAGCCATGAAGGTGTTCGATTTGCAACCAAATATTAATTTACATTTTGAATGTATACGGATATAGGTTTTGACAGTTGGGTCAGCTTCGGGCTTGGGTAAACTATTTTTTTTCGGGTCTGGTCGGGTAGGGAAAAGACGGCCGTTATTATATTGATGTAAAAATGGACAATAATTTTACTTTTGCAGAATCTTGCATTATGATTTTCACATAAACATTTTCTATTGTATGTCTATTTATTGAATGGCATTTTGTATATTTCTATAAAACAAATTGTCTGGACCGGCACCTCCACCAATACAGTACGTAAATCCTGGACCGGCACCTCCACCAATACAGTACGTGAATCCTGGACCGGCACCTCCACCAATACAGTACGTAAATCCTGAACCAGCACCTCCACTTATACAGTACGAGAATCCTGGACCGGCACCTCCACCAATACAGTACGTAAATCCTGGACCGGCACCTCCACCAATACAGTACGTAAATCCTGGACCGGCAAATCCACCATCACCCACAACAAACATATTTTTGTCACCCGAAAATCGGGTACCTTTTTTGACTGTTGGGTCAGCTTCCAAATACCCGACCTTTTTCGGAATTTCAGGTACCCGTACGTCACTAATATAAATAAATGCGTCCCGAGCAGCTGAGCATCCCCGTTGCAAAACGAAAAAAAAAAACTTCCGAGCTATTCTTCTAGATAGTCGTTCTCATATTTCAGTCTTCGGTACGATCTCCATATATAAAAGACTCGTGTATACACTCCTTATTCTGTTAGCAAGTATTCTTGGAGGTCCTGTGAATGTTCTGAGCTCTCTTTGACTTCGTTGACGGCGTTTGCCCGTCCCGTAACCTAGTCTGCATTACATAAACTTTTCTACAGAAGCCATTCCCATCCTCTAAGTACTTCGTTTCTCAGTATTTTGACGCGAATTTGCAAATAAATAAATAATAGTAAATTGATCTTTCGCGCATTTTCGTTAACTTCTATAAGAATTATTTCTCTCGTGTAATGTGATAAGAACTTCAGCATTCACAATGAGGTTGACATTTTCTTCGGACCTTTCTGCAGTTACTCCTTGACCTAGCCTATAAAGATTGTCACCTACATGGCCATGGCAGCCAGGATGGAGTGTGTTTAGCATAAACAACAGTCAGTCCATATTCTATCTATACCATACCGACAGTGTTGGCGACTCTGATTCAGGAGGTCCCGGGTTCAAATCCCGTCGAGACTGGCAATCCTGACTGAAGGTTTTTCCGAGGTTTTCCTCATTCGTTAATGTGAATACAAGGGATTGAGTCATCTTAAATAGCCCTCGGACATCCCTTTACGATGACCTATCCGCAAAATACCTAGTAATACATCTGAAGAGGGGCATGAATTGCACCCTGGGCAGGCTTCCCACAAAAAATATTATTGTTACACCTTATCAAGAGACAACCCGGCGATCTCAAAGAATGTACTTATTATTGTTCAGGACATAATAAAATAACGTCAAACATTGCATAAAAATATCCTCTGTAGAGCGCTCATCGCATTGAATGAAATTGCATTCAGCCTATTCACTTCCCGGCCAATTCATTGGGGAGGATGATTTTATAAGTTTAAGTTACAATCTAAATTCATTCTGAGATTGACATATTTTTTAACCCATACGAAGAAAACTGAAAATATAGCTCTCTTCAAGCCACATTTGCTTCTTGAATCTTGATGGACTGGAGGGCGTAGGCTGGAACCACCTCCGTACTCAGAGTCAATCTTTCAGCGAGGGAACATATTCCCTCCCTTTCGCTTTGCTCTCACTTCCTCTGCCATAATTCTTCCTGTTCCACCGTTAAGAGTCTGTGCACACATCTACAAGTGTGACAGTATAGTCACCTGCCAACCTCTATCGAAACTCGAGACTCAATTCCACCGACAGTGCTGGCTCGGGCGTTAAGCGCGCGACTCTGATTCGGACGGTCCCGATTTCAAACCCCGTCGAGACCGGCAATCCTGACTGAAGTTTTTATCCTAGGTTTTCCTCAGTCGTTATTGAGAAAGCAAGGGATTGGGGGCGTCAAAGCCCTCGGACATCCCTTCACAACGTCCTATCCGCAAAATACCTAGACACCTGAAGAGTGGCATGAATTGCACCCTGGGTATAGGCTTCCCACGAAAAATGATTATTATTACTATTATTACTCAATTCCAGGTACCCACGCAGTTTTTATTTTGATCATTGTGTCTTCTTTTAACCACCTTCAATTCGACCATCAGTAGTTTGCAATGACCAGTGAAGTGTACTTGTGGCATCGTTTTTACTCGTCCTAGATACTCCGGATGTTCTATTTGAGTTCCATCAGATGGAGGCAGATTGTTATGACAAACTTTACTAACTTTTAGTTCATTGTTGTGTCTGCATTTATGTAATAAGATTTATTTAGGTGTCCTCCTTTGTAAATCAGTTTTTAGCACTGAATTGGATAGACGTTATAAATAAAAAAATAAAAAGTTAAGAATCGGTATTGATGCTGACCAACTAATACAAATATCTAACTACGAACTACTCTTAATTTATTCCTTTCTCTTCACTTTTTATATGATGAATTTTTAGTGAGGTTGGAGGCACATCATCTACTGAACATGTGACGTCTGGCGTCCCACAGGGGTCTATCCTTGGCCCTTTACTATTTTGTGCTCTACATTAACGACCTCCCGGCTTGCTTCAAATACTCCAAATCTATCATAAGCAGACGACGTTAAACTGTTTAGGCCTATTCTACACGAATCAGACTGCGATCTCCTACAACTTGATATTCTCTCTCTCTCGGACTGGTGTGACGTGTGGAAATTAAACTTAAACATATCTAAATGCAACATCATAACCTTCACAAATAAAAAACAAAGTGTTTTATATACATACAAGCTGAACGGCACAAACCTTGAACGGGTCAATAATATCAAAGACCTAGGTGTAACAATTTTAAGTGAGCTAACATACAACAAATATGTCAATAACATAGTCCCGAAAGCATACAAACTGCTAGGTTTTATTAAAAGAAATTGCCTCAAGGACTTCAAGCTGTCAACTCTACGTCGGATGTTCGTGTCGCTGGTACGTCCCCAAGTTGACTACGCCACTGTCATCTGGAACCCCAACGACTCTCACAAAACAAACACAGCCACAGTAGAAAAAGTACAGCAGAGGTTCATAAAACTGTTATGCTACAAATCCAACACAGAATACCACCGCGACAATCCAACTCAGTGCCGGGTACAGAACTTGATGAGTCTTCAAGTTAGGAGACAAATCAGTGACCTAGTATTTCTGTACAAAATAGTGCATAACAATTACGACGCCGATGTAATGTTAACTTCCGTGTGCCGTCCAGAGAAACTCGAAACCACGAGGTGTTCAAAATACCTAAGTGCAGAATTAACGTCCACAAATACTCGTGCCTGAACCGAATTCAAAGTACTTATAATTCCATAGTATCAAAAGAAATGAACATTCACAACATGAACTTAAGCGGGAATTCAAAACCGCTTGTATTACATCCTGTGACAACTAAACTTTATGTCAACACATACACATACACACACGCACAGCATCGCACACGCACACGCACACGCACATAGCACACGCACACGCACTGATCATGTATCTAACTGTATTTTATACTCATTTTATGTAATGTTTTGCTATCAATTTAATCTATGTTATAATTAGTGTAAGCTAATGTATTATTATATTGCACTAGTGGGACAATAGTCCTGTTGCTAATAAAGATTTAATTATAATAATAACATCCAGCATCACTTGAACGACAAGAGAGATTTGCCTGAATCCAAATACTCATGTTGATCGTTATTATCTTCACTACCCCCCTCCTATTAATTTTGTGATGATCCTCCTTTCAAGATCATCATCTTTGTCTTGATGGTCCAGTCATTACGTGATTATCGCGACCCCTCAATTCTTCGTCATCGAAGTCGCGTTTTCAATTCAAAGAAGGTCTCCTCCTTTCTAATGTTCACTAACAAACTGCGATGGAGCTGCTATATAATTTTATATTTGTTTTTATGATGTTTGAACATTTGCTACAAGCATACAAATAAAAGATTGAAAATCAAATAAACAATATTGAACGAGCTTTGTTTAGAACATTGTGACAGTTAAAAATTGATTTACAGAACTCTGTGTGCACTTCAAACGGTTTCTCTGAGATGATAGATTGTCGATCTCGGAACTGGGCTTAAAGGGCGTAAACGACTTAAAGGGGATATTACCATAAAAAATTACCACATAATCTATAGCATAAAACTACACTCAAATGACCATTTTAAAAATTATACCTTGTAACTGTGATTTTACACGAATTTTTCAATTTTTTTGTAATCCATGAAATTTGCGAAAATTGGCGTATTGGGAAATTTCTTAAAACGGTTTTAACTTGCTTCTTTTTTGTTTCACATAGATACTAGAGTGTAACTAGAGCATCATACCAATCTAAAATTGCCCTTTATTACATCGTGCCATGAAACTGTGCTCAAAAATACACTCAAACACGCAAAAATATGCATTCCAAAATCACCCCTTCTTGGTAAACAGCATATTTTGGCCGAACCACTTGCCCAAATGAAAAAAACAATATATCGAGGATTTACAGAAAAGGCTGACGAGTATGTCAATAATGGCCAGTATTTGTTCGGATTAAAATCCTCCAAGGTCACGGGGCATAGAGATCGTCCCCATGTTATTTCTTATCGGAGATTTTTGCCGATGGGACCTCGCTTGATAAAAACCAAGTTCAACAATTTTTTTCCGGGTCAATATGGACCCAATAAATTTTCTGTTGATTTCTGAATTCATAACTAGTTAGCCTGAATAAAATATATATTTTTAGTTTAGCGGGTGAATACCCCTATATCCATTATCAAAAGTGTGTACATACCTGCTGCTGCAGTCGATAAGGCCTCGGCCCTGGAGGCATTGGGACCCCGGGCGGCAGGGGACTCGGCCAGCGAGGTCGGGGGCACGGGATATACGGCGCCGCCATCCTCTGATGGGGCAGACGCGCCGGAGACGGGCACCCGAACATCGGCGACATGGGGGGACCAGGTGAGCCGGGGAGGCGTCGGGACATGATCGGCGGGGGTGATGCGGTGTAGTAGGGCGAGGCGGGCCGGAAGGGGAGGGGGGAGGGGGACATGGGGAGCCCCCAACCTCGAGGTGGGGGAGGCTGCTGTCCAGACATGGCAGGTTGATGCGTGTCAACCCTGGTGTTAGGCAGTCATACCCGGGGTCTGGAAACAAACATAAGACACATCATTAAAAACAAATACGTAATAGATAACAATACTAAGCTGATCATGTTTGAAGAAAACGGACGTCGAAACAATTTAAGTATTGGTATCATTGGATATTAAAACCTGTATATTTTCCATTCCCTCCACATTCGTATTCAACATGCCACACGCAAGTTCGACAAGTGGCAGCAGATATTAACCAGCTCAAATGGCTGTTGAGACCAGTTAAAGAACATTACTTTTATCCTGAACTAGATTGGCCATTCACACCCTTACTTAGTGCGCCTGCTACAGAGTCTGAACGAAGGGGTTGTGTTGTTTGTTATGTACAAAGACCTGTATGTTTTCTCACAAAAAACAACATATTAGCAATCTCAAAACAAGGAAAAGGTTTCTTGCACATGCACTTGTTAGGTGTCAATGATGATTGCACTTCTAATTGTTTTTCAACGGCACGCTGTCGTTAGTAGGCTTCCTATTGGCTCCAGCTAGACGGTACACTGTATGCACACCCCTTATACACTGCATCCCTCAACATATCAACAATGTGTGCCAAGGTTATCCATAACTTACGGGGTCAATTTCCACGGTTCAAGTCCGAAAATCGCAAGCAAGGACACAAACATTCGTCGCAAGGACAATCATCAGTAGTTTTGTTTTTGTGTAAAAATTGGCAACCTCTAATGTCTTGTCTAATGCCCTTGTCACGTTGCTTCCCTTGTCCTCCCTCTTTAGCCCTACACAACGTACCATCATTCGAAGCGCAGGATTGTAATGAGCACCACTGAGCATTCCGTCGGAATTAAATCGATTTGAAAGGTGGTGTCGAAGCCAACTGCCAATTAGTACAGGAGAAATGTTTTCCATCTGGATGTATTGTAGATTTAAGCGCTCTATTTTTACAAGTCTTGAAGACGTTGCTGCGTGCGTAGGCGTGTCCACCGGGGACTATCATCACGACACGCGCCATCAAATAGTCTACGTGTCTCTACACACACACGATCTGTCTGTTGTCTCTACCCACGATCTACATGTATCTACACACGATCTGTGTCTCTACCCGAGATCAACATGTATCTATAGATCTGCATGTCTCTACCCACGCTCTTAAGGTATCTACACACGATCTGTGTGTCTCTACCCACGATCTGTGTGTCTCTACCCACGCTCTTATCTAGTTACACACAGTTTGTGTATACACACAATTTGTGTTCTACCCACGGACTTATACACACACACACACACGATTTCTGATTTTGCCCCACGGTCTTATGTATACACAGAATATTTGTGCCTCTACCAACGGTCTTATGTATCTTCCCACAATATTTCTGTAGATACACATAGTATACACATTTTTAATATATCTGTACAGAATTTGTGTCGCATACTCAGTCTAAAAGACAACGAGGTTGTCCAAGGACCGACCAGCGGGATTATGTTAATTGCATAATATAATATGCGAACTAAAAGAATACGACTATAAATATGATAAAATGAAATAAAAGTCGGAAACCCCATCCACATTACGTAGATATACTTCGGAAATCCTAAATTGCTCCGAGAGTGAAATTATTATGTCTTGGACCAACTTCAAACGATTTGATGGCGATAAAACAATATGCATTAGCGTATTTTAATATCTAGTATTCTAGGATACCACATTTGTGCCAAAATCCCAACTACAATCTTAATAATCGCAGAGTTCTGGCGCACTTCTCTTGGACGAGCAAGCTGAAGTTGACATCCCACACAGAACAGGACCACGTGGTTATGACGTCATCAAGATGGCGCCGGGTACGTCAGTGGTCAAGTGTGGTACGCGCGTGCGACGTCAGTTACCGTGTGATCCGCCAAAAAGTGCTCTAGGAAGCACATTTTTAGTACTTAATCATTTAGGGTTTCTTTGAAGCATATTAGTACATGGATTTGCACTTATATTATATCAATGCTTTAAGCGCCTTTTCTCACAATACTTACGTAATTGCATTGCAATTACTTCCACATCAATATCATGGAATGTATTATTTGAGTCTACAATAGAGAGGAGGGGGGGGGGGGGAAGAAGAGTGGATTCATTCAAGAGGCCTACCAATAGTAAAATCGACCCAATTCAAATATAGTATATTCTCGAAAGTACTAAGTAATAGTAATAAAAAAATATAGTACTGAATTAGTTTTCGAGTTATTTGCAATGATTACATTATCACTATATATCATACAGTGTGCAAAAATCCACACTTTCAAACACCAAATGAACTACAGTATACGTCCGAAATCCGCATGCAATATTGTCGATTTACATTTTATTATATTGGTCATTCTACAACTTACGCCACATTCTACATTACATTACAAGGGATAACCGCATAATCCAAAAAATATTTCTTCGGCTAACTAGTGAATATTAGCAATCCCATTGCACTACCTGATTTGTTCATATTTTTCGTCGGTGGTTGGCCAAATTCTTCTCTCACATGAAAACATTGCCTTTTGCTCCCACCTTAATTTTATCAATAAAATGCTTTTACGTACTACAATTCTGTAATTTCTAAGTTTTGTTTGAATGTTGGGCAGTAGCGTCTTCAACTGGTGTGGATTTTGGGAATGTCCTAGTTGCGCAGGTGCGGGTATTTTGGGGAACAGTTCAATGACACGAGTTTCATTTTAGCCATTGGTACTATGCTTATTATTATGTGGAAAAAAACTAACGAGGTCCAAACACACACACTGGCAATTTTGGTGTTAAATCAGTTCGCATGGATTAATAGTCATTGTGTAGTATGAGCTTTGATAGATCACGGTAAAAAACATTTTGAAAAGACAAAAAACAGTCTCCTCAGTTGTTTGTACAACATGATGTTCCGTTGATCGTGAGTATACCTGAAGATTTGCATATTTATTTCGGTGTTGTTGATGGCCATTTTCTCGAAGAACACCTTTGAACTCCCACTACACATGCACGCAATCAAAAAGTGCCTGTTGGCAGTACGCATTCAATAGTGTCGACTGAAGAATCCGTTAGCTGTTCCCCCACTGAAACCATTAATTATCACGTCTTCTTTTCGCTCGCCATTGATTAATCTTATTATAATGTGAAACTACACGAGGTGCCAATACACACACACTGCATTTTGGTGTTCATCAGTCGCATGGAGGATAATAGATTACATTGTGGTAGATGGTGCTTTGGAAGCAGAAAGTCAAAGCATTTTGAAAAATGAACAAAAAATCGAATCCAGTTAAGTATAACAACATGAATGTATCGGTTGATCTGAGTATACGAAGAATTTGCAATATTATATATTTCAGAGATGCTTATTGATTGCCTATACTCGGAACCTTGAGACTCCAGACGCCAGACGCCATAACAATGCGCTAGGTGGGGAGTACATGCATTAATAAATGCCTCAATAAAGTAACAGTTAGGGTTCCCCCACTTTTAAATCAGTAATCTTACACGTACACTTTCTATGACAGTGTGTAAAATATACGATCAGTCTTGAGCAAGCTTCCCCAAATAAGGAACTTTATGAAATTAAGTTGTTTCTTTAAAAAAAAGGACCATTCGTCCAAATAGGTCTACGAATAGCTTTCATTTGCGGCCCGGTGGTCAACTGGCAGTCTCACAATTATTTAATAATTACAGGAATTTGAGCAGATAATGTGTACACAAACCTATATAGCATTGGTTTGACGAAATATTTAGTTTGACTTTAAGTTCTCATCCCATCTCTTCAAAAACAGGAACTTTGTTTTCCTTTCAAAGTTTCCGATCTAAACAAACCTTAGAAAATAAAAAATCTAAGTTTGTAACGATTCTCAAAAGCAAGGTGAACGTGAATTTCCGATAACTGGTCTGGGTTTTGTTTTATAAGTCAAGCAGTAAAATAAACAGTAGACTGCAAGCAATTCGACGGTGATAGTAGGCCTATTTCTTTAGGATAAACGTGTTCATACTTCATACTGAGGACATTTAAACTTGTGGAAAACCAAGTGACATGGAAAAAGTGAGTGGTAGTGGCAGTGACAAGACAAGACCCAAAGTAGGAGCAAGTGCCATGGGAAGAGTCACTGGAGGCAGTGACAAGTTACAAAGAAAGACCAAGTGACATGGGAAGAAATGAGGTGGACAGTTACAAGCCTCGGACCGGTAGCAAGTGACATGGGAAGACAGTCTATAGGGTTAGTGGGGGGAGGTGTGAAGGTGTCCCCACAAGCATGAACCAGAGTTTCTATCTCTAGGATAAAGCTCTGGATACTGGACTGACCCTATTATGTAAGACTATGCTTCTAGCTGAGTGTAGCACCCCGTCGTACGCGTCTGCGTTCAGGTGACCCGCAGCCGGCTGCTTTATCGTTACTGAAATAGCGTTACGTGTATATTATGGATTGCAAAGCGACGGTCACTATTTCCAGAGCCTTGCACGAAATAGGCCACATCCTGGCGTCAAGTTTATTTATTTGGCGCACATATTTTCATGCCTATTTCATGACAGTAAGAACTGTGATGCCGATGCCGAGCTATATTTATACTCATGACAGAGAAGAGAAGTTGATATCGACGAATGTATGACTGGGGCGTCGGGAATAACGCACGGTCATTTCGTGTTGCAAACTATTTGTTATTTCAATATCGTTTGCCAGTTGACACAGATTTATAAAACGTTAAAGGGATCAGGCATGCGGCCAACGAAGCTGTAAACATGGAAATAAAAAGAAAGAGGATTTCTTATAATAGGCGCAATGCACGGAGCCCTCCACTATAAAGTGCTACAACAACACCAGGCACGCTTGCAAATGTTCATACAATGCATTGCTTGTTTTCTACTTTGGGTCAATGGGTTTTGGGGATCAAGACCGATGTACGCTAGAAGATCAACATCAGCATCTTTCACTTTCTTGTAATTTCGGTCTATTCCAACTTCCAAGTTCCAACCGATTTCTTCGTAATCTGTTCTAATAAATCTAATGGAACATATTCAAAATACACTGCACGGCATTGAAACATGGAACAATTTGACTTCGAGTTCGAAACCCTTTATTTCTATTTTGCGTAGTACTTCATAAGTGAGCATTTTATTTTTTTAATTTCTTCACTTAACACTTGTCGATTTATTACTTTCACAAACATTGGTTTAATGAGGGACATTCTACCACCTTGCATTTGACACTAGACCATGCGGTCATTTGACCATCAGACATTCTACCACCTTGCATTTGACACTAGACCATGCGGCCATTTGACCATCAGACATTCTACCACCTTGCATTTGACACTAGACCATGCGGCCATTTGCGAGCATCACCGCAGACATCTGCTAACGAGCGTTTTACACCAAATCATTCGGCCATTTGAGAATCAAACATATTCTACCCATCCACATGGCATTTCACACTATATCATCCTCATACAGGATATAGGGCCAAGTTCGCACTGGATGTGACTGTACTTTACTGCTCTGCGGAGTCCACTTCAGCTGTCAAACTGTGATAGGTTTACACGGGTTTACAACCTGACCACCACTGTCTGCGCTCTTTGAACCCACAAAACGCCGGGCTCTAGTTAAGATGAGACAAACTGTAGGCTTTTTTCTAACCAGACATATTTTGATCAGGATATATATTATATATTTCACCACTTTATTTCGAAAACTCGAATGTGTTACAAAATTACGTTTTGTCAACAGTAACTTTGGCATTCAAACATTATGTTTTGACGCTGTGGGTAATGGACCTCCCAAGTTAGCATAACAATTTTGCAGGTAAATACGAATTAGAAATAAGTGTAGACGCAATGATTGGTCCAAGCATTGTTACCGGCGAAATGTTGGGCGAGGAATAGTGACTGTCGACAAGAATAGCGGCGACAACACCGTACATCAAGTATTATTAGCATCTATAGTCTGTTTGCTTTAGACGGGAGTCGGGACACTGTTGACTGTACATTAGATTAGAAGGTCACTCGGCACAAGCCACGAGGGTACAGACTGCCTTAAAGGCCAAACTCCGTAGGCGTAACATTCTGATTCGGGAGGTCACGGTTCGAATTCCACCCTTGCCAATCCTCACTGAAAATGTGTTTATTTTCAATGCTACCCTTGTACATTTCAGTCACAATAATCCAAGCTCCTTAATACTTAATAACATAGTTATGGATCTGAATAGGGTCACCCCGGATAAAACTGATGCTACAGCGGGCATCCTTACACCAAGTTTTTTTTTTTTTTTTACTATTTTCGAGGCTAGGCAGTGACGCGAACTACACTGAAATTATACTACTTTGCAGCGGAAGTACACTTTGATTGTGGCGTGGGAGAAGGGGGGGGGGATAGGCACACTTCGGTGCACGCGAACTTTAAGAAATTGCTCATTTAATTTTAAATAGCCCCAGTACACTATAATATAGAGTACGGTGCCTGCTTGCGCGTTTACTGCCACCCACTGAAAACTAGAAATAGGAAAGCATAAAGTTTTTGTCAATTATTTTGTTCCTTTAAGTAGGCTACGCCTGTGGTTTACTCAGAAGTCGATAAACAGAATATGAATAAACTCCACCCTTCCCATTGAACGTTTGACAGTGAAATATCGATTCAGAAGACGCTCAATACACATCCCATTTATAATGTTGCCACATTAGCATCGCACAGGTACACCTACCACAAAATGTGTGCCTAGCTCAGGAGGCTTGATTTATATTTTGTCAATGCAACGTGCCTTACAGAAGCAACTTTAATATCTTATTTACCCTGACAACCGTTTTGTGCTTCCCTGATTATTTTCTGTTATCTGACATATCCATTAATCATAACGAAAAATACGTTATCAAGCAACAACCATCATCAGCCATATTGGATAACGCTTGTGCACACCATTTATTAGGATAAACAAAGATGTGCCCATCCCTGCAATTGTATGTGTGCCGAAATTAACAATTAGTTTATTTAATTTGATATGGAGACGAGGATGATGTAATATTGTTATGGAAACCTGCCCATTATCAGTTCAATTCAGTTCAGGTCATTGCCGAGGTATTTGGAATGAGTTAGGATGGGAGGGAATGAATGCTCGGATTATGGAAGAGGATTCAATCCAAGCATTTCACTTCTTGACTCAAGGAAAACTTGGAATCAAATTTCAGTCAGTAATGCCCGTAGTGGGATTCGACAGATAATTTACTGAATTAGAGACCTCAATAAGTTAGAGATGTATAGACTTCGTCAAGCAAAAAAATTGTATTATTATAAAAGCCCTAACCTTTGAAAAAACCATGTTTATAAAATAATTGGTTTTATGTTTTGTTCTGCTAGAGTTTTGTATCACAATTTGGCAACCACTGGGTCAAATAAACATAATTTTATAAATGTTTACAGTTCGGAACTCATCAATTCACATAAACTGTTTCAGTGTTCGGTTATTATTATATAATATGCTTGATGTACACTGAACTGCTGAGGGCTTCATTCACTGATAATTATTCTTTGAGTTTTTCCGCAGCAGTGCAAAGTTTATTGGTAAATATTCTGTTTTTGCACAAGCTGATAACGCTATTTCATAAATCATATCAATTCATTTGGACGTCTATCTTCATTTAATGACATCAGTTAGGCAAGAACGCTACAGCTGGGTTTTATTTTTTCCAGTGCACACTGCACAGATCATGTTGTCAGTTATTATTATTCTAAGGTATAAAATTGTCAAATGAACGCACGCAACTGTTGACTGATTGTTAATCGACATATTGCCAGTTTTAGCAATTATTTGATAAGCACCAAGCTACAATTAAAAAAATAAATTCAAAATAAACTTCACTTCAAACAGCGCATGATATACACGATCGCGCTTCATTTCAGACACAACATGTCATGTCTAAGACATAACATAGCTTCAGACACAACATGCTTCACACAACCTTGCTTCACAGAAAACATGTTTCAGACATAACATCGCTTCAGGTACAACATGATTCACATTTCAGACAACTTCACTTTAGACACAACATGATTAAGTCATAGTTCGCCTCAACTAAACATGTTTCACACAACCCTGTTCAAGCAAACCCTGTCTAAGATACAACATCGCTTCAGACACAAGCAGCTTCACACGACCTGCTTTCCCCAGAAAACATGTCTTCAAGACATAACATGCTTCAGACACATATCACTTTCAACAACCCTCACTTTAGACACAACATGATTTAGACATAAATCGCCTCAACACACATGTTTTACACACCACCCTTCATTTTAACAAACCCTGTCTAAGATACAACATCGCTTCAGACACAACATGATTTAGACATAAAATCACTTCAGATACAATGATTCACACACAAGATCGCTTTAGGCACAACATGTTTTAAACAAAACTTCATTTCAGGCTCACATGATTCACTTTAGACATCAGTTTAGACACAACATAATTTAGACATAAAATCGCTTCAGCAAAACATGATTTAGACACATCATCGTTTCAGGCACAACATGATTATGTCATAACATCATTTCAGGCACACATGGTTCAGACATCAGTTTAAACTTCATACTCAAAACTATTCAGACAAATGCCTCAGACACAATATGGTTCAGACACAACATGATTCAATCACAATATCGCTTCAGACACATGCTTCAAACATAACATCAATAAACAACATGTTGGACCCTATATGCATACTCTCTCCAGACGTCTGTCTGTCTGTCTTATCTATGTGTCATGTTTCACGGTAAAAAAAACAAAAATGCTCTCCGTTTGACGTGCCTTTTATGTTGCAATTGCCATTATTCAGCAATTCTAAGACGATTCTAAAGGCTTATTTTCCTGACCGGGGTTTTCTGTTCAAGAAACATTTTACCACATAACACAGTTCGATCGTTATTTTGGGTATGCATGTAGGCATGCTTGTTTTAATCATAACATCTCTTCAACATGTTAATAACAACCAATGTTTAAGAAACAACATGTTTTAAACATAACACCTCTTCAGACACAACATGTTACAAACCGAACACCGCTTGAGACACGAAACGTTTCAGACATAACATCTCTTCAGTTCAGACACAACATGTTTCAATCATACCATCTAAAATTATATTTAATTTTTGCTTTTAATTTAAAATGATCACAATCTCATCAAAATTATTAGAAAATCGCTCGATTTCATTTTTTAAATCAAAAACAAAAACGATAAAACCTCACGCATTTCAACAAAAAAACAATGCAAGTATTAATAGGCCTAATCATTTAGATGAAGCTAATTAATATGGAAGTACGTACCGTTTTTGTTTCGAGCTTAATTTGTGGTGTGTTTCCCTCCTAGTTGGTGTGAATACTGTCCACGCACGCAGTCAAGTCTTTGGGGAGGCTCCGTGGTTATTTTGGTCTTGGCATCCCGCGATGTCTACATTTCTTCACGCGACGGACCGACACCGATTTAAAAAGAAACATTGTTATTAATCACTTACATAGACAAGTGTTTTAAAGGAAAAATAACATATTCTTGTCATCGTAAAAATGTAATGTAAACAGAACAAAATGAGAGATTTTTAAAAAATGTGATATTTTTAGAATGTTCAAAATCACCGCCCAAAAATGGGTTGTTAAGTTCGGGATAGCTCGTGAGAGTTCGGGCTCCGAGAGTTGTTAGAGTAGTGTGGTATTCTGCCAGCAGAGGGCAGATCTGGTCGGCCATGTTTCAGAGGTACCGGTAGTTGAAGTTTCTCACGAGAGATGGCACTTGGGATACCCTTATACGACGGCGCACACATTCAAATATTATTATAAATTAAAATTTGTGATTTTACAAAAATAAAAATAAAAACTTCTGCTACCTGCGATTCGATTCGCACGGGTGTTTTCAATTTTTACCAATTATTGATGGTAGTCGAAAATAATTAACAATAATCATTCGATGTTATTGACAGTTTTAGAAAGGATGCATAACATTTTTTGTGAAGAGCTAGCCTTTACCTGGAGATTAAATGCCTGTACCCACGATCCAATGTTGTGACAAGAAAGATGGTATTGCATCTGAACAATATATTGTACAGACAGTGGTGGCTCATGCGTAATGTGTGGGACTCTGATTCGACAGGTCACGGTTTCGAAGCCCACCACGGACAATACTGCTTCCGAGTTTTATTCATTCAGCCGTTAGTGCAAATGTAAGGGATTAAGTCCTATTAAACAGCCCTCGGACATTCTTTTCACAATGATTGTTCAAATTCCAAAAGGTACCACATTATAGACACTTGAAGAGGGGCATGCATTGTACCCTATGGGAAGGTTTCCCACGAGAAATTAGAAAAAATAAAGTTATCTAGATAAAGATAATAACTTCAATTGTTAAAAATATAAGATAATATTATGCAGAATCAAAGAGATAATTTTGCATATATCATAGATAATAAAGAAAATATGTGTCAGAAGAATAACCAATAATAAGTAAGGCGACCAGACGTACCGGTTTGACTGGTACAGTACCGTTTTCAGAACACTTGTACCGGTGTCCCGAGAGACTCATTAAAATTACATATTTGTACCGGTTTGCAATGTTGGGGAGAAAGTGTCCTGGTATTTTCTTAACTATACCGTGCATGGATGGATAATGTTTTACTTTAAAAAAATACACTCCTCTGATAAATACTAATAGTAAAAACAATTAAATAGTTCTTCCACTTCCAAAAAGATAATTCATTTTTTCTAGGGGTGTGCGAGTATTTTTAACGATTTTGGTGGAGGTGCCGGGTCGCGCACGTGTGTGAAAACGTAAAAATCGTTAGGCCAAATCTATTTTTGGCGATACCATACCAATGCTGTTTACTTATAATAGTAACCTGAGTCCTTTAGATACAAAATTATAAAATTCATTACGGAAGTTTTGAACTTTTTTGGGGCACAAATAATAAAAATATGTCTATTATGTTTATTTCAACATTTTCATGTAATATCACTTACTGCATGTCACAGCTTAGCACTTATAACATTTGTGCTTGATCATTAAAACGATATAGAGAGGTTACATTTTTAAATCAATTAGATGTTAGAGCCTACATTTACACTAACATAAAAAATAACATTCATATTGTTTATATTCTAAATAATAAATATAGTCAAAGAGTGTATTAGTGAAATTTAAAAATAAGACTAGGTACTCGAGTTATTTTTATTACTCGTTTCGGACTCGACTCGAACTCAAAAATCAGTACTATAGTACACCACTAATTTTCTCAGTCATTATTTGCATTGATTTTGTTTATAGATAATGGAAGATAAAAAGGTACCAATCACACAACTGAACTACGTTTTTGATTAATTACATACCTATACTTAATATTTCGTTGTAAAGACAAAGTGTATTAAAAGTTTAACCATCCATATTATACAAATTAAATGCATTTTCAAATTATCTTTATTCTTATTGATTAGGCCTTCATTAGTATGATGCCCTCATCAGTCATCAATACATTATTATCTACTGAATGTTTGTATTTTGTTTTGTACTATCATTTTTGAACCACTTGATAAAGATTTTATGACTACAAAAATGTACACATTCATATTGAAATACCAGTTCGGACATTTTAAATTTGCTTGAATCTATCATTATCATAATGGGAGTACATCAGTTCTTGTGGCCAAGTAAACAGACTCATCAAAATAAAAAATAATTTATATTTTTACACTTTAAACCGATACTATGTTTCTGTAAAGATGGAACGTAACAAACGTGGTAAGGTTTGACATAGACTCCAAGCCAGTGTTTTTGTTTTGTAAATGTTCGCTCTTTACATGGAAAAAGGCTATTCAGTTCTTGTAGACAATTTCAGTCAGATTATCATCAATATAGCCTATCTATCTTTTTGAAAGCTGGCCTGTGAAACGAAACGAGTAGCACTAACAACGATGGTGCACTGCACTTAATCTTGGATATTATTTACCAATTCAGTGCCAAAACTCATAAGCACTTTCTTCTTTCTCAAATCTTTGTTGTACAGAGTATTACGAATTTAATTCGTTGTCCCGTATTTTTTAGAATCATTGTTCCAAAACTACGTTCCAATTTTGTTGAGGTATACGAATTATTTTTATAATTAAAAAAAAACTCATTGCATATTCAACGATGAGTGTAAGCTATAATATAAGCTTAAAATATAAATAATTATATAAAAAGTATATTTTTTGCCAAACTTAGCACCCAAAATCGTTCAAAAAGTAGCAATAGTGGAAGCTTGCATCAACCCAAAAAATCTCCAAAAATAATTGGTCTTTTCTAAAGACTGGTTAATGATCTTATTCTATAACAACTGTTTTGTGCATATTTGATGTTCGGCGCGTTCTTGTCCTGCAGCCATTAATCATTACATCTGAATACAACTTAACGTACATGATAAAGAAGGACGTCTGTACTCTCCTATCCGATCAGATTCTCAATATTTATCATAGATCAATAAGGAAATGCATAGTTATTTTGGTGTTTTAAACCATTGGACAGATACTTAATTCTAGAAAGTTGAATTTATTTTTTGTTTGTTTTCTATAATCAATTAATGAAAAAGTGATATATGAACGCCTAATATTTCATTTTTAAACAATTATGTAAAATAACAAAAAGATGCGACTAAAATTGTGAGAGATTTGAATCTGCGTTTGTTGGTTTGTTTTAAATTGTTTTTTGTAAAACTCAATTTGAGATCACTGAGCAAAACTGCATGGAGGAGATCTGTTGAACAGAACTTCATCCTCTGGAAGGATGGAGACTCCCCGGGATACGCTCATAACTCACAACTCACAATTCACAACCCACAACTCACAATGTTCTGTAAGCTGTGGCGTAACGAAGGACCAAGGGCCAAAAGTCTCTTGGGGGGGGGGGGAGGCAGATTCCTAAATACTCTTAAGGGCTCATTTATTTCAATCAACGTTCAACAATCAACGTTCAAAGAGAGACGCTATATTTTAGCAATTATTTATCTTACCTTGAAATCCATTAATTTCTACATGCTCAACGCAACCTTTTCAGTTTTTTTGATGTCCAAGTCAGTACAATAATTTTTAGTGCTTTAGTATTTGAATCCGGCGGTATTTTATGGTACAAATTGCAGCCTCTAGAAGTTTAAAGGAAAAGTGTACAAAGCTCAGGCTAGGACTTATAGTACAACTATTAGGTAGCATGAGCGCTTTAAGATACATTCGTCAGTCACACTTGTGTCAATTAGAACTGTGCGGGTAGAGGTTTTGACAGTTTGGATCGGGTTCGGGTACTAAACTGTTTCCGGTTTCCCGGTCAATTCGGGAAAATACGACCGTTATTTAATAATGTACATGAATGGATTAACCATATAAGTTGGATTCATTCTTTTATAACAGATTTCAATTGGCATTCATTTCTGCCATCCACTAGATTTCAATGGGATGGCATTATTGAAAATGTCTGGACCGGCACCTCCACCAATAGTTTGAAAATTCTGGACCGGCACCTCTACCATAACCCCATTTTTTTTACCCGAAAATCGTATACCTTTTTTGTCGATCTGGTCGGCAATCAAATACCGAATCCGATCCGAAATTTGGAAAGCCCTCACACCACTTATATAGTGTCAATAGACAACTAAACTGATCTGCTGTAATGTTTTAGGGATAATTTATAAAATTCGTAGAGAAGTATAATGTAAAACCAGCGAATCAAAACCTCGAGCACTTTTTGGGAGGCACTATGAATAAACAGTGATGTCTGACTATATACCGTATGGGTGGGTTCGACTCCCTGGTATATTAGGGACAGATGCATTTTGGCTAGAGTTCTAACACAAAAGCATTGTTCGTTTGTCCACCACTTTTTACAACATTACTCTGTTACAAATAATCGTTTCTCTGTACAAGTGCAATTACAACCTTCCTTCGACTAATGACATAATATTCTACATAATGATTTAATAATTAATAATTATTTTTCGTGGGAGCCTGCCCAGGGTGCAATTCATGGCCCTCTACAGGTATCTAACTAGGTATGTTGTGGATATAGGACAATTGTGAAGGGATGTCCGAGGGTTATTTAAGAGGACTCAATCCCTTTGCATTCACATTAACGACTGTGGAAAACCTCGGAAAAAACCTTCAGTCAGGATTTCTGGTCTCGGCGGGATTTGAACCCGGGTATTTAAATACATTTATAATGTTATTAAATAACATTCAAAGTAAAATATTACACCTTTTATCCGCATATCCTGTACAGGTATTTTACACCTAGTTGTTATTACCACATTGTGGCAGGACAAACGAAAAAAAAACTATTAGAAACACATGCCTTAGTGGGGCAGGGTTCTCTGGGTTGTGGATTTTGGCCACTACATGTTATTATAGAATAAATGGAGACCAGCTCACCTGCCCTGGGTCCAATATGAGAAGTCATTTATAAACATTGTTTACATTACAGTACCTCTCAGCCCCAGGGTTCGACTCGACAGTTGAAGGATGGTATATATCAGAGTTCATCCTCTTTTCCATCTAGATTAATCTGGTAAAGTCCTGGATTCAACAGAATCTCAATACAACTTTAAGATTGTATGGCTATATCGTATAGGGGAAAATCTCTCATTTGATTAATAAAATGGCGTTATTTTCTTTTAAATGCCAACAGTACTTCCATAATTAGATTACCAGTTTTAAATTATGCATGAAGTTCTATTGCCATCTAGCATTTATATAATATACAGTGTGTTCCATGCCGAGTTTGCAACCAGGTAAACACAGGATCTAGGATGTGAGCGGAGGGAAGTTCTTTGCAGACTCTGCTTGTAATCCATCTGTTTGTAACATATTTTATAAAAGTGATATTCAGGACAAGCCTGCAGCATAGAGTAGAACTCGTAAGTGTCTGGGGATGGCTCTAAGAGTAATAGTTGAGCTATAAAATTGTTATTGGTAAATGTAATGAAACGAAATAATAAAATGTAATATTATGTACAAAATTCTTCTTTATATAGTACATTGTTCTATAGATGGTTTCTTTAATATTTTGGCTGTTCTTATAGTCGGTTTTAATGTTTAATCATTCGTTGTCAGGGCTATAGGTAGTACACAACAATTACAATGCAATTTACATTATATATTTCAAATAATATATATTTTTATGTATAACAAGCATAATCTAAGATTATTTTAGTTAGCGTACATTGCCGAAATATTAAATGCATGTGGTACACACAACAATGAAATGTTCATTGTTAAGGCTGTGTGGATAGTCTCTCACTTCTATTGATCTTTTATGTTATTGACTTCAATAACAGTAGATCTTTGAGATTTTTTAAGTTTTTCAAAATTTCGCTCCATCCCCACCTCAAGAAATTTTATACGGCAAATCGAAAACTTCAAAACATAAAATATATAAAAAGAAAATAATATAAACTTTTCTGACCATTTTTTAATGGGGGCAAGGTCTGATGTTTTTCAAGGGGTGGGGGGCTGATTGAAAGCTAACTCTGAGCATCACTAAGCAAACAGCACCAAAGTATAAAAATCTCATATAAGTCTACTGCATATTGAAGAGGAGATAATGGAAATACATAATAAACGTATAGGAGGGTTATTAATAAAGTGTGACTTATACTGTGATCAGTTTGTTCAAGGAAAAGAGTTGTCTTTGGTATTCACCTACACAGTACTGAGAGTTATATTGTTCCACAACAAATGTGCACACACATGTTGTCTCGATCAAGGTCAAATTCATGGCAAAAGAAGTCTTCACAACAACACTTTTTGGAATTGAATACCACCTAAATCAGTTCTTGTAACCATGAGAGACAAAAAATAACGTTTTCTTGTTTTTGCTACAAAGAAGTCCAGCAAAATATAGCACTTAATTAATACATCTTTTAACATACAGTGAAAATTTGACAATTCTCAGTTTTATAATTTTATAATTTACATAGAAGTATCATTTACTGACACTGACAATTGGCCACAAATGAAATGACTTATAATAATTCTAATAATTAAAATAATATACAGTTACAGGCGTGTGAGGACCTTGTAGGGTGATTCGATGAGGGGTGGCACTGAGGAGGGGGAGGAGAATTATTTACAACAAGGAATTGGCCTAAAGTTGCATATACACTTGCCTCAAGGAGGACTGAACCTACGTTTACGGTAAATAATAGGCCGCCAGATCAATCTCTTGCTGTACAGCCACTGTTTTCTGATCATCCATACGTGATCGGACTTGCAGAATCAGAACCAGCACAGTCACACGCTTTTTCAAGTAAAGTGATGGATTTATTTTTTATTTTATGTGTTTGTCTACTTCTAACTATAACGACACTGCTTAAAAATTCAGTCCGTTCAAATTTGAGCTGAAACACAATTTATGCACGATGATCAAGCGAAAGGTCAAAGGGGGGGATAATCCACCCTCGTCATAATTTCATCCCATACTACAATGTATACAAGGGTATATGAGGGTTGAAGAGGCGAGGAATGTAAATCAGAATCAGGATATAGGTATCTGGAGGCAAGTCGTGAAAGTATCTTTGTTGTCATTGTTATGCTTTCATTATAATAAAGTGAGCAATAAAACGATGGCAAATTACCCTGAAAGGCGAACCATGTTGCCGTCTATAGTCAATGCCGCAATAACAACTGAACTTCTCATGTTAATCCTCACACAGCACATCAGAGAAAACTGGCTCATGACAGTTTCACTTATAACGCTGATTTACAATCAGTTTATCGACATTTACAATTAAATATACAATGATTTAAGTACACCGAGATTATTAAACACCAAACTTTAAAATTACTTTCATTCATTTTAAATTATTTAAAAGTAGTTTTAAGTCCATCAGTCAAAATGAATTGTGATCTGAAATAGTAATAAAGTAAACTCTGTTGTCATCTAGGAGGGGGGGGGGGTCAAGGGGTTGGGGTAGGTGTCATACATAGAGGAGGTTGCTATAGTAAGTAGAGGGTGGGGTGAATATGGCGGTATAAGATAGGGAGGGTACAGGATCTATGCTGTGAGTTGGCGTAGTCATGGAGGTTGCTGCTATTATAGGGTGGCAGGGCAGAGGGTAAAGGGCTTAATGATGCTAGGGGTTGGGGTAGGTTTCGTACCTAGGGTACATGCAGGTGGCTGCTAAAGTAGGCGGGGAGTGGTAGATAGGGAGGTACAGGATCAATGCTGCGAATTGGTGTAGTTGTCATGGAGGTTGCTGCTAGTAGGCGACTAGGCGGGGGGTGGCGGGATAGATGGCACAGAGTTCAGTGCTGCGAGGGGTTGGGGTAGGTGTCGTACCTAGGGTACATGGAGGTGGCTGCCCAATATGCCGGGGGCGCGGGGAACCCTGCCCCCGGGGGCGGCGGGGGTGGTAGGATGGAGGGTATCTTGTGAGCTCCGGTGGTGGGGTAGAGCGCGGCACCCAGCTCGCTCTGGTGGTGGTGGTACTTGGTGTAACTCGAGGCCTCGGTGCTACCGCCCTGAGCTTGAGCCTGGCATGCGGCCATCAAGCCGTGGAAGTCAAACTTGTAGGCATACCGCTTCCCGTGCACCTTCGTCATTATGTTCTTGTCGTAGTAATACCTGCAAACAAGATTTAAAATATCTGTAATTAATCTACTTAGAGGAAACATTTGTCCCGTTTCTGGGGACTAGGCATCCGCATGTAGTGATATAAAAAAAGGATAAGACTATTGCAATGCCCTAGAAGAATGCTACGAGAATGGAAGGAGAGAGGTTGGGGGTTGAATGTTCTGAATTGGGAAATATATGTAATTATTTTCATCAGCAACTGGACTGACGATCTCCTTACCTGAAAGCTAGGGTTATCTTGTTGTCAGTTAGTATATGGGCTTGGACTGATGTACTGCTCACCTTAAAGCTCTACTCAGCTTGTCATAGTTCATGTTGGGCTTGGACTTGGACGGACGGTCTGCCTATCTTGAAGCTAGGGTTATCTTGTTGTCAGTTAGTATATGGGCTTGGACTGATGTACTGCTCACCTTAAAGCTCTACTCAGCTTGTCATAGTTCATGTTGGGTTTGGACTTGCGTTCCCCCCACCGTCTAGCCACCTCGTCCGGGTCGGTGAGTTTGAACTCGCCATTGGTGCCCTCCCATGTGATGCAGGCAGCATTGGACGAATCGGAGAGTAGCTCCAGTAGGAACTGCCACAGTTGGATCTGGCCCGAACCCTGGGCCACCAATCGACTGCTTGCCGCGTTTAGTAGCTGATATGGATCTGCACATAGATTACATGCTTGATTAGGTACATACATGGAGACATGATCTTTTTTATCCTTGATACTCCAAACTATACGTTATATGCAGTTAGGTATTGATTTCCCGAGCTGTGTGGGAAAGTGGTACAACTCGCGGAACGAAAAAGACGATTACTTTTTGTATTTAGTTGTCGCATGTGTGATGTAAATGTGCTGTTTGAGACGCCTAATGGTGTTGGTGAAGATTAATAACAATTAAGCAAAACCGATAGAGGTAGCTTACTCATGCGTACCTAACGCGCGAGCTGATGTAGGAGGTCGTCGAATCGATACCCGCTACCGTCATTCGTGCTTGAAAGTTTTTTTCCAGTTTTATCTCAGTCATTCATGCGGATGTTGGGGTAAAGTCTCCTTAAGTAGCTCTTGGACTTTGCCTTTACAACTACCTCATGTAGTTTATTTTATACCAATGCAATTTATGCAATTGAACTTTATTAAACCTTTGTACCCGTATAATTATGGAGTAAAGCTTTCCTGTCCATCCATGCAACCGTCTATTCGTGTGTAACGTCTCACGATGAAATCCGAACGTGAATTCATGTTGACAAGCTCTTTTCATTTCCCTACGACAAGGAAGATACATAATGTTTCTGGTTACCCTGGAGATTAGGGGGGTGAAGCTAGCTCCCTAAACTCTTTTCCTCCACCTGAAGAAGCGATGAACAATATTATGTTTTTGTATCCCTCTTTGTACTCGGCACCTCACAAAAAACGATATTTGAAAAGTATATCTAGCTTTGCTCCCTTTTTTGGGTAATCTTACACGTTGTACTGCATGTTAATGGTTTTTGGTTAAGAGTTCCATTTTTTAACTTAAGATACGTCAACGTGTTTTTAAATTCCTTGATTCCTTCCCTAAGTTCCTGTTACATTATGCTGCAAGCTGAAAATTAAATATACGAAAAATATTAAGAGTTCCATACTGATTTTGACTACCATTTCTTTGTTTGCTATAATACAATTCTAAACTACTAAGACTTGGTATGGATAACAAATATTTGGGGGATACGAAGAATTTTGTAACAAATTATCAGTAAATATAAATCGTAACGGAGCAAATTTTGTCATGAATGGAATACCTGACGTATAAGTAAGGGCAATAAGGCCTCAGTAAGGGGTAAGGCCTATAACGATTGAGGATAATGATGGTGGCGTCTGCAAAAAGCTACTTCCGGACATCCTGACTGACGTATAACATGGGTCGGGGCCACGTTAAATTAAGTAAAATAACTTTTTTTCCTCAACTACTAACTATATTCAACAAAATCACGGTCTTAAACCACTATACTTTGTTCGTGAATCACGATTTCTAGGCAGCCACCGTGGTCTGTGACGTCCATGACATTGCTTATGCGGAAACAACAGCTAAGTTATACGTTGTAAAATATGGTTGTGGAGAGGAAGTATTTACAATATATTCCAAGAACGAATGTGTTTATTATCTTGATTTTCTTGCTGTTCGTGGAGACGACTCGAACTCGACTCCAAAGCTTTAGGTGCTGACTTAAAATTTTCTATAAACTCGATGCAATCCCTAATTTGTAAGCTATATATATATATATATATATTTTAATTGACTATACTGTATATGGGATCAGAAGACCAATGTAAAGGAAAGGGCATAAAGGGCTGAAGGGCCCTTTCTGTATCCTGTAACACAAACGTTATACTAGAACAATGTATCAAAGAGATCACTCCGACGACACATGAAGCGCACGACTTACGATTGAGTATAGGTTTCCTGATTTGGATTGGATTGCACCACTTCCTGCCCTGATTTCCCTCAAACTCGACTGATGAAACAAATAAAATACTAGGAAAACGCTAAAAGCCCGCCGCGTTGATGGATGAGCTTTTTAAAGTTTTTAGTTTGCGTGGGATATCTTTACTTTTGCAAGTGCTTTGTTTTGCTACCTACGCATTGTAAGTGATTGTTGTCAAATTTCTTTTGTTACCTGTCAATTGGTATTATTTACCGTAAAAACTTATATTAAAAGCTTTATTTCTATGGATTCTGGCTAACTTTTTCAACTTTTTCTTTTAAAAGGTACTAATCACCATAACCTTAATGTCCATGTATAATATGAACGTTGAAGGCCCACCCGTTTGGTCAGAATTGGCCCAAATGGCACGAAAATATCGCACTAAAAGTCAAAAAACTTATATTAAAAGCTTTATTTCTATAGATTCTGACTAACTTTTCCAACTTTTTCTTTCAGAAAGCAATACATCACCATTACCTTAATGTCCATGTGAAATATGAACGTTGTAGCCTCACCCGTTTGGTCAGAATTGACCCAAATGGCACGAAAATATCGCACAAAAAGTCAAAAAACTTATATTAAAAGCTTTATTTCTATAGATTCTGGCTAACTTTTTCAACTTTTTCTTTCAGAAAGCAATACATCACCATAACCTTAATGTCCATGTGAAATATGAACGTTGTAGCCCTACCCGTTTGGTCAGAATCGGCCCAAATGTCTCGAAAATATCGCACTAAAAATCGAAAAAAATCGTAAAAGTGCGATATTCATGAGAAATATTTCTTCGATTGTATACCCAAAAACGTGGCACGTCTAAGTTCAGAGATTTCGAAGGTCCCCTTCAATTTTCATCAAGATCGCATATGCCGTTTGCCCGGAATCGTGCGAACAAACAGACAAAAAAACAAAAAAACAAACAAAACAAAACAAAAACAAAAAAACAACCGAGCTAAATTTTTTGGGGGGTCAGTGAAATTGAAGTCTTCGCTTCGCTCATCCATAAAACGCATCAACTGACGTAATTTCATTGTGATCAATGATTCCGTGCTCTTTGAAGAGATCTGATTGGAAGTTACAAATATTTAATGCTGGAAAAGTTGAGATTGTTGATAGACATATTTTCAAAACTCAAGTGCATCGGGCTGATGGCAACTGTACCTATAATAAAGTGCGCACTCTTTATAGACTTTGTTGGGCAATAAAGTCAGTTAACTTCCTGGGTCGTAATAAAACAAAAAAACACTTTCAGCAACATAGGCGTATTTGTATTTAAAAAATCGACATTCAAAATCATATTTCAGAAGTATAGGCACATGTGTTTCAGCAGTCAGTATTGAGTGGGTATATGGTGCAATTATTTGTTATCCTCACATTTAAATGCGAAACCATACATATTTTCGGCATGTTGTTAAAAAATACTGTTTTATCACTGCATAGATCGACTATAAGTAACACTCTATACACAAACAAAGCTTTTTCGTAATTAAGCGTAAGTATGTATACAGTAAGGTACATCGGTGACTTAGTATAAATTATTGGGGTAAAGGTGAAGTTGTGTGAAGGTAATGTCCGGGCTTTCAGTCAGGATTGCTGGTGGTGGGATTCGAACGCGTGATATCCTGAATCAAATTCTCCCGCGAGCTATACATATGTCGGTAACTGTCTCTAATATTCCTCCGACTCGTGCGTTGGCGAGAAAAGAGAGGGTGCAAAAAGTTACTGCATTAGGGGGATGTATGATGAGACGACTGATGAGTCGTAAACATATGCTAGGAGGCCCCTGCTATTTATATTCTCAACGTATTACTTTGATATTGCGATAAAAAGATTAGATTAGGCCTATCATTTGTATAACGGATATACCCCTAGAATACACCATTAGAAAGCCTACGACAAAATATGAGACGGATAGGCCTATGCCTGTACATTAACGTGCAAAACATATGTAAATCAGCAAATGATAAGTAATCGGATACAGTTGTGTCATCACACATCGTTTAGTTGATGTTAACATCGTTGATGACGAGCAAAACTAGTTATACATATTATGTAAAACAGGTTTGAAACTGCATATGAGGAAAAATAGTTTGATTTGACATATTAAATATTTGAGAAATCGTATATTTTACTCGTCATTTCGATGTGTTTGTTTTATTAAAACTGATGATGTTTTTATATAGGCCCAATGCCAATCATGATTCTTTGCAGGGAGGTTAAATGAACAAAAATGGAGGAGCAATTTGTGGTTTGAAGGCTGATTGGAAGCGGCGACGTTTCATATTTCAATGTGTGTCAACATTTTTACTGGGAAGTGTGTGGATGGGTACCATGGTCTCAATTAATATAATATAACATTTATAGAACATAAGTTTAATATATGCACTATCTAAAAATTTTACAAGGCTAAAATGAATATCAATCAGGGCCATGGACATTTATTTGTTATATATATGCAAAATTAAACGTGCATGAAATTGTGGAACAAGTGTCAACAGTCAACACTTTTTTCCAAATTTACCTGCGTCATTGATGCTTCATTCTAAGAACTATAAGCAAAAGTGGCACGAGTGTTATAAGATGCACTGTGTGATTTACTGGACAACGCAATATTTATTGTGGTGTAATTTTGTTGTGACATTGTTTTTATTGTTACATTGTTGAAATTTAGTTTTTGAAACTCTCCTATAAGAGCATCATCTGCTGTATACTAACTGGGTTCAGATACCAATCAAATAAATAAACAATCTAAGGGATGCAGTCACAAATTCGTAAATAAAACAATCGATTTTATTAAGAAATTTGTGACATCTCCGTAATCTTTGCGACTTTTTGGATGAGCGAAGCGAAGACTTCAATTTGAGGGGACCTTCGAAATCTCTAAACTTAGACTTGCCACGTTTTTTGGTAAAATCGATCAAATATTTCTTATGATTATCGTCCTTTAACGATTTTCTTTCGATTTTTAATGAGATATTTTCGTGATATTGGGCCCGCTACCGGGCAAACGGCAACTCCGATCTTGATGAAACTTTATGGGAACGTTTAAAATCACTGAAATTATATATGTTGTGATTTTAGACATTTGAAGAAATATTTCCCATAGAAATCGTACTTTTACGATTTTTCCCCCAATTTTTAATCGCCGATAATCAACCATAAAAGCTCATTCATCAACGCGATTGGAAAAATTGTTAGCGAAGCGGCCTAGTGAATAAAGAAGATCATTTATTAGATTCACCCAGATGTTTTAAAACAAATTTTCATACTGGATCCTGGAACGCATAATAGTTTAGTTCCTCAAATCTCAAGTTGAACGGGAAAATTGTTTACGAATTATATACAATGATTTATATACTTTGGATTTTCAATTTGTTTACATTCTGGGCCATGATTGATTAATGCACATTCTTTGCAACAAAAATATTTCAATATAACGTTTCTTAATTCACGTTTTATGCGAATTGCGAAATATGTATCCGTTCAGCTGCAATCATCAGAAAACTCAAAACCCAAATATAGGCGTATATCACTGTGAGAGACTGCTTATGTGCGAAACAAAGAAACTGTTCATGGGAGATCGACGTGTTGCAATCCTGACTGAAAGTTTCCACCAACGGTTTCTTCAGGTAACAGGATAACTCTTAGGGACCCAAAATATACCCCTAGGACATTCCATCAACTTATATCCTCACCTCACGAGGGCTGTTGCCTCATGGTCGGTTATATCTCTACTTCAAACAATTTAGTTTGATAAAAGGATGCTTCCGACAATAATCATGAGCAGCATAGTGAGCACCGGCCTGCCACTGCCACTACACTTCATAATCTTTATCTTTACCTTGACGCGACACCCACTTGTGCATGGCCTCAAAGATTCCCACATATTTGTCTATATATTTTAAATAGAAGCATGCGCGTCCACAGGGGGAGGCAAGGTGACGAGAAACAATTTTATAGTGCAAAGTAAAGTCAAGTGAAAATAAAGTCAAAAGATGACAATTATTTACGTCAGGCACTAATTCATCTTTCCATAAAAACTTTAAAAAATCCGCCTTGAGGATAAAATATTGAGACTTTTTGTTTCGAAAAATACATATTAAAACCTAAATTGGTATTCTTTTAAAGTCAAATAGCAAAATTATCTGAAGTCAAAAAATGGCAGCAATATATTTATTTTTAACATATGTCACTTGATCCTCTCTTTCAAAATAATACCTAAATAGCTCGCAAAAATTTTCGCTTCAGGGCTAGTTCTCCCCCCCCCCCCCCCCCCTATAAAAATCCTGCGGACGCCCATGGATACAAGTACAGCTATAGTAATAACTACAATGATAAGCATGGGTAAGGGAGTACCCGAAATGGGGTGGGAAGTAGCAAAAATATATCTTTTGGTGGAGGTGCCGGGTCCATGATTCTCCCCTTTGGATTTGGCAGTCCTTTCCCCTGCCCGGAGGGTCACCAAAACTACTCTGTATCATTATTGTTGGACCAACAAAGTAACGCAAGGGAAATAGAGGCCATTGTTCAATTTTTATCGTGAGACGTGACAAACGCACAGGTAGACAGACGGACAGAGAGACGAACAGAAAGATGACGCTTTGCGTCTTATACGGTAAAAATAGATTTCACCCCCGATTGAAATGTGTTTTTGTTGTCATTGCTCTTAAAGGGGCTATTACCCCCCCCCCCACAAAAAAAAAAAATTCTCTGTATAATCTAGAATATAATACTATACACTAAAATGACCGTTTAAAAATTATAGAATTTAAAAAAGAATGATACTGAAATTTGCGAAAACTAAAATTTTGGGGAATTTCTTAAATCGGCTTTATCATGCTTCTTTTTTGTTCCGCATAGATACTATAGAGCACCGCATACCAATCTAAAGTGGCCCTAGGAAACTGTGCCCAAATATACTCTCAATCACGCAAAAATATGCAATAACAAAACGACATCCCTTCTTGGTAATCAGCATATTTTGACCGAACCACTTGCCCAAATTACAAAACCAAATATATCAGATTTACAGAAAAGACTGTTGAGTATACGTCAATAATGGCCAATATTTTTTTGATCGAAATCCTCCAAGGTCACGCTATAAAGATCGTCCCCATGTTATTTCTTATGGGAGATTTTAGCCGAGCTCGAAAAATACCAAGTTTGACATTTTTTCGGGTCATGGATGGACCCAATGACTTTTCTACTACTTGGTAATTCATACCTAGTTAGCCTGAGTGAAATATATTTTTGAGTTTAGTGGGTGAACCCGAGGCCGTCGCTAACTCACTTCGTTCTCAGGCCGTAGCCTGGCTTTGGTGACGTCACGCTAGTGGGCCGACTGTGCAGCGCGCCAGCAGCTGCCGCGTGTTGTTTAGATAGGCGTGCGCTCAAAGACCTTTCCACAATTTTTGAGACTAGGATATGTGGTAGATGTATATACAGTAAGTAAATGTTTCTGCAATGAAACTAACTATATTTGAAGCAATTATTAACTGGATTGGAATTTTTTCTAAGCGTTTTAACTGCACTTATCTTAGAAGTTAGAAATCACAACAAAACGCATAATCCTGTTTATATTCACAGCAAACGAACTATCTCTTTGGTAATTATAATGTAATATGTATCATTATTCATGTTAATTAATATACTTTTTATATAAAAATATATAATTAATACATTTTAATAATTTCCAAGAAACTACTTGTTCCTGTTAACCTCTCCGATTTCACTGGAATAACATAATAAGTTTTGTATTTTATTACATCAACATAATATACACACGCATGTAAACATGCTTAGTATATAATATCAACATTTTTATCCGCATCATTAATAACTTTCATTTGATACCCATATTGACAGTATAAATTCCTTTTATTGAACGAACTGAGTGTTATCAAATTACTGCTAATTAGACACACGCAAGGAAAACAATATAGATAAAATCTGTTCAACGTATTAAAGCACTCTGCATTTTTATTTTCTAACCCAAAACTAGCAAAAAAAATACTCACATATAATTATAATAAAAATTGCTTTATTACTAATGTAATTTGATACAAACGTATTAGTTCTGTCCTTTATTTGCGATACCTGACATAAAAAAATTGATCGAGGTGTGGTCATTAATTTTTCATATAACAAAATTGTTTGGCAAAACCAATTGTTGAAAAATTACTTTACTAAAGAATAACTACACATTATAAAATAAAATAAATACATTTTATTTAGAGTCTACCCACTCAGTTATATAATTGATTTTCAGTGGGGGACTTCAAATCAAAGCGACCAAGCCAACCCTGCAGGCCCCGACGCAATCGACGAGTGAACGATAACCAACCAAAGATCGATATTTTTAATAGGTAATATAGCAATCAGTGGTATGGACAGTGCGAACACCCGCGAATCAACGCCAGAATCAACAAGGCCGATTCAGAATAACTCTGAAATTTATTGTGCTATCGTTGCTAGGACGGCTCCAAAGTCACCGTTTACAAACTCCTAAGACAAGAACTAATGGACCTAAGTCCAAATCAGAAGTTAAAAACTTCTGACTGTAGCGAGAATCGAACCCTTGACCTTCTGCATTGGAAGCAGATACGCTAACCACAAGACTAACGAGCCACAAATCGTTAATTAATTGTAGTAATAGGGGGGGTCGCAGAGCGGTAAACTTTCATTCGGCATATAAAGATATGCATAACAAACAATATCCGAAGAAGAAAAAAATCTGTAACTATTATTCCCGGGTCAAATGGCTATTTGATCGGGGTAGGTGCAACGAGTCTCGTATGGTGCCTCGCTACCGAGCAACGCAAGTCGGCCCACTAGCGTGACGTCACAGCACAACTCGCAGCGCAGTCTCCGGCCTGTACGTTAGCGACGGCCTCGGTGAACCCCTTTAAACAATGATATGGTGGTCAAGGGGACGGGGGACGGGGCTAGCTCCTAACTAAGGGGCCAATATTAGATTTGGTGCTATTCTAAAACTTTTCTGTCAGAAATATTTCGATAGCCCATGTACCATGGCATTAGTCCCCCCCCCTCCTCCCCCCCGGATAAACGTAAGACAAGTTGAGAATTTCTGTAAAAACATAATATGTTCAGTTCAGTTGAGTGCAATAAGTTTGTCATAACTTTTGTTTTAAATACAGTAACGGGTATCCTTAAAAGTAGAATTATAATGTGTCCATAGGGGAGAACGCTTTTACGTCATCAAATGGCAGAATATGATGTGGGCTTAGCTGTCATTCAGCTGCTGATAAAAGATGAGAGTATACGTGCATAAAGCTGGAAGGGCTGAGTCGTTTTAGAAGAACGGGTTCGGGTACCCAGTCAGCTATAGGAAAAACCATTTAGCTACAGATATAGCTTACTAGGTATAAGACCGAGCCCCTAGATTTGCTTCTTTCTGTCTCTCTGTTTTGGATACTCAACTCACATAACAGTGCTTGTGTTATTCCTGTATGCATCAGCAGTATACAGTCTGTCTATCCAACCATATGTGTGTGCGTATGTGTGTCACGTCTAACGATAGAAACATACGTCACCTCTGAATCTGATTGACAAGTGTTTTTTTTGTTGAGATTGTGATAGCACCAGGGGGCGGGTTCCACTAACCCGGCACCTCCACCAAAAGCAAGGAGATTTGTCGTTGTATAACAATGAAGCTTCGCTACCCGTGCTTTTATTACGTATGTATTGCGTGGGAATGTATATGTATTGGATCTAGTCCACCATGTCACTTATGGAAGAAAATAATATTTTCTTGCGAGTTGGCAGTTGGCAGTTGGCAGTTGACACATAGCTATTCACTTGGCCAGGAAGTATCCGAAGAACACGAAACTTTGCAAAGTGGTCAATAAAGCCCACATGCAGGTACAGCCGTACACTTGAATATTATCGATATTTCGCGTTAATTAGACAGAAATCACGAATATGGACAATTTTACACAACAAAAAAACGTGAAAATGTTGTTTATTTGAAATTAATTTTTTTAAAGATCATTCCTGCTTCCATGACAACTGTCCAAAATTCCAATCATCTATGATGTCAGTCGGCCGAGCAAACAGGAATTTCCTAAAACACCTAAGATGATATCCTACAATTCGAACAATAGATTATTATAAACCTGATCTACAATTAAATTAAAAAACTACCATCAGATTTTACTGGCAAGAAGCTGACGAGGATAGCAACATGACTTAAAATTTGTCAAAATGTATAGTGGGCCGCCTACATCCTACAATTTCTCCGATTAAGGAATTTTAAAAATTGAAAAAAATACATTATACATGTACGTTAACGGAAGTACCTAAAATAAGTAGAGAAGCTTACCGTTATGCAACGTTATATCTATTTAACAATTTTGGTGGAGGTGCCGGGTTACTCAAAAAAATATATTTTTATTTTGAGGCACTGGAATTGGGAACAGAGAATATTAACTTTAAAAAAATCCTTTTACGGTAACTTATACTCAACCTTGACTAGATGTTAGTTTATTTAGCGTACCGTTGTAGAGCATGGTGGGCAACTTGGCTCTCGCTCTCTGGTGGACGGCGTTAGCAAGGCGCCGAGCATTAAACAGTTCCAACTCGGCAGTCGGCAGGCGCCACATAGCACACTGGCATGCACTATCACTCCCACATAACTGTACCCGCGGGAACTTTTTAATTTTACTATTCGACGAAACAATTACACGATTATTTCACAATCGACATTTTAAATAATACACACGGGCCTGCCTTATGTGTGAAAACCCGTACATTCCATTTTAGAGAGAAAGGAAACAATGAGAATCACGGTCAAGTTCATACTTGTTAGAATAATAAAGTGTTTAACAGATGGTTCACACTTAACTAAACCGAAAATTTTTCCTTAGACCAATCAAATTTCCTCCAAGAAAATTTCTCGTATTTAGTTTCGAAAACGATTTAAGATGTGTGTTGTAGAACCTTGCCACATCCACACGAAGCCGTAACAGAACTAACCATGATCGGCTGGTGAAGTCAGGGGTGTGATCGCCCTCCTCCCCCCCCCCCGCACCCCTTCGCCCATCACCAGCACCCCTAGCACGCGCGCACGACGGACCAACACAATCAGAATCAATTATACGGTTTTTGACAGCCACTTGTAAGATCAACTAGGTCGTTTGGACCGATGTAATCTTTGCCAGACGAAGAGCCGAGTCGCATAATAAAAACATTAGCTTTAGGAAGCTTTGAGTTCCTTGTCCCCCACTACGATAGCAGGCTGTGACTGCACCCACCACTACAATCTGTTGCACTAGCTATAGGAAGCTGTGAGTTCTCTGCCCCCCACTACGATAGCAGGCTGTGACTGCACCCACCACTACAATCTGTTGCACTAGCTATAGGAAGCTGTGAGTTCTCTGCCCCCCACTACGATAGCAGGCTGTGACTGCACCCACCACTACAATCTGTTGCACTAGCTATAGGAAGCTGTGAGTTCTCTGCCCCCACTACGATAGCAGGCTGTGACTGCACCCACCACTACAATCTGTTGCACTAGCTATAGGAAGCTGTGAGTTCTCTGCCCCCCACTACGATAGCAGGCTGTGACTGCACCCACCACTACAATCTGTTGCACTAGCTATAGGAAGCTGTGAGTTTTCCTTCCCACACCGATAGGAGTTTAATTGGATTATAATATATTAAATGCTAATGCTGCTATGAAATCAATTGCTCAAAATAATAAAAAATATGTACTTACCAAATAACAGTAGGCCTACAGGGTTATGTTTTATGGATTAGTATGGATAGCACAAAACAAAAACTTTAGATTCTTTTATCGTATTTTCTATGACTTTGAGGTAACTATTAAGCTGCAGTCTGCTAGACTAGAAGACCCCAAATTTGCTCACGTTTCCCATGACGGGATAGGGGGTCAGGTTGAACAGTGTCACCTTTGCGCCACTTTCTGACACGCCTGTGGATAGGTAGTAAACAAGCCTATAATACACGTTCTCAGTGCTAACATTCACATACCAAAGTATATAGTTCCTCAGACAGTCACCGCGCCACCTTACGGTACGCCTGCAGACGGGCAGTTTGCTAGCCCGCAATACACGTTTTTATAGGGACCTGATGTTGAAACAATGTAATCACCATGTTCGCTATTGTAAGTGGTCTCGTGTTTACTGAATGAGGAAATGTTATGAATACCCTCATGGATAGCAGTATATAAACTGAAACTTAATATATAAGCAAAACGATAGAAATGTTGTTGTAGACTAAGCAATTACTATCGTATGGAACGACATTGTATAGCGAAACCCATTGTAAGGATTGATAACACTGAACTTGAAATCGTGAATTAGTTGAAGTATCTAGGGTTTATTACTGGCAATAAGTTATAGACTTCATATTACATATTAATCACATGGTCTAGAAAATAAAGAAGATATTATTCTTTAGGAGGATGTGAGGTATAATTGTCAGTCATTCTGGACATGAATATAGAGATAGGTGGAGAGGGATATGATAGTATCATTACTAGGAAAACGCCAAAGTCGTTGTTAAACGAGTGAGTGACCATGTATATAGTATCCGGTATCATTCCCCATACTGGGCTAGATCGAGCCTTAGGTATATGGGAGAAAAGGCGATGTTCCCGGGTACTCAACACATGGCTCACTCACTCGTTTAACAACGACTTTGGCGTTTCCCTAGTTATTTAAATTGGACATTTAAAATGCGAATCATGTTCAAAACATATTAGCGTGAAACATTACCAAATTTCCAAGATAAAACAAAATCACCTAAGTTTTATTACCCATTTAGCACCCCTCAAAAATAATATGTGGGTGTAAAAATATAAAAAAAGTTCGAGCTAATGGGTATCGAACCCCAACGCTCCGTGCGGTAGTCTAAATGCTTACAAATAGGCCATGCAAGCCACGTATTGTCCCACTAGCTGCTACAAAACAAATGCTAAAGATATTTTAAAAATCACATTTTAATTTATTGTAGGATTAAATCGCAATGAATCTAGCTGATTTTGTTAGCAGTTCTCAGTAAACTCGTACCGGATGTCTGTTTAGAATTTCAGCTCGATCTGTTCAGCGGTTCGGCTGATTTTCGACGTACAGACAGACAGACAGACAGACAGACAGACAGACAGACAGACAGACAGACAGACAGACAGAATCACAGAATGAGAGCCGTTCGAGTTGAATGGAGACACTCGGTCGCTCCGCTCCCTCGTTTAATTAAGCTACAAATTGAATTTGGAGCAACATGTCGTCTCATGCGTAGAAAAATTACATTTAAGTTTAAGAAGAGTAAGTGCTTCAGAACAAGTTGGTTTTTCAATGTGAAGGAAATTTTTACCGATACTCGATTGCAGCAACCTGGAATCACTGATCAAAAGTAAAAAAATTCTGAGCCAGTTTTACAGAAAAGAGACAAAATTACAACCGAGCGTTACATGTTATCGTCTTTCTATAAACAATTGTTGGCAATGTGACGTCTTCAAATTTTAAAAAAAGTTCAAAATGAGTAGTGTTTATAGGCTATTTAAGAACCAAAGATTTATTTTTGATTGGGGCCCGTAGAAGCAAAAATGTGTGTGACAAAAAAATAATAAGTAATTACGCAATCCGGGGTGAAGCAAATGTCTTGATAAGTATAGGTAATAGAGTATAGGTATAATTTAAAAGCGAAGGTCCTCTATACATGCATTTCTTTTCTGTACGTTCCGTCCGTGTATATATCACGACTCACGATCGCCCTTCAACAAGGATGATACAGAATGTTGTTAGGTGATCATGGGGGATAGGGGGCTGCAGGGATAGACCCCCAGAAAGTTTGCATATCCATATGCCCGGCACCTCCACCATTAATGGAGACTGACTAAGAAAAGCGAGGAACCCCAGAATGTTTGCATATCCATATGCCCGGCACCTCCACCATTAATGGAGACTGACTAAGAAAAGCGAGGAACCCCGGAAAGTTTGTACATCCATATGCCCGGCACCTCCACCATTAATGGAGACTGACTAAGAAAAGCGAGGAACCCCAGAATGTTTGCATATCCATATGCCCGGCACCTCCACCATTAATGGAGACTGACTAAGAAAAGCGAGGAACCCCAGAATGTTTGCATATCCATATGCCCGGCACCTCCACCATTAATGGAGACTGACTAAGAAAAGCGAGGAACCCCGGAAAGTTTGTATATCCATATGCCCGGCACCTCCACCATTAAATTTAAGAACAACAAGCGATGAACAATAACGGCGAGTGGTGCTCCCTGGGTCCTCTGGTACCCATGCTTGTTCAGCTAAGCCAAGCAGGCAGGCTCGCCTGCTCATCCCGCTACGCGGCCTGGCCTGGCGAGGGGTCGGCTACCGGATATCCGACTAAAGGTTTCTTGGAGGGATTTCAACTTACTTAATATTCTCTCCGAGCGCAACACCTCACTTGTCACACAAGCCACATCCTTCCGAGATCCAAATATTTCCTTCCTCTCTCCTCATTGGCCGGGTAAATGTTAGGGGCACGCCCCGACAAAATCTTCTTTAGCAACACTTGAAAGCCCTTACCTTCTCTTGCCACCAGCTACCACTGCACTAAAACCTAGACCTCGTTCTCCAATTGAGGGGGGGGGGGGTTGTTACGCGAATATCCTAACTGGGACTCAAACCGATCCGGGGCATGTTTTGATTGACCAAATACTAAGAGCTTTCCTATGTCTTCACAGGCAACTCACGAGGATACTGAAATGTTCATTTTACTGCTATGGAATAATTCCAACAACTTGACTCTTTCCCCCTATACATCTTGATCGATGCGCTTATACTGCTGATATTATTGGTTTTACGAGCTAAGTCCGTCCCTGGTGTTGCCTCCACTCTATGGAAGACTACCAACACAGCTACGGTCTCCTTCACGGGGACTGTTCACAACGCATACATGAGCGGTTGAGCGATCTACAGTCTCGATATACGATCTACATGGTCTACTTCATGGTTTACACGGTCAACTGTATGATCTAGACTGTACTTTAAGGTATATAACAATGCACTTGGTCTTAGGGTCTACTGCACAGTCTACAAGGTCTGTTTCATACTCGAGCTATAGACGATCTAAGTCCTATATAGGCCTAAGACAGGACAGTCTCGGTCTATACTTCTTACTATGCAAGACAGACAGGACAGCCACGGTCTATACTTCTTACTATGCAAGACAGGACAGTCTCGGTCTATACTTCTTACTATGCAAGACAGGACAGCCACGGTCTATACTTCTTACTATGCAAGACAGGACAGCCACAGTCTATACTTCTTACTATGCAAGACAGGACAGCCACAGTCTAAACTCTTTTCCATAAGACAGGACAGTCTCAGTCTACTCCTTACTATAAGACAGGACATACAGGCCTGGTCTACAGTCACAGTCTACTCCTTACTAAGACAGGACATACAGGCCTGGTCTACAGTCTCAGTCTATCAACACAGTCTTGTCGCTGCGTGGTTCGTTACCTAATCAAGAAAACAATATCCTCTGATCTCCCGCCGAGTTTGTAAGCCTTTCCAGTAAAACTAGCAGAAATCCGGGGGCTTTAATGTTATTTAAACAATAATATATCAAGCTTGGGGGTTGCGCGAGTCAAGGGGTGTTAGGCGGGCGCCGGCATTACGTGCGCGCCGGGTGGGCTCACATCTGAAAGTCAAATGTGAAGGCAGGGGATTCAAGTGAATGATATCATTATTACAATAGTCATAGGGTGGCCACTAACTTTACGCTTGCCATTCTCAGGGGCTAGACGATCAAATTACAAGGTTTATAAATAAATAATAATCTATAAATACATTTCTATTTAGTGTTGGCCATTCTCAGTCATGTTACAGGAACTGATTTTCAGTAGGGGAAAGGACAAAACTCCTTGTTGCAAGGACCGCTCTAAAGTTGATCTTTATTTCATATTCATATATGCCAACATATTTCCCGATTATGGTATTAAAAACAAAAATCATCTTACGATGAGCTGCAGCTAAATAAAAATCTAAAAATTTAGATCCCGGTTCTGAAGAGTTTCTTATCGCTTCTGTAATGGATATAATTTCAGGAATATATCACAATGTATACGTGCGAAGCCAAAGCATACCCCTCATAAAACAAATTATCGAAAACACTCATTTCTCCACTCTGTCAAGAAAAATTATGCAAAAAATAATTTTGAATTGAGTGATTTTTCACTCTTTTATTTCAGAAAAGGGCCCACTCATTGGTACACACAATAAATACAGGTATGATATTTGTTTTTTTGTCTCAACCCTCAGTTTGTAATGCAACTATATTAATAGAGAAGAGACAGTCGGAAGATACGTTTTTCTGACTTCAGGGTATATGGAGAGAATTAAGTGACGATTCATCCCTATGTACCTGGCCAGACATGTCATCTTGAAATGGGGAACCGTGCCAACGACATTATTTTCGTAGAGCATGGTGGAACTAGACTGTAGACTGTACGAACCAAAAATATGAATAAATAAATATAAAATAAATAGTAATCAGAAAACCACTTATTTTAGACTGAATAAATATAACAAAACAGCTGCAGCCATGATCGATCCTCGAACTAAATAATAATTGAACCTTAAAAATTGCTATAAAATAATAAAAGTGCGGTATTTTTATTAGCAAAACGTTTGTTTTAAAGCTTCTATTTATACGTGTCCCTTCAATTAAAAATGTGACAAACTTTTTTAAAAAATGGTTTGCTGTATTGTCTTTGTATTTGCAACAAAGAAATATATATAATGAAGTTATTTAGTTTTGATGGTACTATAGATTTTTGTTTACATTTCATTTCCGAGTAGATAATACGGTCAATTTCAATTTTTAAATAACTTTGAAGGTTACATCAGGCAGCATTCAAAGAAACAATTATGAAAAAAATTGGGTGCCAACTTGCATGGGATGCATCTCATGATCATTCTGATCATTGTATAGGCATACCAATAGAAAGATGTAAACTATCTTTGGTGGGGTGCCGAGTACATATATAGCTATTAAAATCTTTCTAGGGGCTAGCCCCCCTTCTCCCCCCCCCAACGCAAGGGTGACCAAAATAATTCTGTTTATTTTCCATGTTGTAGGACAATGTGACATGTCAACAAAAAACGCGTGTCGTTTTCGGTTTTTATTGTGAGACGCACGCACAGACGGGCGAACGGACACAAAATGAGCTTAGCTCGCTAAAATAATGCACAGTGAAAGATTCCATTGAGGTTCCACTGGTTGATGACCATAGTTTATAAAACAAAATATCTGACATAATGCGGATGTTTGTGTACTTTAGTCATGTCGCTTGGATCATTGTGTGATTAGTTATGGTCATTATGTTGTAAACACCTCCAACAGTCATCAAACATGTCCTATGATGATATCTAGACACTTGGTTAAAATGGTCTATAAGTCATGCACTCGGTGCACGATCACTAAACCAAAAGAGGCTCTGCCACCGACAATTTTTAACCGTTAAAAACCCTTTATAGGGCAGGAGACTGTGACTCAAAATGTTGCTTTCTAAAAATACAGGATTTTTTAAAATTATTTTTGAATTTTTAAAGATTTTTTTCTTAATCTTTTAGGAATAAAATGCTGATTTTGGATCCCAAAATGTCATCAAAGTCGAAAGAAATCCAAACTTTTATTTTTTCTAAAAAAAATCGTTGTTCGCAATTTTTTATTTTTCCTATTTTTTTTAACATGTTAAAATTGAATCTACTACAGGCAAACAAAATATCCGGGACATGTCGGAAATTTGTGTGTTATTGTGTTTTTATACACAATTTGATTTTCTAACCATTACAAAAATCCTTCTAGTCATTAGAATTTAATAAGAATAAAATGCTAATTTTGGATCCCAAAATGTCATCAAAGTTGAAAGAAATCCAAACTTTTATTTTTCTAAAAAAAATCGTTGTTCACAATTTTTTATTTTTCCTATTTTTTTTAAACATGTTAAAATCGAATCTACTACAGGCAAACAAAATATTCGGGACATGTCGGAAATTTGTGTGTTATTGTGTTTTATACACAATTTGATTTTCTAACCATTACAAAAATCCTTCTAGTCATTAGAATTTAATAAGGAAAAATTCTACCAATTCCGAACAAAACAAAACAACTTTTTACCCGGGTTAAAAGTATGAAAAACTGGCAGATTTAATTGTGTACATTTTGAAAAGTGGTGTTAAACTATTATACCCATAAAAAAGGGATTGAAAAGGGTTGAAAATACAAGGAACTGATTCCATTCTTTTCTAACATATCTTGGAGATTCACTTCACAACTACCCAGACCCTTACTGCAAAATATGAAGAGGGTATGCAATCCCTGAGCATATTTTCCAGGAGAAATGTAGGCTATATATATATATATTTGTAAATTTATTTGTCGATCACTATTATGCAGACTATGTTAATGCCTACTGAGGAGAACCGTGAACAGTTTATGCGGTCAAAAACTATGAATATAGGATATAGCCTACGTTATATATGTATTGAGATTGGTTTTGTCGTGATAAAGTGCAGAAGGTCTAGGGTTGAAATCCCGGTTCCGGCTCGATTATTTAATTTCTGAAATGCATTTAATTTCATCAATATTATATGTTCAAACATCGACTTCGGAACTGCCCAAGAAATGAAACACATTCTCAACTAAATAGTTTTTAGGTATAGGTAACCATCTAAAAATAAGTTATACTGAGAGCGTGGATGGAGGAAATTCAGATGTACCAGTATTTAAATTATTGATTGGACAATATTGTGGAGTACAGGAGTATTCCTCCCATTGCGCCTCATAGTCACCCGGTGCTGGTGTGGGGGGGGGGGGGGGCTCAAGGGTTTAGATGGATCAAAACGTCGGGGTCGGAAGATGCTTGTTTGGCCTTTCGAGTGCATGTGTGAGATAGGGGTGAGATGAGTTGAAAGATAACTTATGGAAACACCCACGTCTGTTTCGGTATTTTTTTAGAACGTAGTTCTATATATTCACATCCAGCATTGTACCTTGGCAAGTTAACTTTTCCAGGAAATAAATGGCTATACTTGTCATAAATACAGATGTCTTGTTTTCAGTGAATTTACCTATAGAAGTTTCTTTTGGGGAGCGTTTTTGTTCATCCAACAATGACCATAGAGAGCTTGTGGATGAAGGAAGGAAAACTGTAAAATGTACACACTCGGAGCTATAGTAAGATAATCCGCAAACATGACATAACTCTACAGCCTACCAGCAAATGTCGTGAGTCACGGTGAGCTAATCAAGGAAATGATGCATTTCCTGAGGTAATTAGCACACCACATAACGCGGAAATAGTACACAACATAACAATATTGGCTGTATACGTGCCGTTACCTACAATGAAATTAGAAACAATAAGCTCACTTTGAGCCTTTGACTGTTTCATGAGCGAAAACAATTTTAATTTAGATTCCTTGCAGGAAACTTGCCTGAAGTGCCATGCATGCCCCTCTTCAGGTATTAAACTAGGTATTTTGGAGTTTGGACAATTGTGAAGGGAATGCCCGAGGGAGACATTCATGTATTCTCACGCACGGAAGTACTCACATTAATTTGTACAAAGCTCTAGAGAAAATTAGAAATTACATATGCGAATTCAAAAATGCACAAAACACTGACATTTTTATACAGAAAAACATACAAAAAACAGAATTGCTTTATGTAATAAACACTACTATATTTAAGCATAAAATCGACGCACCGGAATCTCCCGTTGCGTGCTCCAGAATTATTACATAAAGCAATTCTGTTTTTTGTATGTTGTTCTGTATAATATAAAAATATCAGTGTTTTGTGCATTTTATAATTCGGATATCTAATTATAAATTTTCTCCAGAGCGTTGTACAAATATTAATGTGAGTACTTATACGAGCGTGAGAATACATGATTGTCCCGTGAAGATTTAAGAGTCTTCACGAAGACGACTGAAGAAACCTCGAAAAACTTTCAGTCAGGATAAGTATTAGTATTAGTACAGCTAAGATTATTCGCGCCTCCAAGATAAAACAATTTCTAGTGTGAGTTACCACCATGTATACTTCTTTCCAAGGGGAGGAACGTAAGGGTGACGAGGGGGGGACAGGGGGACAGTTGGTGAGATTTGACCCCGCGATGACCGGAATCAGAGCTACTATACTGTCGCTTTCAGGAGTGAATATTTCGATGTTAATCTTGCCAACGCAGTCAGCACCACGACAGTTGAAGAATTGATTATCTGTAGGGTATTTAAGAGAGTATAGGACATGCGTTTTAAGCAAATTACTGTTCGCTCGGCCGATTTACACCACAGGTGTTTGAAATTTTGAACATATGTCACGAATGTGGAAATATAGGGCTCTGCATCAGTAACACATTTCCAAATTTTGTTTTAAAATAATTAAAAATAAATAAATTAGTTGTCACGAATTTTGATTTTGTTAAAAATCTCCAAAATTGACTATATAAGTTATTCGTCATTTTGCTCTGGCTGATAAGGACAAAACTTTGAAAATCTATGACCGCAGGGCTGTCCATGTATGCTTTATTGACAACTTTGCAAAGTTTCATATACGTCAGATGCATCTTGGCCGAGCGAATAGCTATTTGCTAACAGCCAAATGTGTTCCAATTGAAATGTGTAGAAAAGTAAAATAAGGATTGTATTCTCCGCGCTGCAGAATATTGCGTGATCGAGAACGAACATCCAATTAACTTGAAATTAGGGATTTGCTACTGATTGGACGAAACATTATCATGACTGGGCAATACTTGGAGTGGAGTTTAACAGCTGTTACGATGAGTTTATGGCAACCGTCTAGAACTATCCTTGATGATGATGATGATGATGATGAAGGAGTGTTTCCTAGAATCAGATGACGGCAGTGAAGATGCTGGACCGATATCACCTATGGTCAGTATCTGTGAGTAGACATAGCCACAGGCTACGATATGTGGTTTCTTTCGCAAGCCTGGGTTTTACACCCTGAAGAGCCAATCGCCGTTTTTTAATTGAAGTTGAAAGTAAAAAAATCCCTCACTATATAACTGATGGGTTTGTTTTATTTGTGTTTTGTTTTTCGAGTATAAATGTACAAGGGAATACAAATGGGAACTATAAGTATTGTGTATTGAAATATATATAATCTACAACCGTGAATTAAAAGGGGCAGACGGTTTTTCAAAGAATTGAATCCTTATATACTTGAAGAACTGAATGAAGGTTTGGGGATACCCAAACTGTTGTCAGGAAATCGTACCACATAAATGATAAGGTGGTCTCAATTCGAAGTATAAGACCACCAGACATCCCAGTCATATGAAACAGCTAGGACACACAAAATAACCATAGGAAAGAATCGAGAATATTGGTTTAAGGGCGCGTCAACTGTTAGGCCATAACGTGCCATGTGGGGAGGAAAGACCAGTGCCTGGATAGATCAAGCTACAGGCAATTAGGGGAGATAAGAGGGAGGTATGTTATGTCGTCCTTATGATTATAAAACATAATAAAACACCAACACCATACATGCAAATGAAAGCAAAAATAATACAAAACGTAAAAGGTAAAACTTCAGCAGATTCAGTCGGCCGACCTGATAAGCCTCATATCATTACTCCCCCCCCCCTACTCCCCTCCACTCCCAACAATTTAGGCACTCAGCCAGTCTAGCCACAAATACCCACAGACACAACAAGTGAAACACAATTTGTTACACATTTCTAATCTCCCTGTATACGGCCTACATTATTTTCTTTGATGACTAAAAAAAGTAATGTGTCATCGAATTGCGTCTAAAAGAAAAGCATGTTGTGTGGGAGGTGATTTAATTGTGAATTTATTTACGGTTTCGCGTATTCTACTCATCGCGCTGTATAGGACGACAGTTTTTGGTATTTGAGCCCTCCTATTTTATCTTTAAATTATAATATTTCGAAAGCAATACGAAATGGGATCAATTAAAAAGTCAACAATAATTAAAATTGAGGTATAGAAAAATCCCAGACTAAAGGCTACATTATTTATAATGTTTAGTTTCGAAAGTATAAAACTAAACGTACCGCAATTTTTTGTTGAAAGAGAGAAGAAAGAGACTTTGACGATTCTCTGAATTTCGTCAACATCAGATCAGTCGTTTGACCTGTATAGAGCGAAGAAACAAATCTACCAATAGAGTTGATGAAACAATTGAAAGTGAGTTTTTTTGCATTTTTGTTTTGTATCCAAAAAGTGATATTACGTACCGGTAGGGATTTTTACAGTTTTTTTTTTACCGTTTTTTTAACCTAAAATTCATCAAGATTTCAGAACATTGTAAACAAAGACACAAAAACAAGATTGAAAAGTGAAAAACAAAAACATAAAAAGAGCTATTTTATGGATAGGATTCGCTCGATACAATAGTCTGTATTGTAAACTTTCTACCCGTACAACTTCCAATGGCAAGGGTATAGCCACATTGTTTAAACGTAAAAGTTCCTAATTTTTGTGGGATACTTTTTCATATCCCCTATAGGAACTCTCTTAACAATTAGGTGGGTAAATGAACATAATTGGATGAGCGAAGCGAAGATTCCATTCTACTACACTGAAAAAAACCCGGAATGTTTTGTTTCTGTTTGTATTTTTGTGTGTTTGTTAACACGATTCCGGCTAAACAGATACTCCCAATTGCGATGAAATTTTCTAGAGGCCTTCGAAATCTCTGAACTTAGAACTGCCACGTTTTTGAGCGCAAACGAAAAATTATTTCTCATTAAAAAATCGCAATTTCACGATTTTTTTCGATTTTTAAAAAAATTCTTCGACTTATAATACCTACATGCTTTATTCGATTGTAATGTTTTTTCACATGACCTTAATTTTATGAATAATATATTCGTGTGAAATTTGTGCGGAATCGAAAAATTGTTTCTCATGAAAATTGTTATTATACGCTTTTTTCGTTTTAAAAATTACGCTCATCCAGCAACGCGCCTGAAAAAGCGTTTTCGAAGCTTCCTAGTATTTAATATTGTGATTGCTTAATCAGTTGATCTACCTTCTTAGGTGGTGAAATCTATTTACGAGGTTATAATCTCAATCTAATTTGTTGGCTATTTTCTAACTTACTTTTAAAAATTCATTGGGATTGCAGTATGTGTGTGTAAACTACAGTACCACGTTATATAGCAGTATAGCACAGACAGAGACTATAACATGATACACACAGTTCCGGCCAATTGAGTGAGATGATAAGGAAGTCTCCTGTTGCAGTTAAGATGCAAAAAAGAACCCCCCAAGCTAATCTCGAAATAAGTGTAACTTGTATCCTATTTCATCCAAGTACAGACCACATAGCTCTGCATGGCCCGTTTTCCCGGAATTTGAGGGTATAGTCGCTTCCTTGAAACAACACCAGTGATTATACCCTGCTCCATGCGAGTCAGTCAGGGAAGCCATTATTTTCACTGTCATATCGGTAACAATAGGAAATAATATGGCTTAAAAGAAATCTTATAAGTCTTGAAAGAACACTATTTTCTTCCAGACTTTAGTCTATCATGCGCAATGCGCAAATGTATAAGTCTATACCTGAAAACGATGATACCAATAATTTATCGTATTCCGATCACTAATGTACCCTCGTTGACAAGCTTGCCAACATGTGTATAGTATAGTTCGTATACTTTGTAGGTATAAGGTGTACCAAGTGTATTTGGTACTTGCAGACACGTGCTCTATAGCTTATCGCAATCTAGACAGAGATAAAAATTACCCCCCGCCTTCGGTAGCCGGATAGCCTACATAGTATTCACCCAAATTTGATTTTAGTCTATACCTACAAGATTAAATTTCTGTTTCTTCTATGAAGAATAATCATGTTGTACTAGTTTTTATTCAATGATAACTCGGATAGCTCTAGATATTTTATTTATCTTCGATATATTGTTTTTATATCACATATTTCTTACAATTTTAAATCGATTAGTTATATACTATAGTAATAATATAATTATATACTATCATAATAATATAATAGTATATAACTATATGTAGAGTGTAGACCCTATGAATATAGCATTGTTTTGGTGGGGCGACCGCGGAGAGAGGGGGAAGGACGAATACGGTGATTAGGGTGGTCACCCTGTTGAGCCACCTCGCAACCCCTAGTGGCACCCTTGCCTTTTTGATGATCTATTGATTTGATGTAACTAAGATGAATTATAAGTTGCTCAAATCAAATAACTTTTCCAAATGATTTTCCTCACTATTTCAAATGCATTTGTGGTTATGGTGGATATTTGGGATGTGGTGCTTCTAGCTAGTGGTATTACCTGTAGCATGTGAAGTAAGGCTACCTGCGGTGGTGGTCAGTTGCTTGTTGTCAGTGTGCACTGTGTGTGTAGCCAGGCCACTGCCCCCTCCCATCCCCCCCAACCACCCTGGTTTCAAAGGAGCTGACTTCATTCATTGTGTTTCCTTGAGGAAAGCAATTTATTTCTTGGCAGCAAGTTGTAATCATTTCTCCTCTTATCAGTGTTGGCTATTTCTTGTGGGGCCTCTAGTTGCTCGTGGACGCCCCAGTCTATGTGATAACGCGATACCCACTAACCAGGTAGACAAAACAATAAAACTAACACTCGTATAACAATGTTGCTTGCATTGCACGAGAACCTCGATTGTACATTCATATTGTCGTTTAGTACAAGTGTAACATTGAAGACATTTGTAAAGTAAATTATAAAAGATTTTTCAGGTGCGAAATTGTAGAAGAATGGATTGAGAATTAATAAGATTTCTAAACTTGAGTTAGTTATTAGTTTAAAAATATTGTTCCTGATGAAAAATAATTGGGCCTGAGCCTGACACAACAATGCAATTTTATTAAAGTGTTAAATTACATTTTGTGACAAAGCAAAGTGTGAACACATACAACCAATTTTCACGAATCATAAAAAACTCCAAAACATTAAAGCTATTAATGAACAATTTAAAAAATTGAGTTCATATGTTCAAATACACGTATCTATCCAATCTAGTGAGAGAAAATAATGTATGTCATCTCTTGCCGGTTTCTTAATACGATACGACAAAAAGGCTAGTCTTGTCAGCTAGCTAGGCGAGGCGGACGCGGAACTTAGCTTCGCTGATTGATACGATGTTGGAGGTCTTCAGCAATCAGCTCTCTCGCAGCTGCATCAACAACCTCTCTGAGGAATCAATACCTACTTGCCGAGCGTGAATCATTCACTCCAGGGAAACCTGCGTTTGGTTTTCATGTTTTATAGGAAAAGCGATATAAGATTTACAAATTGGAAAAAAAAAAACATGGCTGTGAGAGCCAACTTGTCTATTATGTGATTATGAACACTAATAAAATATACGTTTTCAGATAATCCCGAGGGCATATTTTCTCCATACAATTTTGTTATTAATGTGGTAAGAATTAATGATAACTTTTAGTTAAGCATTAAGTTATGTGGAGAAGAATAACATTTTGTAATATTTAAAGGTATTTAAAAAATATTTTCTGACAATTTTCAGAGGAGTTAACGACAACACTGCGTAGACTACGCATAGTTTAAATTTCACACGCAATGTCTAGCAGGCAGTGATAGAATCCAATGCTATGACATTACAGCGGACAGCCTAAAGGTAATAAAGGGGGGGGAGATACATCCCTAACAGGCCTATTATTAACTTTTGGTTTAACTTTATGAAGTTCCGGGTATTGAAACTAAGTTCCACTAGACACATGCAGCATGGGTGTGAATCTGGCAACAAGGGCGGATGGACCCGGTTCGCGTTGTTCTAGGAACTAGATAAGCACTCGTTTAGATTCAGCCCACGTCTCATCACCCTACATCACTCGGTTCTGCTCTTAAAAGTCTGCGCTATCAACATAATTATTTATTTTTAAACTTATTATTTATTAGTTACTGATGATTCAAGAATTGTTTTCTTCATTGTAAAACAAATTACTTCATCGCAATCATGAAGCTGATGATGGTAGCTCTATGTTCCACATTTCTGAGCCAGACAAACTCTTCATCACAGGTTAATGACCCCAAAAATCCAAGGGTCCAACTCCAAACATCAACCATCTTTCTACTACAGTTTGTATTATTTTGCGTGTGTTTGTATTCGTTTCGCCTGTTCAATAGAGGATCTAGTTTTAGCAAATGGCAAAGCCAAAAAAGTGGCGGAATTTTTTAAATTAGTTGTTTAGAATATGGTTCTGGACACGGAAATGATTGAATGACTATACAAAAAAATCATTTCAATTCTAAATATTTTATTAACATTTATTATACACATCTTGATAAGAGAATTATTATCTTAAAATACGATAGGGACAACACTTACTTATGTCGATGATAAGGACAGGATGTGGCAATAGTTTCAAAATTACCACGTTTAGTATCTTCATGAAAATGTGATCACCCTTAACTATTACACAACGATGAGCTACTATAAAGTGTGTGACGGATTGCCGGCTAGCGAGGGGTGATAATAGAGCTTGACCCTGTGCATGTCAGTATTGTTCCACCCCCAGCAACGCAAGTAGGAGTTGCGCCCTCATGATCTCTACGGCCCTTTCGAGATTCCTCCAACAGATTGTCCAGAAAATAGATTCCGGATTTCCCTTGGGTTCCTTAACAACTTCCGGTCAATTCCGCCGGACCCGGCTATATATTGGCAATGAACGCGGGGATAAATGATCCTCCCCACACCCCGCGCCCCGCGCCCATTTTCTCCTTGCTTTAAACAGTATTAGATGTAAGCTCCACAGCAGATCCCTCTAATGATGAATTAAAGCCTGGAAGGAAGTGAAATTAGCGCCTACTTCGAAGAGCCTACATCTTTTAAATAGAAAGGATGGATGCATACATTATACCTTGGTTGAGAGGAGGGCGATAAAGTCTGTCCAATCGTCGTATGATTACGTCGCGGAATCGAGGGCGAATGCGAGAGTAAGGATGTGGAAACCATAAGTGTGGCCAAGTCAAGTCCATTGACAAGAAGCTTTCAAGAACACTATATCCATCATCATCCCTCACTCTGTTCACACAGTGAACTAGCGTAGCTCTCCACGTACAACTAATAATCAACTCGTATAAACTCGTATTTTCATAAGAAAATATGTAAATAATAATTTTTTGTTATCGAACAATAATTGTGCATCTGTAACAAAGACAATTCTTATTGTATGTTTTGATGAACACTGTGACTCAAATTCTCATTAAATTTTAATTTAAAACCAAAGTAATCACTAAGTCACTAACATGCATCGGTTAGCACACCCATTCGTATATAACTAACTAGCTAACTAACTAACTAACTACTAACTAACTAACTAACTAACTAACTAACTAACTAACTAACTAACTAACTAACTTACTAACTAACTAACTAACTAACTAACTAACTAAATAACTAACTATAATGTTGTTCAGATGAATGTGGCAAGTGAGAGGGTACAGCTGTACTGGGGTACAGAACACATCCGTATTTGCCATCGCGACAAAATAACACCAACACCATTTGGAAGTAAAACGTATAGTTACTGTTTATTTATGTTTTCCCAAAGACGGGGAAAAGGAGAGGGGGCCTTCACTCCACCCCCTTGGATATTCGACTAATAACATTCAAATGAATCAATCAAATGATAATGGCAATTAAACACTTGTCTTCTCTTACTAGTTTCGAGATCGCAAACTATATTACTCGACTCTCCCACAAGAAAAAAATCTACATCGTAATTGAAAGCTTCTGGAAAGAGGATATCGATCTAAAGTCGTAGCTGCATTGCTTTAATTAGGTTCCAGGAAGGATACAGCCAAGAACCATGGACGGTGTGCACACTGCACAGACTGCAACCTTCGAAGTTCGGACACACTTTCAAGTCTGGGACATTAAGGTAACTCATAAAGGCACTGACGCAGACTTTATTCATGACCATGGCCCAAAACTCGTTCAGTAAACGTATTCGATTTGTCACAACATCTGAAAAGTGACATGGTCGTTTGGTATCGTCATGTAAGATCGTTATAGTTAGAATCAAGAACATTCCATGGTCTCTAAACCATGGTATGACATGTGAGCCTAACCGCATCCTATGAGTCGCTACTATGCCGTGGTAACTTGTGTGTCACCTTACCATATTTGAGCGTATCTGTTACTAGGATGAAAAGAAGACGACGATCATTTCTTATTTTGTCTCGACAGTCCTTGTCACTGTACAAACAACTAAAGAGTCACTTCAATGAATTAATGACATATCCCCCTCCAGCTAAATACAGGTCGTATGCTAATGAGGGTGTATAGGGATAGACCGCAGTCAGACCCATCTATAACTGTGGCTCAGCATTGGTAAAACCAGCAGCATACTTAAATTGTTATTTTTAGTAAGGATGAGTGTACTTGGAAGAATATATTTGAGCCGTTTTTCTTATAATTCAACCCAAACATCCGTTATGTGCGCAATCTTATGGGAGATAACGAACCATCTTCGACGTGAAGAGTCTGCAATACCACTGATTTTTCACTGGAACTTTTCCTGAAGCCAGTTTTTATCGGATTGTTACCAGCCTTTGCTGGTCATGTGTATACAGTCTTCTATAGAGACAGATTAAAAAAAAGGACACAAAAAAATCCAAATAAATTTAGTAGATTTTTAGGATTTTGGATTTTTATAAAATCATCAAAATTGGTAAATTTCGGAATTTATTTGTGTGTAATACGCAATAATGTTTAGTAATCTTTGACCCTAGAAGAGTGACCATATCCTTGCTAGACAATACACAATTACACAAAATTGCATATCGATCGGATGACAACTGGAAGCAGGAAAAGTTCCCACAAAAGTTTCAAATAGGTATAATTGACTCTTGCACTACTGTGTCACATACATAAAAATATAACTTATTTAGTACCGGATAATATGAAGCATCTACTCACTCTGTTTCTCTCCTTCGAGGTAGTTGAAGTCTTGTTCCTCCATGGGGCTGGCCGTTCTGCCAGTGATGCTGTGTCGTAGGTGCGACAAGTGGACGGCCAGCAGACGACCACTTCGTGAGGACCCCGCTCGAGTCTCCATTTCTGACTTGGTGAGGGCCACCAGTTCGGTGCCCGTCGTAGGAAACTTGGAACCATCGGGTGGGGGTGTCAGGTTGAACTGGCATGTGGACCATTCCAGCCAGGAGCGGATGTGTGCTTCCAGCCATTCACAGGGGTCTGTATGGGGGATCAGATCCGTCAGAGACCGCGGTGTAACAGTGGTTAAAGTGGACTCTGAGCCCTGAGGAGTCACGGATATGCACCACTGCAGCCAGCTATAGCTAAAACAGGGAACTGCTGGGGAAGTGTGCCCACCATGTTAAGCACTGCAGGGAATAAGTGACTTTAAAGAGGGGGATAAAACTTTGTTTTTGTTTGACAACTGAAAGGATAGTAATATTGGTAAGATGCAAATATAAAATTGGAAGTACAACAAAACATTTAACGTTATTCGCCAATACGCATTTTATATATCAAAGTTAGTGCCAATAATATGGGATACCATTTGTACTTTTGGTACCGGTATGCATACCGGCTAACACCACCCCAGCTTTAACCACTGGCGGGGATCAAGATCATGTTTGTACGGCCGTGTGACCTCACTAACACAATCTACAATCACTCGAGATAAACAGTGATAAAATGAATTTGATGATTTGTGATTTGGTTACAAAGTACAAACACGTTTATTTCAGTAAGTATTTTTTTTCTGGCTAAACAAGAACACTGTTTGTGTATAAGAGAAAGCCATGAAAAATTCAAACCAACAGATGTACATTGGGTGTTGGAGAAGATACAGAGTGCCATGCCAAACTGGTCAAATTCGGTCAATTTCAGTCTCGTCGTGACATGCTGACCACATATTAGCTGCTGACTATAGGGCCAGGCCAGAGAACGCAAGACGTGCGAGATGTCTATGCGGCAACATTAGACAGGTGTGGGAGATGAAGGTCAGGCCATATGGCGCTAGATGATCAGTTGGGAGAGTGGCTAAAACATGCGCCATCTTTGTTTCGAGCAACAGTTGTACAGAGTAGGGTTTCTTAGGCCATGCGATCTAATTCTAGGGTTAAAAAAACTAGTATTACCGTGAAGAAGAGCCCTGGCTATCTGTAGAACTAATTTACTTATGGTGTAATGGAAATGGTTAAGTATTCGCATTTATTTATATTCTTGTATTTTTTTAAATAAATATGAATCAGCGATTTGCCAGTGTGGAATATTATATAATTTACTTTATTTGTTATTATTTGGTCTATGCTAATGTGCATAATGGTGATACTTGTTTGTTGTTTCTGAAAACGCTGCTATATGGCCTACTTGCCAACATCCTCCTATTCCTTCATCTAGTCGACAGGAGGAAAAGAACAAGCAAGTACCACGAATAAAAAATGACACCATCTGTAATCCAAGTGTAGAGATTTAAAAAAATAGGTTGTCTACTATAAAAAAAAATAGATATTACAATGTTAAATTAACAACATGGCACTAAAACCCACTAAAATCACAAAAAATGCGAAATTTTAGCTTGTGTGCACTAATGTCTGCAGAAAAGCAGGCGAAATATTGTGTTAAAATTCTTAAAAATATGTGACATTGGGCTCAATTTTTTCCATTTATAAATTAACAACAGCTAAGAAAAAGGAAATATAGTTACATCAAATTAGCTTGTAGGCCTATCTATTGTGCTCAATTCAAGACTTAACTGATGCAGACGTTTTTTTTTAAATGTCTGAGCTACATAGGCACGACAAGACTTAAACGTGTCTCGTTGTACTTGAAGCTTGACCTGATTTAGGAGAATGGTCACCAGTCACCAGACGCACGCAAGCCCAACCCTAGAGCCACACCTCACCAACGCTGATGCTCTGTTAAAAAGCCTATACATCAATCACCTCAAAAGATAAACCGATTTGGAAAAAAACGCTTTGGTCCAATCGCTTGAACAGAATTGGAATATAGGCTACTTCTGATTAAAACTTACATGATAATATGATGATAGTGATATCAACGATCAGATGATATCACCAGGTATATACCTAAACCATTACTGAATGCATGCGAGAAGAAGCGTAAAACACATTTTAATGGTATAGGCTAACCCCGCACTGCCACCAAAATATCGATGAATAGTGAATTAATATTATTTTTTAAATTATTATTTAACGTCTATCCTATTCAGTTAAAAAACAGATTTACAAAGGAGGACAACTGAATAAATCTAATTACATAAATGCAGACAAAACAATGAACTAAAAATTAGTAAAGTTTGAAATAGTAATATTACAACAACAATGTAGTAACACAAAAAGTTTGCTAATAAATTCATAAAGGCTATTAAATGAAATTAGTTAACGAACCAAATTCTTAGAGATCTGTTAATGAATAGCTTATAGCTTCCTCTTTCTTCAGTTCTCGTGCTTGTTCCATGTGTCATGCAAACAAGAATCCAATGAACACACTCAGACTTCATCAGGGGGAGAAGCTCCGCTAAATGCATAATTTTTATGTCCATCCTTCCGTGTACATGGAAGCGTCAAGTCTCACGATAAAAGCCGAACATGACCTCCGGAATCTGATAGACATGTGTTTAATGTTAGTATTACCCATCATTGCGGAGAGGGGCGAAGCTGAGTCAGTCAAAGGGAAGATGGCTTCAAACCCGGCACCTCCACCAAAAATTATTTAACTTTGGATGAATCGAGGTTTAATAAATAATGGCTGGTTTCGATTGAAAATTTTGGTCCCCACATACCAGTGCTTGTGTTATTACCTTAACTAGCACGAAATCCTGACTGTTGAGGTATAAAAACATTTAAGAGAGCATTTTATAATGTGATAAAATCAGTAAAATAACGTTTCTGCTGTTCTAAGCTTTCGATGATGATGATTTTGGTTGCTTAACGCCTCTATTAATGCACTAAAGCTATTCGAGACGATAGAGGACGATTACAAAAATCCCATGTCTAATGCGGGATTCGAACCCACGTCCTCGTAGAGCCATACGCTTCGGACCAGCGCCCTAAGCGTATGTGCCACCGCTGACGGCTCTCACCTTTTCGAAATTATAAGATCGATTTACAGAAGGTAATGAATCACATATGATCGTCATCTTAAGATCAAGTACAGTACTACGAAGATGTTCTCAAAAACGTTTTACATCTTTCATCGTACAGCAACAGATTTACAAATAAGTAATAGCAGAGTGGAAAAGTGTGGGAAAAAAAGGTGGGTGTATAGGAGGCTATCTGAAGACCAAACAGCACGTAAGCCTGGACGCTTCAAAGAACTTAGAATCAAAGGACTGTCAGGCAGTGTTTTATCAATACATTATAAACATCGTTTGATCGACAAATCCAGAGAATTTTTCGTGTGTAGTATAACTCCTCAAATTTTACCCTCAAATTTTAAACTTCGTGATATTGTTAACATGGAGCCGAAAAGAATAAAAGTGGTCTAAACACAAAACCACTTATAGTTGGGCTTAGCACATTGTGACATTTTTGCGAAGAGAGTCAACAGGATCTATAAGGTTGCTATGCAGCTATATGGTTCTCCCTATAGGATGCTCTGACTAGCTCCAAGGCTTGTGGGCCCATCTGGTTTCGAAAAAAACATACATACAACATGGATCCAATTGTTAATGTAATCATTTCACCCTCTGACCGATTATTTGAAAGAATCAAGAAGAAATTTGGCTGCTGAAAAGTTGGCTGAATGAAAGATGCCCGTAACGCAATTTTTATTTATTTTTTGTTTGGCTGGACATAACTTCACAATCAGCAATTATATTTCAATTATTGGACAATAGTGTAGCCTGCACTAAAAGAAAAATTAAATTTACAAAAAAAAGACTTAACTCGTATTTGTACCGCTTGACAAAAAATTTGGGTTCCCAAGGTTATTTCAGAAATCCATTTTTCTTTTACAGAAGTGCATGTAAGCTAAATTGGTGTTTTGACACAAAATACAAAATGTCGATGCTCAAAATAAAATTTGCACTTGGAGTGCAGGCTGCAATATAGACCAAATATTGAAATACAATAGTCGATAGTGACCCGCCGCAAAAAAATTAAATTATTTGTTATAATAAAAGTCGTCTTTCATTCAGCTAGCTTTAATGTACTTTTACGTTATTGACCCTAGACTATACTAGCCTTAGCTGTTTTAGAGGACCTACACGAGTACACGGTAAGAGATTCATTGCTTGATACCGTACCCGTGTAACGGACCAATCCGCCAAATTCCCAAAACATTGTTCGTCTTATAACTTTAGGAAATGTTTTGTTTTTGTACGTCCACAAATGGACAACATTAAATTAATTTTATCATAAACATATTATGGCATTTAATGTTATGTACCTCTTCCAGTAACCAGAATGCACAGGGGATTAATATTAAACTTGGCTAAGTGTGTTAACATAAACATTCTATTGGTGAAATTTAAAAACAAAATATCAAATAATTATAAACGTATTTGGAGATTTTATAGCAAACACAATATAAAAAATAATTAGAATAATGTTTTGTTTACCTACTCTTTATAGTAAATAATGTTATAGAAATCATTATAAATAAGCATTAATTTATTTTTCATGACATGTGTGCATTCACTGCATTGTTTCGAACATTTGCAATGTCAGACGGGAGTGGTAAAACGCTGCTACAGAAGTCAAAGAGAAATAAGTTTACATGAGAAGATTATGAAACATAATGTTTCGATCATTAATCCCAAAAACTATTATTATGCGCATTGGCTATTTTATCAAAATCAAAAATCTATTTTTTGTATACATTGTTGTAATCTTAAATCATTTAAAGGAGTTTAGTCACAATAGTCTCCATTTCTATTTCCATGACATACATGCAGATTTTATTGATATTCTGTGATTTCAGTCGCCCGTGCAAACATGATTTTGACTAAAACGCTGCACTATTTTATACATCGCATTCAATGTCCGAAATTGTACACAAATGAGTGTAGTGTACAGTGTTTTTATTTTTTTTATTTTTTATTTTTTAGAATCTAAAAAAACCTGATTTACAAAAGAGGACAACTAAATAAATCTAATTACATAGATGCAGACACAACAATGAACTACAGAATTTTGGAAACAAATTCAAAAGGGATATTAAAATTTAAATGCAATTAATTAATGAATCAAATATAAAAAAAGAAAAGAAAAGAAAAGAAAAAGGAAAGTGTAAAGTGTAGTCCATGCTGGTAGGTATTTTATCACTAACTATAGGCTTACCGATATAGGTAATACATAAGGTTTATCCACAAACCATGGAAAGTGGTGAACAGTTAGGGAAATGGAAGGGAATAGGCCATGAGTTGATCCAAATGTCATGGGAAGTCAGAGATTTCTATATAAGTTCACAATCTATGTTACTGAAAATGAATCTTAACTTGAGGCAGAAATAAGACAAGGAAAAATTAAATTTTATCAAAGAAAGAAAAGTGCTTGCTTACAGTGCACATATTGTTCAGTAAGTAAACCACATAACGTTAGATCATTTTAAACTACTTCTAATTTGATTTCACTAAGGAGGAACATAAGTAGGCCCACTTGGCTTTTTAAATTTGTGCTGTTTTCGTGGGCATTTCATGTAATTATGATCGCTATATAGTTATAGTAGTATAAGTATGTATAGTATGTACTTGCTAATGAATTCATTAATGAAAACGAACTTAATGCGAACACTGTAATGAATTTTAGCCGATAATAATATCATAAAAATATACTATTGCTTCGGTCAAAATTGTATCTGTACCACTAAAAAAACATTTCAGTTATGGCGGCTAGGGGGTTGCTAAAGAATTAATTCACTTATGCATTGTATGAATTGTCCGTGTCGAGTTTAGACGGTATTGTACTCAGGGATTTTTGAAGTAGTTATTGAAAGTGAAGAAAATTCATTCCCAGGTTTATGTGTGGACACGAGTAGTACAGGTGTGAGGTTGGTAGGATCGATAGTGTTGACGGTTGGAGTCGTAACTGCAGGTACTATCACTACTATTGAAAATTGGAGGCTTAACTGCAGGTACTATCACTAGTATTGAAGGTCGGAGCTTAATTTCAGGTACTATCACTAGTATTGAAGGTCGTACGCTTAACTGCAAGTACTATCACTAGTATTGAGGTTCGAAGGCTTAATTTCAGGTAACTATCACTAGTATTGAAGGTCGGAAGCTTAACTGCAGGGTACTATCACTAGTAATGAAGGTTAGAATCTTATCTGTAGGTACTATCACTGGTATTGACGGTTGGATGCTTAACTGCAGGTAATATCACTAGTTTCGAAGGTTAGATGCTTTACTGCAGGTGCTATCACTTGTATTGAGGGCTGGAGGCTTAATGCTATAGGTACTATCTAGAAGTATACAAGTTTAAGCCTTACCGCAGATAGATCACTAGTTGGCCTAGGAAGATTGAAGGCTTACCGGTATAGGTACTATCACTAATAGCGTATGTGGAAGTGAAAGCTTACCGGCAGGTACTATCACTAGTAGCGTAGGTGGAAGTCAAAGCTTACCGGCAGGTACTATCACTAGTAGCGTAGGTGGAAGTCAAAGCTTACCGGCAGGTACTAGCACGAGATCACTATCGTCTTCTCTCTCCTCTTCTTGAGTCACGGTGGTACTAGCACTAGTCTGATACCCGCTCTCCTCAGAGATACCCCTGTGCACTTCCTTCGCGCGGGGTGGCGATAGTCTTGTCTTCACTCGAGACGGTGAGTAGTAAGTCCATGTTCCCATCGTTGTGTGCACCGCCGCCGTCCAGGAAGTACGAGTTGAAGGAAGCGAACTCCGCCGCACTAACTGCCTCCTCCGTCTCTGTCCGAGGCTCGAAGAACACTGCACTGGCACTGGCACTACACTCATCACTGGCACCAGGGACGTTATTTCCCATCACATCGTGACTAATATTCGGCGAAACACGGGTACTATTGCAGGCTACATTATGCATCATCTCAGCTGAACGACGCCTTCCTGGTACCGGACCCTAGCCTAGCGCTCCGGGCTTGAATCACACTCGCGCACTTTCCGCGAACCACGAACACTCGCCAGCCTCGCCAACATTGCAACGACCACCTTAACTTAACACTAGCAACATACTGCCAGACTAATCCCCTCACTCACTTAACAAACAATATTAAAAATAGAATAAAATGTTTTTTTACAATCATGGAGGCGGTGGTGAATGAACGAAGCCATGTTCACGTTGTGTCTCGAAGGCGGTGATTGGCTCCAACTAGCTGGAAGGAGGGTCTGAGCTTTTTAGGTCTAAGTAATAGGTGTTTGAATCTATCTATCTTGGTCTATTGACAGTACGGTAGAGCCGGCAGCCGGCACCATACCTTCCTCGAAGTCATCCTCGGTTACGGGCTACGTGCGCGGCCGGTAGGGACAATTGCATGGGCAGCTTTCATAATATGAACCTTATACTCCGAAAAAAAATGTACTTTTTTGGGGTGAATAATAAAATAAGTGGCAACTTCGCCAGTCGGTTAGCACATTAGTCAAGACACAAAGTGTTGAATGAATGCAACTGTCACCAATTATGTAAGAAGAATACAAAAATTAAATAATTTACCGAGCGTCGAACTTTTTGGTGGCGGTGTAGGGTTAAGTCAAAACTTACCATTGCATAATATATTCCTCTCTTGTTATTGCTTTATTAATAGTTGTGGTACGGAGCACATGAAATGTTTAACTTCCGGGGGGCTCTTCATCCACCCCCTTTATCCCTAGGGTCACCAACAAGAGGCGTAGCGAGGGGTATCAGGGTGTCCAATCAACCCCCACCTCGAAACCAGAAGAGGAGATATAATAATACTAAATAGCGTGCACTATGTAGGCCCTATATGGCAAGATTTTGTAAACTGATGTTATGAGGATCTTCACAATTTTATAAATTATCGACAAAAAAACTCTTAAAAATTGAAAAATGTCACTATATGCAACGTTAAAAAAAATGGGGCTGTGCGAGACCCCCCATTGTACACAGGATACATACTTTTCCCGAAATGATAGTTTCGTGGGCAGTTCCACAAAAACCCAGAAATTCATCCTCCCCCAACTCAAAATTCTGGCTACGCCCCTCACTGAAACCATTCTGTATCATCCTTGTTAAAGAGAATTCTAGCGACAAGATCGCATCTTAATCGGTCGTCGTGTTTGATTTTATCGTGATTTAAAGGGGTATTCACCCGCTAAATTAAAAAAATATATTTCATTCAGGCAAACTAGTTATGAATTTAGAAATCAACAGAAAAATTATTGGGTCCACCTTGAGCTGGAAAAAAATTCGAACTTGGTATTTTTCGAGCTAGGTCCCTTCGGCAAAAATCTCCCATAAGAAAATAACATGGGGACGATCTTTATGCCCCGTGAACTTGAAAGATTTTGATCCGAAAAAATACTGGCCATTATTGACGTACTCGTCAGCCTTTTTTGTAAATCCTCTATATTTTGTTTTGTAATTTGGGCAAGTGGTTCGGTCAAAATATGCTGATTACCAAGAAGGGGTGTGATTTTGGAAAACATATTTTTATGTGTTTGAGTGTATATTTGTGCACAGTTTCAAGACACGGTGTAATTAAGAACCATTTTAGATTGATATGATGCTCTAGTATCTATGTGGAACGAATAAATAAATTTCTCAAAACGCAAATTTTCGCAAATTTCATGATCAAATTTTTTTTATCTTGTAAAATCACAGCTACTAGATATAATTATTAAACGGTCATTTGAGTGTAGTTTTATGCTATAGATTATGTGGTAAAAAATATTATTTTGGGGTAATAGCCCCTTGTGTCACACACACAGACGGTCGGAAGTACAAATTGATTGACAGATAGAAGTGATGTTTATGAGGGAGCTTTGCTCCCTAATAATACGATTCAAGAGTTAAAATCTCGTTATTGGTAGGTGCCGAGTATAACAGGAACAGGAGTACCCACAAAAGAGGGAGGAAGCGAAAATACTTTATCAACAGAATTCGAAGAAGTATACAAAAATTTAAAAAAATAAGTTTTTCCCAGCTTTCATTTCTCTCGTTTTTGGTGTAGGTGCCGAGTATAAAGTGGTATACAAAAATTAATGTTTTTTTGGTTTATTTGGATTAAGGACGCGTCAACCGCTAGGTCATAATGCACCCCTCTAGCCTAGAGGATATGGGGAGGAGGAGCCCATGCTGGTCAGAACCAGCCACGGGTAAGGGGAGGAAGGGGGGTTTCTCACGTCGCGGTAGTCATCGTCTTTGTCTTCGTTCGTTGTGTCATTGTCATCGTCGTCGGAAAGGTCGTCAAGGGAAGGGGGAGGTGTCCCCAACGACGATTGCCAGAGCTCGCCTCTAGTTTCGGGGAGTACTAGCTGATGTTTGCGAGGTGGACTTTTTCTCTTGAATCGCCTTTTACGCGATAAGCAGAGCCATGCTCTGGGCCAATTCTACCCCGGGCCCAGCATTTTGTTCTTTGCTTGTACCTAGTTATTACTCTTAGCATAGAGTCACCAAAAAATCGGGAGTCATGTTCAAGTTTTAGTGCGACACACACGCATAGAAGGACGGACAGAATGTGATGGGCATAAGTTACAGGGGGAAAAATAAAAATAGAACAAGGATACATGAACATATAACAAACTCCATATATCAAAAATATAACTCATTTATCTACAGTGTGAGATGAACACGTGAAAATATTTAGCACCTGAATTATTTTCTCAACCAAGAATATGTAGCATATATATTTTTTAAACTTACAATAACTTATGTAGGCCTATGGGATAACAAGGGTGCATACAATTTTGAAAACCCTGGAAAAGTCAGGGAAATAATTAAAACAGGAAGGAAAAGTCATGAAAATTGTTTATATTCATAGAATTGAAAATATTTTCTCTACAAAATCTCTGAAACTCGTCAAATCGAATCTCCTATATGTGTAACTGTTCTGTCCGTCCGTCCGTCTTTGGCGTAACAATTCACGATGATACCGAGCATGATCTCCGTTTTGCATGCGGTTTTGTTGACATTGCCCATCAACAAGGCAGGCACAGAATGATTTTCGTGGCTCTGGGTGTAATAGGGGAACGGGACTACCCATTCAAAATAATTGATATTTCTGTACTCGGCACCACCAACATAAGTGAAGGATTGAACAAGTACGGGTAAAGATTATATTTATGCCGATCTTATTGTACTGAATTTAATAAAATTATTTTCTTTTTTTAAATTTAATAATTTATTTTTTATCCCCTTCATACCCGGGCCCGGCACCTCCACCAAAAGTTTATCTTTTATTATTTTGAAAACACATTTTAAAAAAGCATTACTGTAGGGCCCTTCATTTCTGCTTCCGTGACATCTGCCCAAACTTGCAATCATGAATCATCTGTGGTGTCAGTCGGCAGAGTGAACAAGAATTTGATAAAAACGCTCGTCTACAATAAAATTTTGCGTATATTGATTACCTAAAATAATGAGACACCCTGGGTAACATTGTAACTTGGTTTTATTTAAAAAATTTGTAATAAAGGGAAATAATTAAAAAGCAACAGAATTGAAATATTTGTTCGAATTAGTAAGAATACTTCGTTAAACTAATAAAAATCGGCACGGACAAAACTCAGTTTCAGTAAAAAAAAAAAAAAACTTTCATAACATGCACTGCACAAATATATTGAAATAGCAGCACAAAACACTATTTTACGTATATCTCTAAAAAATGATAAATCCCAAGCTAAGTATAATTAGCTACGAATGCATAGAATAATAGTATATCGGGATCACCATAACCCGGGGCAAAAAGTTAAACTATATGTAGGTCATTTTGAGATTTGTCCCATTGGACAAAAGAACGGAGGGTGGGGGGGGGGGGGAGGTTACGGGAGTTTGAAAGAGGAAGAAGCTACTAAATCAACATTTCATATAGTATCCAGTTATAAAAACTGATTTTTTATATAATTATAAATAAGATAATTTGATAAAGGGTAACTATTTGGACAGAAACGCTGTTATTAGTAGTTATATTAAAAGAGGTATTCACCCGCTAAACTCAAAAAATGTATTTCTTTCAGGTTTCCTAGTAATGAATTTAGCGACTAATAGAAAAATTATTGGGTCCATCATGACCCGACATATATTTTTGTCAAACTTAGTATTTTTCTAGCTATAGGTCCTATCGCCAAAAATCTCCCATAAGAAATAACACGGGGACGATCTTTATATGCCCCGTGACCTTGGAGGATTTTCATCCAAAAAAATACTGGCTATTATTGACCTGTAAATTTTCTATATTTTGTTTTGTAATTTGGCCAAGTGGTTTGGTCAAAATATGCTGATTATACCAAGAAGGTGTGTGATTTTGGAATGCAAATTTTTGCGTGTTTGAGAGTATATTTGTAAACAGTTTCAAGATACGATGTTAAAAAGGGGCATTTTAGATTGGTACGATTCTCTAGTATATATCTGGAACAAAAAAGCAGGTTAAAGCATATTTATAAAATTTCCAAAAACACCAATTTTCGCAATTTCTGGATATTTTTTTTTAAAATTCGTGTAAAATCACAGTTACAAAACATAATTTTTTTACCACATAATCTATAGCATAATAATACTACACTAAAATTACAGTTTAAAAAATGATATCTTGTAACTGTGATTTTACACGAACTTAAAAAAAAATATTCGTGAATTTTGCTAAAATTGGCGTTTTGGGAAATTTCTTAAATCGGATTAAGCTTGATTTTTTTTTGTTCCAAATATAGATACTACAGCAGCATACAAAACTAAAATGGTCCTTTATAACATCGTGCCTTGAAAATGTGCACAAATATAAACTTAAACACGAAAAAATATGCATTCCAAAATCACACCCTTTCTTGGGAATCGCATGCTTTGACCGAACCATTTGCCCAAATTACAAAACAAAATATAGAGGATTTACATAAAAGGCAGTAGAGTACGTCCACAATGTCCAGTATTATTTTTATCAAAATCCTCCATGGTCACGGGGCTAAAGATCGTCCCCATGTTATTCCTTATGGGAGATTTTTGCCGATGGCACCTAGCTCGAAAAATACAAAGTTTGTCATTTTTCCGGGTCACGGTGGACCCAATAACTTTTCTGTTAATATCTAAATTAATTACTAGTTAGCCTGAATGAAATATATTTTTTTAGTTAAGCGAGTGATTACCCCTAGTGATATATCGACATTTCTCAAGTGTCTTTCTCAAACTAAAAGTTGATCAAAGGAATTTTTTAACAATACATATAAAAAAAATAACACAACGGCCATGGAACCATTGCTGCCAACAGAATATAAAAACTCACATTGGAGAAATAAATGATACCCCTTGATTTACTTTTGACGCTAAGTGTATATACATCAGAACATACAAATAGAGGAAGGCCAGAACATTCAAAACCTAAAGATTAAGACAACAATGCATAGGCCCTTACAATAGGATAAAAAATTCTATATTGGAGGACAATGTAAGCTACGAGTACTCATGACATTAGATGTACATGCCACGAAACAAGCTTTTTTTCCTTTTATTTAATTGGATTCTTAACATATTGCAGAAGAGTTATCACAATAGGGAACTGGCCTTGGTTTCAAATATATCTTACACGTATTTAGTAATTTGTAACATTCAATTTAATAAACATCGCAATTAAAATAAACTATAAAAAATAAAATCTGTGGATTCTATGCATGTTCAAAGTTCCTGGGTTTTGACTTCCCGCACAAAGACTTAAGTCCGCGCTCTTTTGGTTGTGACGTTATCGTGAGGTGAGGAGGGGAAGCTGATTGGCAGAACTGCCAGCTCGCCGCCTCGGCAAACCTCACGATCACGTCAAGCCCACCTGCAATGGCGCATGGCCGTTTTTCGGCGCGAAGCCCGGTTCAAATTTTTCCTCGCTCACAGTTAACGCTAATAAAAGCCGGAAGCATAAAAAACTTTACTGGTCGGTATTTGAGGTTATTGGTAGGGACATATTCAAATTTGGTAATAAAGGACAGTTCCCTATTGAAAAGTGTCGACAAATCTTAATTAAATATAATTGAGAACAGTGTTTAGTACAAAATATTTCCATTTAATTGGATGAGCGTAACGAGCGAAGCGAAGATTCCATTTCACTACACTGGAGAAAAAAATCCGGAATGTTTTTTTCTTTCTTTTTGAATTTTTGTCTGTCTGTTAGCACGATTCCGGCTACACCGATTCTCCAATTGCAATGAAATTTTCTGGGGGCCTTCGAAATCTCTGAATTTAGAACTGCCACGTTTTTTAGCGCAATCGAAAAATTATTTCTTATAAAAATCGCAATTTTACGCTTTTTTTCGTTTTGACACAATTACGCTCATCCAACAACGCGCCGGAGAAGCGTTTGCGAAGCTTCCTAGTGCTTATATAATAAAAAACAACTTGTTTCTCTCCACCGTTATAATGTTGTTTTGGTGGAGGTGCCGGTCATGAAGACGGATAGAATAATAAAAATACGTTTCTCTCCACCGTTATAATGTTGTGTTGGTGGAGGTGCCGGTCATGAAGACGGATAGAAAAATAAAAATGCATTTCTCTCCACCGTTATAATGTTGTTTTGGTGGAGGTGCCGGTCATGAAGACGGATAGAATAATAAAAATACGTTTCTCTCCACCGTTATAATGTTGTTTTGGTGGAGGTGCCGGTCATGAAGACGGATAGAATAATAAAAATACGTTTCTCTCCACCGTTATAATGTTGTTTTGGTGGAGGTGCCGGTCATGAAGACGGATAGAATAATAAAAATACGTTTCTCTCCACCGTTATAATGTTGTTTTGGTGGAGGTGCCGGTCATGAAGACGGATAGAATAATAAAAATACGTTTCTCTCCACCGTTATAATGTTGTTTTGGTGGAGGTGCCGGTCATGAAGACGGATAGAATAATAAAAATACGTTTCTCTCCACCGTTATAATGTTGTTTTGGTGGAGGTGCCGGTCATGAAGTCGGATAGAATAATAAAAATACGTTTCTCTCCACCGTTATAATGTTGTTTTGGTGGAGGTGCCGGTCATGAAGACGGATAGAATAATAAAAATACGTTTCTCTCCACCGTTATTATGTTGTTTTGCTGGAAGTGCCGAGTGTAAAGAGAGACACCAATATTAATTATTGTTCCTTGCTTGTTGCATCCGTCGCTAATGTTGGACTTGTCGAGTACATAAATATACAAACTTTCTGGGGGCTAACCTCGTCCCCCTGACTCACAGGGTCACCATAATAATTATTTTTCATGTTGAAGGGCAATGGAAACAAAAAACGCATTTTATAATCGTAGATTATGTTTGATCATTGTCGTGAGATGTGACACACGCACAGACGGATGGACAGATTGAAAAGTGATGCTTATATAAAGAATAAAATCATCATCATCATCATCATCATCTGTTGCCACGTCCAACTCTGCGTGGAACGGCATTGAAGATAGGCATCTTCACCTTCTTCTCTCCTGCCACCACTCTTCCCTTTCCACCACATTTCAGTCTCCTCCTCGCTGTTGCACATCTTTCCTCCGTTGTCGTGGACTACCACCGAGTCTCCTGCCTGGAATTTCCAATTCCATCATTCTTCTCGACAATCTTGGGCTGTCCATCCTTGTGGCATGTCCGAACCTAAAAAAAAAACCTGATGTAAATGCAATGTAAATGCCTATGCCAATTTATCGCAAGAGAACCAAAACAGATAATCAAGTTTTGTTAGCATTATATTGAGTAGAGAGCAAAGCTTTTCTACATACATCACTTTTCTTCCGTCCGTGTCGTTGGATAAGCAAAGCGAAGACTTTTTCACTGACCCCACAAAAAAATTAGCTCGGGTGTTTTTTGTCTTTTTTTGTCCGTTTGTTCGCGCTCTACCGGGCAAACGGCATATGCGATCTTTATGAAAATTTTAGAGGACCTTTGAAATCTCTGAACTTAGACTTGCCACGTTTTTGGGTACAATCGATCAAATATTTCTTATGATTATCGTACTTTTACGATTTTTTTCTATTTTAATGAGATATTTTCGTGATATTTTACAAACGGCTACTCCGATCTTGATGAAACTTTATGGGAACGTTTAAAATCACTGACATTATTTATTATAGGTTATGATTTGAGAGACATCTGAAGAGATATTTATCATAGAAATTGTACTTTTGCGATTTTTTTCACGATTTTTAATATTTTCGTGATACCTGGGCCGATTCTGACCAAACGGGTGGGACTACAACGTTCATATTTTACATTGACATAAAGATTATGGCTCCTTTTGAAAGAAAAAGTATACATACCTCTGGTCACTCAGTGGCACCCCGGACTACAGGCACTAAACGGCATTATGAAGAGTGGCCTTCATATACTAACATCCTCCACCAAGACGCAAAATCTTGTTAAAACCTTACCCAGAGTTGCCTTTAGACGCCCCCCAAACATCTCGGACCTTATTGTCAAGAGAGACTGCCGGAAAAAGGAAGCTTCCGAGAAGGAACCAGCCGGCTCCTTTCCTTGTAAAGGGGGAAATGGATGCCTGACATGCCACATTCATCAACCCTCAACGACCTTCAGTGCCCAGGCCACTGGCAGGACCTACCCCATTCGACAGCACAACACTTGCAAAACCACCAATGTGGTGTACCAACTTAAATGCAAACGTTGTCCTGCCGAATACATAGGCCTAACCAGAAAGATCGCGCATGAATGGTCACAGACAGGACACAAAAAACCGCACCATGGACAAACCAGTGGCTCGACATGCAGCATCCCACAACTTGGCTTTCAACGTGTGCTACACAACCAAAGTGGTCAAGTCACTCCCAGCCAGCTGCAACCCAGGTGAACTGAGAAGATGGGAGTTAGCACACCAGTGGATCACTAAATCCAGGCTGCCTCCTAACATCAACATTCGATAGGACCAGCTCTCTCCCACCCTTCACCTTCACCTACATCTGTCACTATTCCTCCCCCAACAGCACCTTGTAAATATACTGTACATAGTTTTTTAGTTTTTAGCAGCCATTTTGACTAGTTCAGTCAGTGGCCTTCAGTTTTTAGTTTTTAGTCTTTAGCCGCCATTTTGATTAGTATAGTCAGTGGCCATCTTTCTCCTGAGTGATCAAGACCTCGTGTCGAAACGTCTCGTTTTTATGTGTTTTGTATATATCTTTGTAACTTTAAAACTTCTAAAAATTCGGCAGCTTCCATCACACTTCAAAGGTAAGCTGTTGGATCCTATCCTAACACTATATATCCCAGCCGATTGGCATACTTCTATCAACATAACCAACAAGTAATATCAAGTAACTATAGAAACTTGACATTGACAACAATCGTCACCTTCAATGCGTACAGATAGCATGTTTTTTGGCCTCGAGATATTTGACATTCTATTGTTAATTGGTATTGCCATAGCAAATTAAGACTACTTTATAAAAAATTATCCTAATTTACAAAATTAATTTTGTAATGAAACTTGAAAAAGTAATGAGATCCCACTTAAAAACGTAGTAATCAATGGACAGAAATATTTTTTTACAAAAATCATCCATCAACGCGAATGGAAAAAGCGTTCGTGAAGCGGCATAGTTTAGTGTAATATTTTGATTTGTGGTGTCAATCTGTGTTCAACAAGGATGATACAGAATTGTTTTGGTGGCCGTGAAAGTAAGTGGGGGTGAGTCTCGCTAGCCCCACAGAATGTTGTAATATTTATATACTCGGCATCTCCATCATTATTGAGCGCTTTAACAAGCTAGGTATAATAACGGTTAGTTTCACTCCATATGTTTGTACTCCCATAACCGCGATTGTCATGAATAGCCGAGCATATGCCACCATGTAGCCCCTATGAACACTGCTAATACAATAATATGATGGATTTTAATTAAAATTAATTGGTCGGGACATTTCGCTGCTTCGAATTAATGTTTGACGTATCAGCCCAGACTGTGTGAGCTATCCTCAGAAAAAACAATTGTAATTACTAATTACACACAAACAAACATACAAAAATACACGACAAAACAAAACACAAACAGTACCAACAAAAACATTCTAGTAACCATGATACGACGAAATGTCCCGACCAATTAATTTTAATTATATTCCGGGCCACATAGAAGATATTAATTATTTTACTTGAAGATATTTAATAGGAAACAACATTCTTTACTGTTAAATGTGTGAAATATGAGTTTTGCTCTGTGGTAGGCCTATGTTTTAAACGTCATAGTTCTTAGTTTCAAATTCAATGTATTGACGATTTGACAAACAATAATTTTGTGTGTCGGCAAGCAATTCCGTCTAAGTGGTTGTTCCACGTACTATATATAAATGGATGGTGCACCGAACAATTTGAGTTGTTTCTTTAGTTTTCACAATGGATGGACTAAAGCAAAGTAATAAGTCAACAGCACGAAAGAAACTATACATTTATAAAAAGGTCCAAGTATATATTCAATATAAAATAATATATTATTATATATATATAATATATATAATATTATAATATATATAATAATTTTTAAGTCAATTTCCTACTGTTGCAGGTATAACCAGACTATAGCAGTGATATCTTGAATTTACCTTGTTTAATATGAAATCTCATGTGACTTCACATAGTCATTAGCATTGTTTGTTGCTAAACATCAGTCAAGGTTTCTTGTGAGTCTCTAACAACTGACCGCTTTATACTTAGCTTGAGGCAGGTATAGCTAGTCTAAAACACACGGTTCCAAGACCGCAGTAGAAGGAAGGCCCTAGGGCGCTCAAGAGGTACTGGGCAGACAGGCTGACATTACCTAGCAATTAACACACATACTATTACCAACATTACAAATAATAATTATTGTGATTTTTATATTTTAAAAGTCAAAAGTGATATCTTGAAGCAAGTCTCCCACTTTATAATTTTATGGCTATACACACGTTTCTACGAAATGCACTTATAAGAAGAAAATTAAGTAGATTTTTGGCCATATTTCTTGACTTAATACCATTATCGTAAATATCCCAAAGAAAAAAAATAGTTTTGCTTTTTCTTATTTTTTTTTCTTAATCGTATTGGCAATAATTTATAATATGAGATCATGCCGTAGGGTGGGTTAATGCTAAAAGGCATGTGGATGAATAGTGAGACCCGCACTCATGAAACATTTGAATCCCACCTAGGACTCGAACCCGGATCGCATTTAAAGAAGGTTTCGCTTTACACTAATCTAGTTCTAGTAGTTACCTACTTGACAAACGGTAGACCCGGGTTCTACAACCGGGGTAATGATATTATGTAACTTGCTGCCCTGTCCGTCTGTCTGTCCGTGCGTGTATCACGTCTTACATATTATTACAAGACTTCCGATTGACATGGGTTCTTTGTGGACATTATCCTTCGACAAAGAAAATGCAGAACGGTTTTGGCGACCCAGGTGCCCTAGGCAGGCGGGGTAAAAAGGGGGTCAAAATGAGATATTGTTTCAAGCCCATACATTTTATTAAATTCGACCTCTAAAGGGGGTTTTCGTGATGCTTATTATTGAAATGAATGGGTGCTATCGAATATTTCAAAATTGCAGAATAGTGTTTTTGGAAAAATCTGGTAGGCCCTACAATCACACACAGACGTTAAATAGTGAGATTAGTGCTACAGGTAACTGTATGGTAGCAAAATTGTCGTGGGAAACCTGCCCATGGTGGAACGCATGCCCACTTCGGCTGTCGAACTAGGTGAATTGGAATTAAGACAATTTTGGAAGAGATGGCCGAGGGCTGTTTTATGAGGACTCAATTCCTTGCATTCGTATTACGATTGAGGAAAACATCGCAAAAAACTTCAGTCAGGATTGTTACCGACAGTGTTGGCTCACGGGTTCAAATCCCGTAGAGATCGGCAATCCTGATTGAAGGTTTTTACCGAGGTTTTCTTTAGTCGTTAATGTGAATGCAAGGGATTGAGTCCTCTTAAACAGCCTTCGGACATCTCTTCACAATTATCCTATTCGCAACATACCTAGTTAGTCACATGAAGAGAGGTGAGAGGCAGGCTTCCCACGAAAATTATCAGTCAGAGTTGCCTATCTCGACGGTATTCAAACCCGGGACCTCCCAAATCTGAGTACTGTCGTTGATTTGATGGTAGCAAACTCGTTCTCATATCACGTTTATAACGACATAGCTAGTATATTGAGCCACCCGGCACACAGCTTCCATGTGTGAGTGCCGGCCCCAACGGCAACATATGAGTGTAGGCTTGACCTGCACGGTGTTCGCTGGCAGGATGCTTCCCGCCAAAACGTGCTGGAGAGATTCATTCATGATTCACCTGATGGTTAGGCGACGACCAGAGTAGGGGCAGAGGCGAGCACGAGAACATAATAAGAAGCTGCTCGCGAGTCTCGCATTGGAATGCGAACAAGGAAAACTTGCGCAATCCACATTCCAGGGTCGCAACGTCACGATCTTCTGACTGACTCACCAGGTAGTTCAGGTATCTTCGGTGGGTTCGACTCCCAGACGCTTAGCCCTGGGTTCTAGACCCGGGGTCACCTGCAGCTGGTTTGAGTCCCAGACGCTCAGCCCTGGGACAGGTGGGTTCTAAACCCGGGGGCTCAGCCCTGCAGCAGGTATCTGCGCTGGGCTCGACTCCCAGACGCTTAGCCCTGGGGCAAATAGGTTCTAATCCCGGGAGTCGAGCCATGGAGCAGGTATCACCCGATTCACCCCTCATCGTCTCGAACAGCATCAACGCGCTACCGATAGTGTTGGCTCGGGCGCTAAGCGCTCGACTCTGATTCGGGAAGTCCCGGGTTCGAATCCCGTCGATACCGGCAACCCTGACTGAAGGTTTTTTCCGAGGTTTTCCTCAGTCGTTAAGGCGAATGCAAGGGATTGAGTCCTCTTAAACAGCCCTCGGACATCCTTTCACAATTTCCTATCCGCACATACCCAGTTCACCTGAAGAGGGGCTAATTGCACCCTATAACAGGTTTCCCACGATAAAAATTTAAAAACTTAATCAACGCGCTATAGAAACACGCTCCTGCTCACACATTTATTCCCTTAGGAATGCCCGCTCCCGCTGTATAGGTATGAAAAACGTTTGTTCTGTGCTACCCAAAATTAGATAAGTATGTCATTAGAATGGTTGGTGATAGTTGAAAAGGTAAACAGTTAAACTTTGGATAAAACTGCAGTCGGGATTGTCGGTGTCCGGGGTCCGCGATATGGAGGCCCCGCAACGCGCAGGTTACCTCCATCCATCCATCTGTGCCTCCGTGCATCATTGGGCTCATGCACAGTGAGTCAACTATATGGCGCTCTCGGCCATGGCAGACAATCATTCGAAACCAGGAAGTATAGATTCACTTTGAGATGAAAGTCTGTGAGTAAGCGGTATGACTGACTTAAGTCCTCAGCTGCTAACAAGCCTGACGAAGACGTTAGTTATGCTGTGTGCTCAATCTCACGCACAGCAGCCAGACTTTATTTATGTAGTCACGAATCGTGACTTTTTACACCAAACTTGCACCTATATTTTACATTCAATCCTTCACAGATCAGTCAGCAATAACCAGCCATGCATACTCAAGATTGATAAGATTGGTATTTACAAAAGGGAGCGAAGCTTCCCTTTATGCATCACTTCCGTCTGTCCTTACCGACAGGGGTGGCTCAAGCGTAAAGCACGAGACTCTGATTCGGGAGGTCCCGGGTTCGAATCCCGTCGAGGCCGGCAATCGTGACTGAGGTTTTAGCCGAGATTTTCCTCAGTCGTTAATGCGAATGCAAGGGAGTGAGTCCTCTTCAACAGCCCTCGGACATCCCTTCACAATAACTCCAATATAAGAGGGTCACATCGGTTAACTCTGATGTGTATCCTACAGAGGGCATCCTTACGAAAAAGTTTTCTGTCCTTGTGCGTGTGTCACATCGCACGATAAAAACCGAACACAACATCCGATTATCATATGCGTTTTTTTTATTTTGAAATTCCCTTTCAATAAGGATGACACAAAAATATTTTGGTGACCCCTGGGGTAGGAGGGGTGGGGTTAGTCTTTTTTAAAAGAGTCCTTTGTGTGTACTCGGCACCATACATAAACAAAGATTTCAACGATGGGTGATAGTTTACTTTTGTATACCCGGCACCAAGAGATTTCAATGCAAGATAATAATTTATTTGGGTGTTATTCTTCGACAATCTGTACATGAAGTAGCTTCGCTCGCTATTTTGTTCGTACTCTGACATAAGACTCTGATATAAGCCGTTGACTCGAAACAAGCCACCAATCCTGACTGCTGAAGACATATCGTGTATTAGTGAATAAAATAAGTACCAATTCAAAAACAGAACCCAATTATTTTTGGTGTGGTATATAGTTTGTCATGTACGTGGATTGAATTAGTGGTCTTGCGGCTTGCCCTCCAAGATGCAAGCTTGAAACAAGGTCCGGTGTGGGAGAGGCACTAGGCCTAGCTGTTACACCGGAGCTTGCATGGGAATACCTTGTTAAGGTATCATTCACGTGGAAAATGAATGCAAAGTGGTCGCTTAGAAGAATTGTTCCAAGGAGAGTAGCTATATTACCTATAGTAATAAACTCAATGGACTTACATCCCAGAGACGGATTATCTAGGCACCGGATTTGTATACGGGCAGGCTCACGGCCGTTGAGCCCCCACAAGAAGAGACAACGACGACCACGACGACGACAACAACAACAAACTGTCAGGTGCCAGAACTTCAAAGTTCCGGATCTCACCAGGATGATAATATACCACCAAGGTCAACCTAAGAATTCCGCAGCCATTGGTGGGGGAAGTGTAGGTACAACAAAGGCCCCCCGCCCCGGAATATTTATATGAGGGACCCCTTTTCAAATCTTCCCACATTTTTGTAAGTAATCATGATCCTTTATTAATGTGTTAACAATTTTATTGTGCTATTAATACATTGTTGTTGTAATATTACTATTTCAAATATTTATACTTAACTGTAGTTCATTGTTGTGTCTGCATTTATGTAATTAGATTTATTTAGTTGTCCTCCTTTGTAAATAATTTTTTTAACTGAATAAGATAGACGTTAAAAAAATCACGGAACTTGAAAGATTTCATGGATGCAAGCCTTACTTATAGTATGTGCATGTGCTAAATTAGGATACAAAATAGTCACTAATTAGGCAATTTATTTTGTAATTGATAAACAAGATGACATGTATGAGCACTTTAGTGCTAAACCGGTCGTATGTTGTCGCATATAACAAGGAAGCTGCAGAACGGATAAGTAGATATACTCGAAGTGCTTGACACTTTATACCAGCACTTGTTCTATACCTCATTGCATGCACTGTCTAATTGAGGTTAGATCCTCTTATTACTTGTAGGTATAAACTAGACTGTCTTCTAAAGGCTCATCTATACTGGTTTGGGGGAGAGAGGTGCCGCTTTAGTCTCAAACTCTTGCTACGTTGTCCCTGCTCGAATCCCTTTAAATATTTTCATCAATTCCTTTTATTATTAAAAAATGAGATTATCAGTTGTCCACCTGGCCGCTCAAGAATGGGAATCTTTTTTTTATTATTTAACGTCTATCCTATTCAGTTAAAAACCTGATTTACAAAGGAGGTCAACTTAATAAATCTACTTACAAAGATACAGATACAGCAATGAACTAACAGTTATGTAAATACTTGAAATACTAATATAACAACATCAATGTTGCAAAAACCATATGATTTTGGTAACAAATTCAAAAAGGATATTAAATTCAATTAATTAATGAACTATAAATAAAAAAGGGTGTGGAATGAAAAGAAAAGAAAAGGAAGAAAAAGAAAGAAAGAAAGAAAGAAAGAAAGAAAGAAAGAAAGAAAAAAAAAAAGAAAAAAAATCAAAAAAGAAAAATGAAAAGAAAAAACTGATTGATTGATTGATGATTGATGATCAGGCAGGTAGACAACCTAGGTGCGTGCAGTTCACAATCCTGAATTAAATAAACTATAGGCCATTTTTGTTTAGATTTTCCGTTCCTTCTTTCGTTTTCGTTTCGCAAAACCACTTACACAACTAATTTTGAACTAAATAGGCCTGTAATTCTCCGTTTTCCAATTGCCGGTCGGGTGCTTTATACCTCTAAGCTTCCGAGACGGTTAACTTTATAATTAACAATACACCAACAATCCAGATGTTATTAAGTTAACCATCTCGGTAGCCTTAGGGGTAAAGCACCCGACCGGCAATCGGGTTCGATACTCCGCTGAGATAGATTTTTTAATTTCTGGATTCATTTCCAGATAAGTATTTTTTTCTTTAATCAATGAACGGCAGCTATATTTTCTCCTTTTATTAAAAAAACATATAAAACGAACAAAGAAATTCACGTACAACTTTTTCACACCTCTAAAACCGTTACACGTCGCGAAACCACAAAATACATCGAAGGAGTCTGTCTTTTCTCTCTCTCGCCAGATACTCTCTCAAGTTTCTATATGCTCTCTTTCTACGCAACATCGAACTGGCTCTGGTGAGTAATATTCTATATAAACATATTTTTGTTTTTCTGTGGTTCGTTCATGTAATCAATTCACGACCCTGAACTTGCTTGAGAGTAAACGCATATTATTATTTCCTTCCGATTATATAGGGTATTCATCATTATCGAAGCAAAATTTAAACTCTTACATTTAGGTTACATTTTTGCGTGAATCGTGATCGTCGAATATTTTTTTGTAACGCTCAATGTATTTCATTAATTTGATTGTAAGTGTGAATCATGATGTAACACGATTTTTTTTTACATTCCCCGCAGAGAATGTGTGGGTATAATTGCTCCGCCACTGTGTGGGCTTACCTTTTTGTCTTTAATATTTTTCGTGTGAAACCTACCCTTAGACAACTAACTTTTACTAGTAGACTAAAAGGTGATTACCTAGGGGCTTAACGAGATAAGGAGAGTTGAGAGGTAAGTGCATGCCTATAAGGGTCATTGTAATAAAGCTCTATCCCATCATTCGTCATATGACTGAGGATCAATCAGAATTGTCGGTAGCGGATATCGAACCGACGACCCCCTGAATTAGAATCTTGCGCGCCATCATGTACCTCTATCTTCAAACCCTAATTGCACAAGACATACCCTAATGATAATTGAACAGCAAACTTTCACTCGCAATTCGTTGAAATCCTTCTTTTGCGTGTTTATGTCATCGAAATTAGTGTTCCTAGTTCGGGATTGTTCAAATTGACAATCACTAAGCATTTTTGTCTTAGCTAAAATATCCTATTTTGAAAATAGTTTTTAATAAGTTTCAGCTTTGAACAAGAACGTTCTGTAGCGAATCGTTGCCTTAACATTAACAAATCACAGCAAAAAAACAGGCCGCTTTTCAAAGGCGATCATAAAGAGGAACTCAACCTTGTGTCTAAAACCTTTCACTTCACTTTTTTTTACAATTTCCATAATTTGTTTAAAATTAGAACGTATTTATGTTTCCACTATTAGCTTAGTATGCTTCATGTTCTGCTAACGGGCCCAGGCAGCCCCCGGGCTCTAGCTACTACCCACGCTATTCGTACCTACGCCACTGGCGGCTGAGCAGCATAACCATATATGGGCATACATCTCGCAAATGGGAACAGAACTGATTGTTTGTATTTTCGTCACCAATGAGCAAAATTAGGCACTAATTGAATTTCAATTTACCAAGCAGTATGTATAATTGTGACATTAATTGGTCGAAAGAGTATAATAATATGGCACTAATTAAATCAGTAGTCGACCCGCACACCCACACACTAAAATATATATTTGAAATTTGAATAGTAATTGGTTTGGGTACTAAATTTGCGTAAGCAAAGTAAATGCCCCCAAGCATTCTGTCTCATCTCATAACAATATCTTAATAGGTCTTGTTCTCGTATGCAGCGAGGATACTCGCAACGATATACTTCAGAACTATCGGTGTGCTCGCTATAGCACGCTTCATCAATCTCTTCACTTCAGCTTGAAGTCGAACCCAGCATAAAGCAATCTAACCACTAACCAACCAACCAGTTGTAAGGTTATTCTGATGAAATGATTCCTGGAATTGAGATCCTAATGTTGAGTCCGTGTGGGAGTGCGAGTGTGAGGCGGCAGCGCGCTTATAAATAAGCTGTATTTTGCATGCGGTGTTTTGTCCGGATGTTGCGGTTAGGCGCCGACCTCAGGCGGCTGGCTGAATCACATTTGATGAGGACACACCGCGTGGGAGGGAGAGGGGGAAGGAGGTGCACGACGACGACGCTTATTACCCAATACACCAATTTGAAGCCGTGGACCAAATGGGAATATTTTGCATGTTTTTTTTTTCTCCTTATAAAACACAGGAAGTGGATTACCGCAAACGCACCATGTGTGGAGATACTGTGTCTACAGTTATTTTGATAGTATCCGGGAGTAAATTTGACAGTTGTGACCTAATTATTGGAGTGATTAAATCGAGGAGCTACTACGCAAAATGCAATATGTCCATCAACAAATTTAAAAAAATCTAAATTGCAGAAGCTTCACAAAATCAATATTTATCACTACACAAACTTTCGCTGGTGCAAAACGCAAATCTACTATGCTATTTGATGAAAAACTTGGATTTTCGTTACAAAATGCAATAATTTATGTAAATCAATCCAAAAAAAAAAAAAAATTCTCAGAGGGGTATCGAACCCCGGTCTCCCGATTGCCGGTCGTGTGCTTTACGTCTTTACGTCGTTAGACCATTTGTCCAAGCTACATCCTTGGTTATTGTTGTAAAATTGTGTGTTTTTTTTGTTGTTTTTTTGTTTTTTTTATCTCGATGGACATATTGCATTATTGCGAATATTGCAATAGCTCGCATTTAATTTATTTTTTCGTGCGAGATGTATTCCACGGCCGGGAGTTGAACCCAGGGTCTCGAGCTAGAGATACCGATTGATGTCTTATCATCCGAGCTATAACTAAAGCCACAAGACAAATGGTTCAATAGCTTGTTTTGTAGCATGATCTTCTATTAGTTGCCAGTTGGACGAAAGAAAATCATGACAATTCAAATTCAATCGAGATATGTTCTTATCGGATGATTTGAGCTCAGTACCATGAGTCTACTAAGGAACGAGTTCCTTTTTCAGGAACTTTTGTGGGAACGCGTTCCTTTTCTTTGATCGGGAACTTGGAACGAATTTAACGTTCCTTTATAAGTTCTTTTCGCCGTCGTAATCCCGTCGAATTCCAGTATCTGATATCGTAAACTGCAGTATGAAAAATATCTTGTGACATCTTGTGTTTTCGAAAATGTCGCCAACCTCATCAGATGGCCTGAGACCCACTTTAATAAATAAAAGTAATGATAAATTAACTTGTATCACATTTATTATTATTTAGTTGATGGTATAAGGAACGTGAAAGGTTCTAAGTTCCTTTTGAGGAACGAGGAAAGTAACTTAACTTTTCAAAGTTCCTTTTTTGGTGGGAACGTGCCCAAGACTGAGTACCATGAATGCAACCCGCCGCTACAGGCTAAAGAATATGGCACATATGGCCCCGGGTACAAAGCGAGGCCCAACGTAACAACGCGTGCCTCTTGTAGTGTAGTGCAGATGTGCACAGCTAATTGAAATGATTGCCTGGTAGCACAATACGTGATGTGAGCCTGTGCGTGCTTGCGTGCCATAGTGTACTTTTGAGACTCGTAGCTAGTAGCGACCATACAACGTAATAGCCTCCCCCACACGTAGGCCACTCCTGGTGAGAGTATGACACCAGGAGTATGGCAGGCCCGTATTCATAGACGTCCCGTTGCTGGAGCGTGCCTCCCAAAGGGGCTAAGAGCTTTGGTTTTTAGATGGCAAATAACATGCATAAAAGGGCTTTAAAACCAAAGCCCTCAGACCCATTGGGAACCCTTTGGGCTAGGGGACGACTATGAATACGGGCCTATGTCAGTGTCACGTAGCCTACCAGTTGAGGGTGTAATCCTGGCCACGTAGTCCACCCCTGATGATATTCCTGAATCCCTGTACCTCCTCCATCACTGTGTTGTAATGCCGCGGACATCCCGATACTTCTGTATATTCATCTCCGCCTAACATAATGCCACAATGCCTTGGTGTGTGGCTCACTCACTGGTCGTGCGGTTTGACCGTGGTTTGACTCCCACACCAAGCTTCTAACACCGAGGTCCCGGGCTCGAGACCCGCTTGAGGAAGAAGGTTTTCAAATTGTGATGTGCGAAACTCCTTTTCGGTTGAAAGTCCTTTATATTTAAAATAGAAACGTTAAGGTGTTGTTGTTTTTTCCCCACGTCAAATGGTGTATTTTATAGTATTTTAGTTGGATGAGCGAAGCGAAGACTTCAATTTCACTGACCCCCAAAAAATTTAGCTCGGGTGTTTTTTTTTTGTTTGTTTGTTTTTGTTTTTTTTTGTTTTTTTGTTTTTTTTGCCGATCTTGATGAAAATTTGACAGGACCTTCGAAATCTCTGAACTTAGAGGTGTATTGTTTTTGGGTACAATCGAAGAAATATTTCTCATAAATATCGTACTTTTACGATTTTTTTTTCGATTTTTTAGTGCGATATTTCGTGACATTTGGGCCGATTCTGACTAACGGGAGGGGCTAAACGTTCATATTTCACATGGACATTAAGATTATGGAGATGTAGTACCTTTTGAAAGAAAAAGTTGAAAAAAGTTTGCCAGAATCCATAGAAATAAAGCTTTAATATAATTTTTTTGATTTTTTGTGCGATATTTTCGTGCCATTTGGGCCAATTCTGACCAAACGGGTGGGGCTACAACGTTCATATTATACATGGACATTAAGGTTATGGTGATGTAGTACCTTTTGAAAGAAAAAGTTGAAAAAGTTAGCCAGAATCCATAGAAATAAAGCTTTTTAATATAAGTTTTTTACGGTAAATAATACCTTGACAGATAACAATAGAAACTTGACAACAATCACCTACAATGCGTAGGCAGCAAAACAAAGCACTTGCACAAGTAAAGATATCCCACGCAAACTAAAAATTTAAAAAGCTCATCCATCAACGCGGCGGGACTTTATGCGTTTCCTAGTTTAAAAAATTTTTATTTTATTTTGGACTCCCCCCCCCCAAACATTTTTTTACACACATTAACGCTTCTTTTTTTGGTGATGGTATTGTATTTTTTTTACGTCAAACGGTGTATTTTGGAGTATTAAAGTGAAAAAAAGATTTTATTTTGGACGCCCCCCCCCCCCCCCCCAACAGAACAAGAAATGTTCATTTCATTCGAATGGAATTTCAAAGAAACTAGAAATATATGGTTGTGAATATCTTCCTTACAGAGGTCGTTGAAGAAAAAAGGCGGCAGGTGAATCGAGCCCAACCAGTTGTTCATTGTTTCCTGTTTTAAACTCTGGTCTCTGGTTGGTCATTATTCGCGAGCGGCGATGTTGCATGATAACGTCGGCGCCGACAGCTTTAAATTAAGTCCCTCGGTGAAAATCAGATGTTGGTCTGAGTGGTTTCTCTAAATACAAATTTATTTATTTTTATTTTTTTTACCAATAAGGAAGCGTCCATAGCTACCGGCGGAAACATGGCCAACAAGGAGGGGTTGGGGTCTACCGTCTATTAGACGAGGTTTGGATTTCTTTGGTTGAAGGATAGTTTGCAACAATTATCCGATTAGATATTGGATTGATGGGATATTGCTTAACGTCTCATATTTATGCACTTTGGCTAATCGAGACGAAGGGAGGGACGTAAGGGGTGATGCGGGGGACAAGGGGTGGACAGGCTTGTGCTGGTCAGAACCAGCCACAAGCGTATGGGGAGGGCAGGGGTTCCCCCACGTCGTGGTCGTCTCCGTCTGTGTCATCATCCGTCCGTGTTGTCATTGTCGTCGCCGTCGGGGAGGTAGTCAAAGGGAAGGGGAAAGTCCCCCGACGACGACCCAGAGTTCGCCATTAGTTTCAGGGAGTAAAACTCCCCTAATCACGGGCCAAACCACGAGAAGGTTGCGAGTTGGAATTTGATGGCCCAATTATCCGATCGTTCTGTTACTTATATTGAATGAGGTCATAGTTTATGTTCAGCAACGCTTCCACCCTCCAGGCCATCACTACTGACAGCGACCACCTTTCAACCTGGGATTGTGAGGCTAGGAGGCACAGGGGGTTTATGACAAATCTCTACAATTAAATTTAATTCCTGCACCCCTCACCCCTTGATATAATGCCCATCAAAAGAGTATCAATAACAGAGAGGCTAGCGACGATTCTGGTTTGAGGGTGTCTTGAACCAGACGCGTACTTACATTAGTGGACCACCTACCAGCCCAAAGCTACGAGGTTGCGCTGTTTCACAGGGACGTCCGCGTTGTGGATCTGTTTGCCACCCATGCTGCTACCATATTATACAGTGCCACCTTGAGCTCTGATTAGAGTAGACTAGCCCAGTGTCACATCTATCATCAGGTATAGCCGGATCCCGAACCATCCGGGTTCGAACCTTTTATCAGTATTTTATTAAGTTACAACATTCCTCGGAATACTCGGGACGATATGGGCAGTTGGGCATCGCAGAGACAATTATAAGGTCAAGTCGAAGAATGTTCCCATGATCCAGAATTGCCCGGGGACATCGCCTACGCCCTGCGAGAGAATCATCAGCCTCCTTCACAGGCGCAGAAGAACTCGCGGCGCTACCAACAGCGACCACCAACCTTCAGCCTCGTACTAACTTCATAAGGTAGATCAACCACACCAGCAGAAGTTGTAACTAAGAATAGAGACAATTCCTTGTGTCACATAACTGGAAAATAATTATTATTATCGATATACTGCTTGATGTCAGACATGTTTTGACTTTTCTGCGTGGTAGCTTCTGCTCAAGTGTACAGGTCTTCCAACCCTCCAGCCACGTAGCTACAAACTGGAGCGCCAAGCTCCTACTGCAGACACTCGCTTTGTATCGTGTGAACCTGCCTGCTAGCCTAGAGCGATAAGAGCGAACGAGATATTTCGCTTCCACATATCTTTGGGAAGCTATTGCTATACTATTATTACCAAACTACCAACAGCTTATTAAAAATCCTTTAAGGGTCCTCCACGCCTCTAATATACTTAAAATAAACCATGATACTTGAGACGCGCAAGCACGACTGTGGGAGTATTATGAGAAATACTTTCATCTCATTTGGAAATAGTTCACGTACTGCCGTATTTTCCTGGTTCGACTTCACATACTTGCCATGGTGAGGACTAGACTGGTTTCTCTGCATTCTCAAATAATGCCCAGTGCAGTCTGGTACAGTCATGTGATACAGCCTGACGTTCCGGGTTCGAGCCCCTGTCCTGTGATGACAACCTGCTGTTCCGGGTTCGAGCCCTTGTCCTGTGATGACAACCTGCTGTTCCGGGTTCGAGCCCTTGTCCTGTGATGACAACCTGCTGTTCCGGGTTCGAGCCCTTGTCCTGTGATGACAACCTGCTGTTCGGGTTCGAGCCCTTGTCCTGTGATGACAACCTGCTGTTCCGTTTAGATATGTATATACTGTGTACGCTAGCTTAGTGTCAGTGGTTTTGAGTTGTGTGCATAGGTACGTCCCACAAATTCCACTAAGTTTATAAGTTACACTTTATGGCTAGATCATATACATACGCCAATCTTCGCACATCTATGTAGAGATTACATTTAATTTGAAAAAATATAAACAGAAGAATAAATTTATCTTATTTTATCTTCCGAGTTCTAGCCCGTAGCCCCTGTTGGAAAGTGTTGGAAAATTGTGACAAACACGTATTCTATAATAGTTTAGGCCTACAAAGACTGAGCCATACATCAAGATTACAAATTACAATACAGTAATTTCTCTAACACCTGTACAGAACATCCAAACCAATCAATATTCGGCAGGCCAATGCCTGGTCTAAAATTGTTTCTAGTATTGACATGTTTAATTTTTTACTTCATTTCATAACAAAACAACGCAATAAAAATGTACTGTCAACAAAAACAAGTAATAAAATAAAAATAGATTTAATAAAAACAAATCATATCCCTAGTTTTAGTTGGGCGCATTCCCAATATGCTATGCTATGAATGGATTCTGGGCTAGGCCCCTTTGTGTGTCTAGGCACCGCGCCGTGCTGTCCATTCTCTTTCTGTGGTTAGGTTTTCCCAGTCGATGTGTGGTCGCCACTCGCCGGCCTCTCTACTCTCACTGTGCGATCAGTGCCGGGGCCTTGGCCACCCAAACAAAATAGGCCTAAGCCAAGTACTCATTATTAATTAGTAATTATTTGCATTACATCAGAGGTAAAACATCACTTCATTATACTATTGGTCCCTCATGAAGCTGTGTGAATCAAGAATTGCCTACGTGTGGCAAGTTATGTTTTATTTATTTTAACTTGCTGCTGGGGCAAATACCTTCTGTTCTTTTATTAAATTCGTTTAGCTCTGGTTTACAAGACGAAAGGATAAAAGTCGCACCGAACTCCCAAGTCAAAATTAATGCTGATTATCTAGATCAGACGCAATCATTGCAGATTCCGAGAAATTTGCTAGAGATGCTACGTTTTAACATTTATTTACAATTACGGACAGCAAAATTACGTTCTCGGAATTGATTGGTGGCTCTTGCTTGCGGCATACGACCTCCCCTTGGTACCACACTATGTACCCCCCCCCCTCTTTATACCAAACTATGTACCATCTTCTCTGGTACCCCTCTATGTGCCCAATCTTCACACACCCCTTTCTACTCCTCCATGTACACTTTCCCCTGGTACCATACAACGTACCCTCCTTATTCCACACTATGTACTCTCCCCTCTGGCACCATTCTATGTAGCCTACCCTGTCCTCTAATACCACACTATGTACCCTCCCCTCTGGTACCCTTCGATGCACCCTTTTATCTGGTACCTACTATGTACCCTTCCTTATCCTATACCACAATATTAAAATGCGGTATAAAGTTGGTTTTTAATTTTAAAATATTTCTTCGATGACAGTAAAAATGCGGTAGGTGGTCTACGTTTATAAAACAATCACGGGAACAGAAAGGAATATCCAAAACTGGGAACGAAGCTTTATCGTTTTGTGTCTGTTTGTTGGTGGAGGTGCCGAGTATGTGAAAGTTCCATCTTTCTGGTGGACTAGCACCACCCACCTACCCCTCAGGGTTACTAAAAGTAAGATATTCTGTATCATCTTTGTTACAGGACAATTACAACAAAAAACTGCATGCCAATCGGAGGTCATGTTCGGTCTTTAGCCAGAGACGTGATGCACGCACATTGGACAGAAAAGTGATGGATATTGTGTGAGCTTCGATTCTCAGAAAAATGTCCTTCAAAATCAAGAAATCAAAATCGGACTAGCCGTCTGTCCGGTAGAGCGAGTTCACACTAACAAATTTTAAAATATTAAACGAGCTTACTTCACGAGAAAAAAAATCAATTGGGAAAAAAATCGTAAATTTTAAGTAAATTACTAAAATTTGATGGACATCGGGGTAGCAATTTGTGGTTAGATACTAATCAAGCACACACAGATAAAAATGAAAAAAAAATACAGATTTTCTTACGGGTTGTCGAATTGAAAACTTTGATATAGTCTCTGCATCGAAAGAGCTATTTGCGGTTACGTTGGTGGATGGGCGTTTTCAGTTTATTAAACTCTGTTCATTTTACATTTCTTGTTCCGTTTCCGTCATTAGCAGAATTACATTTTTAATGAGTAGAAGAATAAATCTCTATAATACCTACAACAAAACGTAGAATTGAGAATACAGATATTATATTCAATAATTTGTTATTGTAAAATGTAAAGAACGTGCATGAGTAGAGGAGTATATCCAAATAGCGAGTGAAGAAATAAATTTCTTGCATTGAAATACTTAGTGGAGGTGCCGAGCACAGAAGGTGCTTATTTAAAAAATTATATCCACGCCCCCTTTGACTCCAAGGGTCATCAAAACATTCTGTCATCCTTATTGATAGGCAATGTAAAAAGTGCATGCCAATCGGAGGTCGTAAGTCGAGACATACACAGACGATGACAGACATTTTTTGTGATCCTGGGGTTGGGGTTGGGGGGTTGGAACACAAGAGAGGAACCCCATGAAGTTTGAACATCCATGTGACCGGGACCTCCAAGGTTGGTGTCTTTAAATGTAATTTAAGTTTTTATATGTAGCTACCTCCCACATGCTAAAGCTTGCTCGCATGTGATAGATTTTGACAAAACAAAAACTATTTGTCCTGTACAACAGCTCAAGCCACGTATTATCCGTGAATCTGTGGAAATTGAGAAACGGCCGAATAACATGAACAAAAGAGATGATAGCCAGAGCCTCCCTCTTGCTTGGAAACCTGCACTCATGCCTCGAAATGTAGTCCGTAGACCTATTCAGCCAAATCCCTCAGAGGTGGTGCAAATTTCAGATTCCATAATTCCAAGCACGAATAACATTTCAAAAGACACCCAATCAGGCCCTATGACAAGAAGCCGGACTAAAAGGGTTTCACTACAGTAAGCTGTGCTATTTTGTTTCTCAATTGCCACCATCCGTATATATTTTATCGATATGACATCGCCGCCCCGCACCTTTTCACGATATGACCTCGCCGCCCCGCACCTATTTTCTATAAAACCTCGCCGCCCCGCACCTTCAGCCGAGGCTATATAAGGCGGGCGCTGCGTGCTTGCCAACCACTGTGACTCCAACCTCCGTAGAGTCACAGTCAACCTTGAAAATGTCTGACGTAGTACAGACGAAACGTCGGTGGACGCCCAGGTTCTGCCCTGGTTCATCTTATTTTCGACGAGGTTTTACCCAAGATCCTTGTTTTTATCATATATATATATATATATATATATTTTTATATATTTCTCGATTTGGTTAATCGGGAAACACTCCCGTAGGTGTATATATATATATATGTATAACTTATTATTATAATATAATTATAATTATTATTGAATGATAGCAATTGTCATAAAAGTATGAACCGACTGGGGATCGAACCCAGAACCTCTGGCTTAACGCGCCTATCAATTGAACTATCGAGACACAAGACAACATTTCATTTAATTGCTATTTATGTATCATATCATATCATGGATGTCAACAGTCACAGCTTTTTATTTAATTTAATGAAAGTTTGTCTTGTTTGGTAGAGCTGGGTTCGATCCCCAGTCGAGGCATACTTTTATGACCATTGCTATCATTCACCAATAATGTCCTCAAAGCGGACTTTATTATTAAGCGAGCGAAGCGAGCGTTTCCATTTGACTCTGCCGGAAAAATTAGTCACTGTTTTTTTTTTTTTTTTTTTTTTGTTTGTTTGTTTGTATGTCTCGCCATAACGTTCGAACGGAGGCTCGGATCGAGTTGAAATTTTGACTATCCGCAAGCTTCGTTCTCGATTGAATGCCATTAGTTTTGTGGAAAAATCGTTCAAAAAGTTAAAAGTTACATTAAAGTTAATCGAAAGTTTTTTTTTTCAAACTAAACGGCGACAAAATCTGAGATAGCCAAATCATTTAGAATGTCCGTCCGGTCACGAATATGTTAATTTTATTTTGATCCGATAAGTAGTGTAGATGGAAATTACATTATAACAAAAGGAACGTTGCCATGGCAACGAAAAGACGCGCGAAGTTTCTAATGCACTGCCACCTAGAAGAAATCAAAATACTTTCGAGGAAGCAGTCTATTATTTGTCAACAAAGAGTTTAAATAGTTTTCCCAAGGAGTCAAGGTCCTCTAGATGGCGGTGGATTTCATCCACAAAGTAAAGGTTTACACACGGGTTTACCCAAATACCTTGGCAATAATAAATAATATTGGAAACATGGCCCTGTGGACAGCGAACGTCGCAAAATTTTAAATTTAAAAAAATGTGCAATGTGGGTCTAGCTATAGCACGTGCTCGCTTATCAACGCGTCCAACTGAGCGTTTCCTAGTTATTATTATTATTATTATTATTATTACCATTAATATTATTATTTACTTTTGATCTACAGATGTTACTCAAGCGTAACGCGATAGACGGTGATTTGGAAGGTCCCGTGTCTATAGTCGACTCGACACCGTCAATCTTGACGTATGCAACGACATCGGTAAAAATTTAAATTCAAACCACGTTTAGAAATATTATGCTTCTTACAGTGACCGACTATTTCCTGTCATTTAACTAAAACCCTACGATGAGGCAAACTCTTTCATTAAAAATAAAATCATATTGTTAAAAAGAAATGTTTTACTGGGACCCGTACATTTTCCACTTCTGTGGGATATAGAAAGTTACTTTGAACTAAATTTAGTAGCTTTTGAGTAACCTTTTTAACTTTTCAGTTAACGTCTGTACATAGTAACTATTCAGTTAGGTACTTTTTTTTTAAATTTATAGCATAACTTTTAACTAGTTACCTCTAAACCCAATCAACAAAATTTTTAACAAAATACTTTCATAGAGTTACATACCAAATTCTGTACCACACTAAACGCAAGCTTAAATGCCCTATCAACCCGGTGTGTACCGAAAACAGAAACGTTCAATGTTTTCCCAAACCGAAAACCGTGGTTGGAGATGCACCATTAAGTTCCAAGTCTCAAATAACAATGGTTATTTTTTTAAGATTATGATTAGAAAAATAATCCAGTGGAGTTCAAGAACGCTGAGATTCATGAAGTCTTTAAGGTTGCAATTACCCGCACTAATTACAACCTTGAAAACAAATATGACAAAATTGTAGAATTTCAGTTAGAAGAACAATCAGTGGGGGGGGGGGGGGCAGGCTCCACTTATCAAACACTAAGTTATTACATTATACAGAACTACAAAATTGCAACCTTTTATTCTCAACATTAGTATAACAAAGCGCATCAAACATGAAAAAGTAATGAAATCCAGACAAACTTGTAATAATACAGCCAAGCGTTACACACTCGAGCATCGAGATGTAGAACAAGGGCCAACCCAAAGTACCGACCATTACATTTATTTATGCACCATTAATGTCATTACTGGTACACAATATCACTGCCCTTCGACTACACCCAGGCCAAGCTTGTTAAATTTTATTTGCATTCAGCGGCAGAGGAATTGAAACACCAAGTGTGGAAATCTTTGTAATCAATGGTTTCATGCCATAGATTACGGTGGAAAATCAGCACTCAACCTAGCGCTATTGGAGTTAAAGATACATTCGTTGTAATTATTATTATCCATTAAAAACATATACTATAGAAACCATTACAAATTCAAAGTAGGCCTACCAAGGTTGGCTTGGCACCAAGGCGCGGACCTGACAATGGAATACAGCTGTGAAGGCTGTCATTGGTGAGCAGTCTCACATAAAAAAAATATTATACATTTGTTGGATGCACTTTTGATTTTATAAATACATTTATTGAAAATCTTATCTAAAAGCATGCCTAAAACTGAATTTACACTTCATTAGTTATGTTCACTTTTTTTTATGGAGCCTATGATGCTCGGGCTCCGAATATAATCACCCACTAGACTAACACCAACTGAAAATAAAACAAAATTAAGCTTCATTTACAAAATAGCACCATGTTTTGTTATTCTTTTCAAAATAACTAACATCATTAATAAACTGCCCTACTCACAGATTTCTTTCTTAATGAGTGACATAAGTATTAAGTCAAACAACAAGAAATTTAAATGGTCATTATTTTATTTTTATCATTAAAAAATAACTTTACCGTCACGTGTTATGATACTCTTTTGTAACTTCCATGGCACCTAGTTCTTTTTGAAAATAGGAACTAAAACTTGAAAAGCTACTGTAAAGTGTTTAACTTTTTAATGACAGTTTTCACTACTTTCAGACTTAGGTGTACACAAATCTTGCTATTGATTGATTAAAAAATAAGTATATACAACCAAGCAACTATCATCACTGCACAGCAATTTGTAGTGTCCAAAATTAAACCATAACTACTATTAGGAGTGCACTATATTATGCTTCTAGCTATATGAAGGAAGGTGTCATGTACAAAAACTTGGAATCTACAATTGGATACACTATTGTTGTGAGTCATTTGTTATTTGGCATGTTGTCACTTATTAAAAGTGGTATATAGTATCCACCCAAACTTAAAAATAAGCATGCTGATGTGCACAGTAATCTACCTTCATCAATCACTCGAAAAGACAGATTTATTTGTGCAATGCAAACCTCTTGATGTCATGTAGATAAAAAATAAGAATAGTCCTTTAACATTAAACCATGTTTATTCAAATATGATTATAATTCTTTGAATAAAAGCAAACAAAGAATTTATACACAAACAAGTCAAAACAAAAGTAAATTTAAAAAACCAAACCGTAGTATATAATCATAAAAATTAAATCATAACTACAAATCACATCCAGCAGCAAGCAAGTCTTCTATTTGTCATGGTAGTCGACTTGTTTTGCTGCGAGTGGCGGCTCATGACTGTGCTTAAGGGCACAGAGCACCTTGGAGCACTTTCCAAGGCACACTATAAAACATTCGATGCACCTTGGAATGTGGTTACTTATAGTATTAGTCGTACCAAGTATTATAGTCTACCCACTTAGTTGCAACAACACATTTTTGGTGAGTGACACCAACCGTCGACAATTCCACTCTTAATTGGCAATTGAAAATTGCTTGCTTGCGAATTGGGCAATTTACAATCACAGATTGCTCATGGTGCAACAGCACTATTTTTAATGTCTAGCGTTAGTATGCGAGAGGCGAACACTGGCTGTTCCCCTTAGCCTGGGGATTATCTGTCCAGCACGGGCCTGTGACCACACAATGTTTATAAGTAATGATTATCAAATGGACTTATTTAATTGTTGTGGGCAAAGATGACGACATGAAACCCCCCCCCCCTTTTCTTCCTCATTCGTACTATAGGCTGGAGTGGTACATTATGACCTATAATCAAGCTCAATGCAGAATCAAACGCAACTTGATTCCTCGTACTAGTACTTACGAGACAGGCCAGTCTTACAACGGCACTCAAAACGAGTCTTTCTCTAAGCACATCTGTCAGTGTGTGTGGTGTGTGTGTGTGTGTGTGTGTGTTTGTCGAAGAACGGTCACATCACTGAACCGATTGTACTGAAATACCAACATCCACGACCAGTTTTGTTTTTCACCAAAATCTGTTGCGATTTAAACCTAAGGTCAGGTATTATCAGTGTCTTACGTGAATCATGCCATTAACTTAGTCGGTCTAGGATAGGCAGTGTTGGGTCAGTTCTTTTTTAAAATCACACACAAATACACACACACACACATATAACACACACACACACACACACACAGCTCAAATAATGAACTTTTAAAAAGTTCAAGTTCTTTTAAAACCTAAAATTTTGAAAAGTTCAAGTTCGTCTAAAATATGAACTAAGTTCTTTTAAAAGTTCTTTTGTAAAAAAATCACTATTTTATTAAAGGCTGGCGTTAAATGAAGAAAAACACGAGGAAAAACATTAGGGGTATTCGAGTACCAATTTACTCGCGAGTTTGAGTCGGACGAAAGTGTTGAGCTGTCTTTGATCGTGTTCAGTGGCGGATCTAGGACATAATCATGGGGGGGGCGATTTGCGTGTGCATGTACAGTTGTGGGAAAGGGACTAAGCGCGAACGCACGGGGGGTATGGGGGCGGAGCCATTAATTGCGCCGCAGGCGAAAATTTTGAAAATCAGGTTTTTAGAGTGCATTTGGTGCGTTTTAGAAAAAAGTGGTGGGCGGAATGGAATACGGAAACAATGTAGTTTGTGTGCACTAATTTGTTTTGTCGTCATGTCGAGCTTACAATTTACAGCATTGGCCTAGATTGCAACATTATTATAAACGTTTGATCTTATTTTCAATTCATCATTTTATTTATTTATTAAACGTCTATCCTATTTAGTTAAAAAACGATTCACATAGGAGGACAACTTAATAAATCGAAGTACACTGATGCAGACACATTTCAGAGGCAAACTGATTATTTCTGACAACATAAAGGAAAGTTGATTTTTATTGGGAGTTTTAAATAAATAGCGCCGCAGGCGAAAATTTTTAAAATCAGGTTTTTAGAGTGCATTTGGTGCGTGCACAATAAAATCCTTTTTTTAAATTTTTAAAGAATCATGGGGGGGGGCGATCGCCCCACCGCCCCCCCCTGTATCCGCCACTGATCGTGTTGATGATTTGTACTACATTCTCGTCGACCAGCTTGTAAAATTAAGGCAGATACTTAGCATTTTAGGCTTCCGAGATTTTTTTTCCGAATTAGTTGGCGTACATCGTTTTAACTTCGTGAATCGTGCGTGATCTTGTAAAAATCAGCTGAACGTGAGTCAATGTAGGCCTACGATAAACAACGATTTGTAATTGTTTTTAAGCGTCGATGGCGGCGAGTTGACGGCTGCTCGACGCACGGAAAGAACTTACAAATGAGTTTTCTAAAACTGAAAAGTTCGTTCTCGGAATGAACTTTTAAAAGTTCAAGTTCATTCAGTTAAAAAAGAGTAAGTTCACTGAAAAGTTCACAAAAAAAGAACGCGTTCACGAGAACGCGTTCTTTTTAAAAGTTCCTTCCCCAACACTGAGGATAGGTAGTATTTACTTTGATTTGTTATTAATTATTAATCAATCATGTTGTCATTTATAATTGTTATGCGTCTTGTATTGTAATTAATTGGATGAGCGAAGCAAAGATTCCATTTCACTACACTGGAGAAAAAAATCCGGAATGTTATTTTTTTTTTTTTTTTGTATTTTTGTCTGTTTGTTAACACGATTCCGGCTAAACCAATATTCCAATTGCGATGAAATTTTTGGAGGCCTTCGAAATCTCTGAACTTAGAACTGCCACGTTTTTGAGCGCAATCGAAAAATTATTTCTCATTAAAATTGCAATTTTACAATTTTTTTCGATTTAAAAAAAATTTCAACTTATAACACATACATGCTTTATCCGATTGTAATGATTTTTTAACAGAACCTTAATTTTATGAATTTATATATTTGTGTGGAATTTGAGCGCAATCGAAAAATAATTTCTCTGAAAACCGCTATTTTACGCCTTTTTTCATTTAAAAAAACGTACGCTCATCCAACAACGCGCCTGTAAAAGCGTTTGCAAAGCTTCCTAGTTATTATCATCTTAAGAACGCCTAATTTAAACCTTGACTATCATTAATGTTGACAAGATATAACCATGTAAACATGTAAACATGAATGTAACCTTTGTACAATATAGCAAAATATGCTAATAAAGATCTACTACGTACTAGTAATTAGGGATGCACATCGATACTTTTTTCATTATCGATTATCAAATAGGTAATATCATTATCGATAATATCGATATCACTAACAAAGCCTGTTCCGACCTATAAATGGGACCTCAAGTGTGGCAAGTGTCATGTGTTTAGCTTCCGTTATTGATCGACTGATAGCACATAAATCTTGAGTGTGACACCATCAACCCAGCCAGTGCATGGCACAATGTGAGATAATCTCAGTCTTTTAAGTTTGGTTTGAACTACTATTGACCAATTATTTGGTATTTCGATAATGGATAATGAATTTTGGTTATCGATTATTGAAATTATATGCATTATTGATTATTGATCGATAATATCGATTATCGTGTGTATCCCTACTAGTAATTATGTTTTTTTCAGAATGACATGTACTAATAAATAATTAAATAGTGCAAACGATTTTCTGAAAGAAACTGTGCTATAGTCAATCGAAGGTAATACACGGAATAGAGTATAAATTGTAGAATATATGATTCTAACAGCAGACTAGGTACTAGGTAAAGGTACCAAAATTCAAAAAATAAATCCTACAAAAATAACCATATTGGCTGAAGGCAAAGATGCGTATCATTTTGATCAAACCAAGTCAAATGCAATATTAAAAACAACTCATGACTTGATCTCTCCTCTATCAATGACTTTGGTGTTTTCCTAGTTATTACACTAGCCGCTAACACGATCTCGGCCTAGAAATTCAACTAGAGTTGTACAATGTAGAGGTCGTGGCTTATTGCACCATTTTAACCACATCTTGCAAATGAGGATTTAATTTAAATTTGTGAATCATAATTGGATGAGCGTAGCGAGCGTAGCGAGCGAAGCGAAGATTCCATTTCACTACACTGGAGAAAAAAATCCGGAATTTTTTTTTTCTTTTTTTTTTTTTTTGTATTTTTGTGTGTTTGTTAACACGATTCCGGCTAAACCGATACTCCGATTGCGATGAAATTTTATGGAGGCCTTCGAAATCTCTGAACTTAGAACTGCCACGTTTTTGAGCGCAATCGGGAAATTTTTTCTTATAAAAAACGCAATTTTACGATTTTTTTCGATTTTTTAAAAATTTCTTCGACTTTTAACACCTACACGCTTTATCCGATTGTAATGATTTTTTCACAGAACCTTAATTTTATGAATTAAGATATTCGTGTGAAATTTGAGCGTAATCTAAAAATTATTTTCTCATGAAAACCGAAATTTTACGGGTTTTTTCTTTTTTAAAACAATTCTTTGACTTATAACACCTACATGCTTTATCCTATTATAATAATTTTTTTACAGAACCTTAATTTCGTCAATTTATATACTCGTGTTAAATTTGAGCGCAATCGAATAATTATTTCTTATGAAAATTGCAATTTTACGATTTTTTTTTTTTTTAAATTACGATTTACTAAAAAAATTAAGTTATTTTTTATTTTATGTAATTTAATTTAAAAAAAATTTCGAATAAGCAATAATTTTTTCACAGAACAACAGAAAACCCGCGTTACACATGGCAGCTCAATGCACCAATTACGCTCATCCAACAACGCGGCGGGACTTAAGCGTTTTCCTAGTAAATGCAACAAGTGTTTACTATTTGGATGAGCGTAGCGAGCGAAGCGAAGATTCCATTTCACTACACTGGAGAAAAAAATCCGGAATGTTTTTTTTTTTTTCTTTCTGTATTTTTGTGTGTTTGTTAACACGATTCCGGCTAAACCGATACTCCGATTGCGATGAAATTTGATGGAGACCTTCGAAATCTCTGAACTTAGAACTGCCACGTTTTTTAGCGCAATCGGGAAATTTTTTCTCATAAAAAACGCAATTTTACGATTTTTAAAAAATTTCTTTGACTTATAACACCTACATGCTTTATCCTATTGTAATGATTTTTTCACAGAACCTTAATTTCATGAATTAATATATTCGTGTTAAATTTGAGCGCAATCGAATAATTATTTCTTATGCAAATTGCAATTTTACGATTTTTTTCTTAAAAAAAAATTACGATAAATTAAAACAATTAAGTTAATTTTTAATTTTATTTAATTTAATTATAAAAATTAAGTTAATTTTTTATTTAATTTAATTTAATTAAAAAAAATCTTCGACTAAGTAATGATTTTTTCACAGAACAACAGAAAATCCGCGTAACACATGGCATCTCAATGCACCATATACGCTCATCCAACAACGCGGCGGGACTTAAGCGTTTTCCTAGTATAAGATATAGTGGTCCCAACGAAAGAATGCAGGTGGCTCGAAATTGTTTTCCCAGCCTAACAACTTTGTCAATTCTATTCACGCTAGCTCAGCGTGGATCTTGCACACGGGGGAACTCTGTGATCTAGCACAGGTAATTTTTGCTTGCGTTGGTAAAAGATATTTCTCTTTCATACACAAAGGCTACATTCCTTTTACCGCGCATTCATTCTACCCCCTCCACTCCCAAGCATTTGCATTCTTTCGTTGGAGCAAGTATATTGTAACCTTGGCCACTCTCATGATACCATATACATAATTCAAGAGGTTATATTCAAACTCGCAGTTATTGGGCAGCAGTATGTTGGTGGATATATAACGAAGTTAACAAAGTTGGCGGTGGCTGAAATCCTTTAGCCTAGATTATAAGCCTACTTTAATCTGATAAGAGGATCGAACTCCCATCTCCTAACTACAGAGTTATCAATGCAATATTGGCTTTCTTATCGTTTTTAAATGATAGATACTTGTAGTATTGCCTCAAACCGTGTTTTAGGCCAACACACATAATGCAGACCCCCCAAAAAATTCCGATAGCTGAGTCTCTGAACCAGACCCCAGTTCATCTGCGCCACTTCGTCGTGAATTGAAACGACACCATGCGAGTGGGCAACTAGTGGATTTGTCAAGGGTTGAGTGACACTATTATACACCATTTATTATGTGGTTCATTGCTAGCATGACTCCAAATTCACCGTTTACGTATATCTCCCAATAATTGATGGATTTAAAGGGATATTCACCCACTAAATTAAACAAATACGTATCATTCAGGCTAATTACACTTATGATGAATTTACAGAGGAACAGAAAAAAATATTGGGTCCACTCTGAACCGAAAAAAAGGTTGTCAAACTTGGTAATTTTCGAGCTAGGTCCCATCTGAAAAAATCTCCCAAAAGATTGTCACAATCTTTATGTCGCGTGACCTTGGAGGATTTTGGTTAAAAAAAAATTGGCCATTATTGGCGTACTCGGCTACCTTTACTGTAAATCCAATATGTTTTGTTTTTATAATTTGGACAAGTGGTTTGGTTAAAACTTACAATACACTGATTACCAAGAAGGGTGTAATTTAGGAATGCATATTTTTGTTTGTTTGAGGGTATATTATTATTTGTGCATTGTTTCAACATTCAAAGCACAATTTTCTAAAATGCTTTTTTGGATTGGTATGATGCTCCAATATCTATTAAAAATAAAAAGGCTGGTGATTTAAGAAAGAAACCAAACCACAAATTTTTGCAAAATGCTTAAAAAAAATCATCTTACATCTTTTTAAACATTTTATTTTAGCGTAGTAATCTAATAGGACACAGAAAAAATTGTTTTTTGGGGATATAGCACCTTTAAGTCCATCTACAAAGTTAAACTTAAACAAAGAAAAATTTAACTCTGGACCATCTGCAATGGAAGCAGGTTTAAACTCAAAAGAACAAATGAGCCATACAAATTTTAACATACTGTAGTATTCTTTGTTGTGTGTATGTGCACCGATAACTTTACTGTTTGTGTGCCTTAAAACCTCACTAACTATCTAACTAACTAACTTTGTTGTGTGTTCTGTAGCACACGCTATGGCATCTCAAAAACCAATGTAGAGATGTTAATAGATCGTTTCCGTGCTTTCGTTCTCTTAAATTAATTTTTAGTTAGTTTGTTGTTAGTTTGATCTGGCCCTTATACTCTAATCTGACAGACATGGGCTGGTAATAGCTCCATCATCGTTTATAGTCAATCTATCAACCAACCCATCACTCTTATATACCCGATAGTGTCAGGATTGGCCAACATTAGTACCGCAGTAAAGAGTTACAAAAAAACCATTGTACATACTACATACTAAATAATATACAAAACATAATATACAAAACACTAGCTCTAGTTAGCAACTATCTCCAGAAAAACAAAATATACATTCACATTGATAAACAATACAACTCTAAGGGCCGGTATTACAATCAACAAATAAGAAACGTTAACTGTAACAAATAGTTATATGTCGGATAAGCTATCCGTCCAATAACTATCTAGTTCGCGTATTACAAAGGAAGTTAATCCTCCCAATAGCTATTTGGAACATTCTGATCGAGTGGATAGTCCACGCGTCGCGAGAACTACCACCTCGAATGTGTTTAATACCAAAATAAGCAGTTATTGCATACATATGCTGCATACAGCTGTGAATTACATTCAAGAAATATTGGCAGAAGGTTTTAAAAGCATTGAAAGTGTCCTAATTTTCATCGTGAAGCTTTTATACTCGACTTAGTCAGCGTGCACATCTACGGGGCTGGATTAGTATCCCTCTAGACCAGACGCCCTCCGCAGACGCTGCTAGCCGAGTGGTTAGCACGCTAATTTTGCACGCGAGAGGTCGCCGGTTCGAGTCCCGTCTGGGAAAACTTTTTTACTTTTTTTTACTCATCCCATCATTATTGTATTTACTTATTATCAATGACGAATGTGAATTTTTATAACTTTTCCTTGTAATTTACTCGAAAAAAGACTTTCCCCTCAACTTTTGCTCTTTACTTCTGTAAGCCTACACCCAAGGCGATCCTCAAATTGAAGCTCATATTTACAGATCGTTGATTACATAATATTATGTTTACCACAGGCGTTTGTTCTTATTACTAATAAAATAAAATAAAATTGTTTAGTAATTTTTTTACATCTAGCACATTCCAATTTAATTTGCTTTGGTGTGATAAGACTTTGTTTAAAATAAGTCCACGAAGCTTACCCTATAATCTATATACGAGGAAAATATGCATAATAAAATCAATTCAACAATGTATACTGACATAAAGAACTAATTATTTATTAATTAATGACCGTCTATAGGCCCGGGGTAGAATTGGCCCAGAGCATGGCTCTGCAAATCGTACAAGGAGATTCAAGAGAAAGAGGCCACCTCACAAACACCAGCAAGTAAGATTTGGATTGGATATTGCTTAACGTCTCATATTTATTCAACTTGACTAATCGAGACGAAGGGAGGGACGTAAGGTATGACGCGGGGGGACAAGGGGTGGACAGGCCTGTGCTGGTCAGAACCAGCCGCAAGCTAAGAGGGCAGTCAGTATATTACTCCCTGAAGCTAGAGGCGAGCTCTGGCTATCGTCGTCGGGGACACCTCCCCTTCCTTTACGATCTCCCCGACGACGATGACAAAGACGATGACGACCGCGACGTCAGAAACCCCCCTTGTTAACCGTGGCTGGTTCTGACCAGCATGGGGCTCTCCTCCCCATATCCCCTAGGGCGAGTGGTGGTAGCATTATGACCAAACGGTTGAAGCGTCCTTAATCCAAATAAACCAAAACCGATTATTAAGCTGAATATAAGATGAACAATTGTCCCAATAAAAATAAATTTGAAAAAATAATAATAATAAATAAATAATTGTGTATTATTTATTTATTTTTCAATGATTGTGATAGATTATCATTTAGAATGGTTGTTAAAATCATTTTGTTCATTTATGTTATCTAATTTTAATTTTTAAATCAGTTTTTATGATTTTTTTTTACACCCTTATTCATCGAATAGCGCGCTATCGGCCAGTTGAACCTCCCAATAAGAATCCGACAAATAAGGTGCTCCTATTCTTAAGAATAGTGCTATTTGTCGATTGTAAGACCGAAATAACGCTATTTGCTACAGTAAGCTTATTTGTTACAAATAACTTTCTTATTTGTTGATTGTAATACCGGCCCTAAGATACCTAGACTAATTACAAAAATTGTAAGCATTTTTATACAACACAAGATGAAATTTTGTTTGAAATTAAAATTAAACACAATGCTGCAATGTACCCGAAAAATGTACCCATATAAACTATAAAGAAATAAAAAACTAAACAATTTTCTTCTTTGTAGGTGGGACTTGTGACCAGTGGCTCCTGTGACATAATATACAAAACACTAGCTCTAGTCAGCAACTATCTTCAGAAAAACAAAATATACATTCACATTGATAAACAATACAACGCCGCTTAGATTACCTACCTAGCTGCTAGACTAATTACAAAAATTGTTAGCATTTTTATACAACGCAAGATGAAATTTCTTTTAACATTAAAAATTGAACACAATGCTGAAATATTCACAAAAAATGTAGGTACCCATTATAAAAAAATAAAAAACAAAACCATTTTCGTTTTTGAAGGTCCTTCAAAACTCGTGACCAGTGGCTCCCGTGAGAACACAACGAACGCCACCCAACCCACCTCTGTCTAATCAATATAGGCACTGATGAATGTGCTATTTTCTGCCTTTACCAATACAAGCATTGAGTTTATAATGTAGTAAGAGACTCATAGCGCTAATGACTGGTTGTATACCCTATTGTAATACCAAACATACACTACTCGGTTATTAAGTACGTATCATCCTGACCAAAGACACTAATTTTTATAATATTTTGACTACAGGCAATTACCAGGCATATTAAATATACTTTCCATATTTATATCAATATGGCTGTATGCTTAGATTATCAATGCTATTAGACCAGTTGTAATACCTAGTTATTTTAAAGGTGGGTCATTCCACCAGAATGTTACCAACACTGGTTGCTTCACTATTTTTAATTATTTTTAAACTTTTAGCATGAGTTTCTACGTTACCCCTGAGTATGAAACAACTTTTTTTTTTTTTTTAGCTCGAACCTTATAGAACTTACGGACTTGCGAACTTTTTCCGATGCGGCAATAATTGACATTTTAAGGTTTTGCGTTAATTGCTCAAATTTGATGACCGTTCACATTAACCTGACCAAACAAACTTTTTCATAAATAGAACATAACTACCTTTCAAATTATGTAGGTCTTGGTGGGCAAAAACCCACCCCTATTTGTTACATTCAAGGGTAAAGTAAACCAAAAAAATTGCGATTTTCAGCATTTTTGGGGCTCAATAGTTCAAAAAGGGTAAGGAATTTCAAAAATATTTTTTTGTGTCCTTAAACAATGCTTATGTATGTATTTAAAACACCCTTTAATTTCCTGAAATTAACAACCCTTATTGGCCAAAACTAACCCCAAAGTTGGGGAAAATCCAATATTTGACACTTTCAAGGTCAAATATTACGAAAGGGGGACCTCTTAAAAATCTGAAAATTTTATGTTGGTTTGTCCTATATGTGATTAACATACCCTATAAATTTGGTTTTGTAATTCAAAGGGGTTTAGAAGTTACACTGCTTTAAACATTGGCACTTTTTTATTTACATTTTATACGCATTAAGCAAGAATGACGGTTGTTCGTAAGTTTTACATAACTTGTCATAACAAAAAAAACATAACAGCATAACTACAATGTTTAAATATACAGATCAACCTACTAGATATGCTACATGAGCTCATTTGTGTTGGCTTAATATCTTGGTAATCTCAACACTCAACTCCTGGCTTATGTTGTGTGTTCTGCCGGTTGCAGTTGATAGTTCCATCACAGAGACCGTTCGTAGAATATTCAAATGAGGAACCCACGAAGAGTCATTTTTTGTAAGCTTGAATATAGTCGATGGACCAGGCGGATGGAAGAAGTGAACCAGATAGTCTTTCTTGTCTGTACATACTTGCTGTACTTCTCCTAACCACCACTGGTTACTGTAGACACATGCAACATAATCTTTAACTTTAATGTTTGTTATTTTTTTATAAAGTGCACCTTTCAAAACCTCCACTTCCAAGTGATTTACTGAAGATGATGTTCTCCGCACCAACATGGTGTTTTCGTTTTTGGGGACAAAGCAGTGGTTTTCTCTGGTATTTGGAATAGCAACTGAGTTATCATATCGTGCAGAAGAGAGCATTTTCATTATCCTCAATTTCTTGGGATCCTACAAAAATGAAATGAATACCTTTTATCTCTGTTGAACAAAATTCATACATTTTTAATGGTGTCAAAATGTAATCATTTCCAGTTCGCTGCAGGCTAGCTTTTGTCGTTAGTCGTTTTACAGTGCCTCCAATCCCATCACAAGGTCCTTTGCCGTGTGAAGTAGCAAAGAAATGCCATTCAGCATCAAGACCAAAGTCACATTTGTGCTGGCAAATATTGGCAAAGTTTTTACGATTCTTGTATTGACTCGCCGCTCCATCTGAGAAATAATACAATTTTCGAATATGTGGTGCAAACTCTTTGATTCTATTGATAACATGTTTTTGGAATGTATGAACAGCTGTAGTACTATGTTGTAGGCTGTCACTTATTACACAAATGCTCTCAGACTTCAATACTCCGGAGTCCAGGTAGTAAACCACAAATGGATGTAGAGTTGCCTGTGCGTTCACCCAATGGTAGCTCTGTATTTCGTCTTGAACGACAAAGGTGAAGTTCTCAGAAAAGTCTCCAGATACGATGCACTCATCATCTTTTAGGGACCTTTTTTTTTCTTTTAATGTTTCCGACTGAGTTGTGGCAATAAAATGATGGGTTTTTAAGACCATCAGCTTGTCAACAAGTTTATCAACAAAATCTGAGGTTTTGTCTACAATTGTAACCAAATCACAACGATCGGTTGTGACCCATTGGATGTATTTTATTTCCTCTTCTAGAAGATCTTCTTCTGCTTCAGGTAAATCGAGCATGTTTCGCACAGCATCTGTACCTGGACAGTTCGGACATACATTGAGCATACAGTCTTCGTTTTGCATGTCGCACACCATTAGAGCAAGCATGTCTTTGTACGAGAAGGGAATTTTTGCCCCATCAATCATTAATTTTACATTCTGATGCGTGACACAAACGCAAACAGAATGTGTACCATGGGGGCCAGCTAACACGCACCACTTTGGCCGCAACTGTGCAAATTTGGAAAAGCCTATCTTGATAGTAGGATGTACAGTTTTGAACTGAACATATAGTTCTTTCAGATTACATAAAACTAACCGTTTTTGTTTTTGTTCCTTAACACCATCAATGTCCCGTACCGAAACACAGTCCTTTTTTCCTGGACACATTCTGCTTGCGTCATCACTTTCATAAAAATCAATTACAATTTGCACAATATCTTCTCCAATTGCCGTATTTCCACATTTCTTCTTTTCAACTTGAGGTAATACACCGTATTTTTTTACCAATTTTCTTGTAGCACGTACTAAGCTTTCTTTGACTTCAAACTCTGAGCAAATTCTTTTCTTTGACCAAGACTTTGGCACAAGGCTTAAAACTTGTACTTTTTCATGGACACAAGTTGCACTTTTCATTTTGACTTTTAAATTATTCATAAGTGTCAAATGCTCGTCATCGTGATCGGTTTCACCATCGTCGGAGGCATTATTTACTTCATGTGAATCGGGAGTAAGAGTTGTGTACAGTTTCTTGGCTGCCTTACTTCGTATCTTATCAACTTTGTCTTCGATTGCTGCAGCTCTTTTACGGATACTCAATTTATTCATGTTAACTGGGGACACCCCTAGAGCACTGCATGCATCGTTTACTGACTGAATTATCACACACGGTGGCTCATACACATCAGTAGGGAGCCAGAGCATCATTAAACATATTCCATTCCATGTCCTTTAGAAATAATTTTAATGCATTTCACACAAATAGATTTCCCGGGAATAAGTTTAAGTTCAGGATAGACTTTCGAGTAAGAAAGAGAAATGGGGCGTAACCCTTTCTTAATAACTTTTTTATGAAAATCCGAGTGGATCAGAACAGCATCGACCAAACAAATGATGATATTTCATTAGGTATTTACGTTCATGATAGAGACATAAGTCACATAACACCTCCAAGTTATCTGCTCCAGTTCGCAACATGAGCAATTCTCTTTCTTCAGCAGATAGCTTTTCACATGGTTTAAGTTCCTTTGAATTGCCATAGGAAATATTATTGCAATCTTGGTTTAAAAAAACTCCTAGTGAACACTGCATGATATAGACTCACTTGATTGACAAGAACTTAATGCTTTTTAAACACTCACTTTACATAGGCCTGCAACTAAACACTTCTTCCTTAAAGAAAGTGAGCATGTATGCAAATGATCCTATACCCAAGCTCTCACATAGTAGGGTTATGTTGCACCTGTTGCAACCCAAAGACACTGCCTTTGTAACCCTAAACAATGAGAACTTAATTAATGCGGCAAATCACTCAATATTCAAATTTCAAACATTGGAATGTGCAGTTCCCACACAACACTTTCCCAATCAACCGACTTCAAGGAACTATGAATTATGCTGCCTATGCCTAGATTTAACAAATTACCTAGTAGCCTATTTAAGGAATATTAACAATTTGAGGAAAATTATAAATTTCACAAACCTGTGAAATCTTTGTGGTAAATTTTTTTTCTCAACAATTTTCACAAAAAGTGCATATTTTATGAAAATTTACCCAAATTTTTACCCCCTACCCTCATTCTAAACATGTTAGGGTATGTACCTGCTATTTACCAACTTAAGTTTTCAATTACAAATAATAAATGAGGAATCGAGATAGTCTGTAGCAAGCAAAGTAGATATGCATATTGAAAATAACACACATTATAAAAGGGGTGTAACTTCTAAACCCCTTTGAATTACAAAACCAAATTTATAGGGTATGTTAATCACATATAGGACAAACCAACATAAAATTTTCAGATTTTTAAGAGGTCCCCCTTTCGTAATATTTGACCTTGAAAGTGTCAAATATTGGATTTTCCCCAACTTTGGGGTTAGTTTTGGCCAATAAGGGTTGTTAATTTCAGGAAATTAAAGGGTGTTTTAAATACATACATAAGCATTGTTTAAGGACACAAAAAAATATTTTTGAAATTCCTTACCCTTTTTGAACTATTGAGCCCCAAAAATGCTGAAAATCACAATTTTTTTGGTTGACTTTACCCTTGAATGTAACAAATAGGGGTGGGTTTTTGCCCACCAAGACCTACATAATTTGAAAGGTAGTTATGTTCTGTTTATGAAAAAGTTTGTTTGGTCACGTTAATGTGAACGGTCATCAAATTTGAGCAATTAACGCAAAACCTTAAAATGTCAATTATTGCCGCATCGGAAAAAGTTCGCAAGTCCGTTAGTTCTATACGGTTCGAGCTAAAAAAAAAAAAAAAGTTGTTTTATACTCAGTGGTAACATAGAAACTCATGCTAAAAGTTTAAAAATAATTAAAAATAGTGAAGCAACCAATTAATTATAAATTGGTAAATTTCTGGTGGAATGACCCAGGTACTATTACTATCTGATTGTTATAAGTGGTTTTAGGTACCATTAGACAGACACACTCTTTTTAATTGATTGTATGTCTATATTTTTATCAGTTTATTATTATTGGACAGACCCTTACAGATATTAATTAAAAACAATAAGTAAATGTAAAAAATTACAATTGTTAATTGCACTTGTTTATGGCTGCAGAGGAACAGCCGAAATATTGCGTAATTTTTTTGTATTTGAATAATTGTTAAATCTGTAACTGTGGTTTATCCAATAGTTAGTTTAATATTTAACTTATAAAACAGATCAATGTAGTTACCACAGTGGCGTGGCGAACTACTAAGAGTGATCGGTGCCTACAATATTTTAACTATACCCACCCCCTACTTTCGCGGGCAACAAGGGGGTCTTGGAGGCGTGCCCCCAGTTTAGCCCCGCAGGGAATTTTTTCAATTTTGATGGTCCTAGAATGAATTTGGTGCGTTTTACCAGCAATTAATATGATTTTATAGATGTTGATAGCCTCATTTTATGTAATGAAATTTTAATGAAATGGCTGAATTTTTTTTCTGTTGAACTCATAAAACCAACGGTTTATCATTTTTTAGTCTTCCACAGTTTAGCCCCGCAGGGAATTTTTTCAATTTTGGTCATCCTAGAATGGATTTGGTGCGTTTTACCAGCAATTAATATGATTTTATCAATGTTGATATCATTTTTATGAAATGAAATTTTAATGAAATTGCTGAAAATATTATGTTTTTTTTGAACTCATAAAGCCAACGGTTTGTAATTCTTTTTTGTCTACCCCAGATTAGCCCCGCAGGGAATATTTTTAATTTTGGTGATCCTAGAATGGATTTGGTGCTTTTTACCGGCAATTAATATGATTTTATTAGACGAGTAAGCAAAGCGAATGAGGATTACTATTCAAGATAAACGGCGCTTATTCTCTGACTCTGTGCGTGTGTGCTAGTGTGAACTATAAAAATCAGCCGAATCGCTGAACAGATTGCGCTTATGTTTTATTTGTTGAACTCATAAAGCCAACGGTGTATTATTCCTCGTAGCGGCATAGCCAGAATTTGGGAAAAAATACACATTATGAAAGTAATCAATGAAGAATTTAGTACCTACAAGAGGAGTCCGGGGGCCTTCCCATTTGAAAAGAAATTGTATGTCTTAGATAATCTGTGCATTTTGGAGATCAATTTGGTTATTTTGTTCGTTTTCTCCGTTTATTGGCAGAGCCATTATTTGGGATTTAGGAAAACTACTGAAACGCATAATAATGAAAACTAGGGGCTCCGTGGGCTTGCCCCCGGGAAAATGATTATTTAAGGTTATTTGGTACAAATCTGCAGTTTTGAAGAAACACTTTGTTTGCAATATTTGAAGAGAAAAGATACGATTTTATTCTTTTACGAACAAACTTACTGTCTCGATTTCATTGAAATCAATGCATTTTTATCTAGAAATTGTATTCGAAATACTTCAATTCAAATAGGTCCAAGAATGTTCTTCTTATACTGCATTCACGACGTTGATAATCCTGCTTCATATCATAAGACGGTAATTTAAAAATTAAAACAGAAAACTTGAAAATGTTCTAGACTTCCTCCATGCCACCAGCTGTATTTAATTTATAAATACCTCAAATCAATCTATTCCATCAAATGAGATAAGTTATATATAACGAACGTGTCTATTCATTTAGCAGAATTGTTGAATTGCTACCTGTTATTAGTTGAATTGAGAACTACTGGATGAATATCCATCATGCATGTTGTCTGCACTTTTACTAAAAAATCATGATTCATGACAAACTTTTACAACAGTCCAGTAACAGTTATTATTTTACTACAATTCAGAAAAAAAACTTTTTTAATTAGTAAAATAATATCAATTACACCTACGGGAGTGTTTCCCGACTAAACAAATCGAGAAAAATAGTCCAGTAAGACTTTAAGGTAAGTAAAGAGTTGTAGCCATATAATTCAGTAGGTGTGATTATAACAATTAAAATAGTGATATAAAGTATATAAAATATTATGTTTCATTAAAAAGTAAGGGGTGGGTGGGTCCCTGGGGGACCACCCACCCCTTTTGGTATCGGTGCCTGGGCTCCGATTTGGTATGTTCGCCACGCCACTTAGTTACCACCTTGTATAATATACTGGTACTGGATGTCAATGTGTATTGTATTGTAAGCCCAAATAAATTAAACAACTAAAAATATTCACAGATCGGCACACTGTGATCATAGATACATACCTACTATGATTACACTGTACTAGCCGACTAGAACATTTTTGGTGGTAGAACGTGGTAACAACCAGCCACTAGCGCTAGCATGTTAAATCAATTGTTATCTAGTTACGAAGATAACTGTCATCATCTTCTCAATCCACTTTCTCCCGCAACAGTTCTTGAACCAATAGTTTGATTGAAGATTGCATTGGAGATGGCAATCACTGGTGAAAATAGTTGAAGTGGATATTCACTAGAAAAGAAGGGCACATTTGTTAGTAACTCACTCAAAACTCAAAAGTAAGCATAAATTTTCAAGGAAAGAATAATGTACCTATACAACTGAATATAAATCACAATTCACAAAATGACTCAAAGTTACCAGTAGGCAGTTGCATAATAGTTGTGAGTGTTGTTTACATATGTATTTATTTAGTAGTGTGAAATGATAGTGGTTGAAGAGAGAGACCATGGGGAGACAGGAAAGTGGAGTGCTGGTGTCGCAACAAGAGAATCATGAAGAAGATGAGGTGTCGAGCTTGGCAGGCCAGTGCCGATTCTGTGATGCCCAAGATCAATGGTGGAAACACCCCTTTATCCAAACTCAATTATGTTGGAATAAAATGGATATATATATATATAAATATATTGTGTAGTTATAAAAATGTTCATAGAGATGTGTCCTGACCGTGGATAGAACCCGGGTCTGCCGCCTTTTTGTAGCAACACTCTACCTCTCAAGTGATCTATCGGAGCTAGACACTATTGAAATTAAAGTAGGTAACAATTTATCTTTCCGTGAATCAAGTCCAACTTACGCAAAAAAACGGCAACGTAACACTAGTCCACCAAATGCAAAGTAAAGCCAACTTGAAGCATATCTACACAAACTTAAAATTACATGGTTCCTATATTTTCATCAGTTTTTATTGTCATTCATTTTTGATGATTTTGATTTTGTTTCCAATTGAAAATATAAATGTACATAAATAATAAATATCTATTTATTTAATGACTCAAATGCAGCATTGCTGCCAATTTACATTAAGGTAGGCCTAATACAAATTTAAAACAGATAAAACAAAACATAATTAAAAACAATACCTACAACATACAAATTAACACCTTAACACACCAATATAACAAACTAGAAATGAACTGTTCTGTGCCTACACAAAAAATATTTACAATTTATTTTTACCTTGGGAGTGGGATTAATCTTTAGAAACTACCAAATGTCCAGACAAGAAAACAACTTATCTAATTTCTGTGAAGCCAAGTGCAAATTTAGAGGCCAACATTGCCAGTTGGGACGTAACATTATCAATATCTTACCATGATCCAGTAATGGGATCTGCTTCGTTGCCACTGATAATGAATAACGGAAATAATATGGAAAATACGCAGCCACTGAAATAAAAAACAAGAATATACAACCAGGAAATGACTTCATTAACCTTTTCTAGAGTACGGACGTAATATTACGGCCGCGTACTTTGCTTTTTTTGCTTTTTTAAAATTTTCCAAAAAAAATTTTTTTCCATTTTTTTTTTTTTTTTTTTACTTGAATATCGAACTCTCCATCAATGAAGTCAACTTCAGAACTTAAATGTTCATTACTAGTTTTATATGCCAAGTTAAATAATCCGCAAAAAAAGGTTTAAAAAAAACCCACACCTGAAAAGGTTAAAGCTAGCCTAAAGTTCAGGTTCAAGTTTTTTTATTTGTTTATGGATTTACACACGGTACAAAACTACAAATATGGATATAGTCAATTCCCAATAGCAACAATAGCAACAAGAAAAATACATAAAAAGTAAAAATGTAAGTAGGTAATACATAGATGTACACTGAATGTGAAGGGATGACCAAAATACAAGTAATAATTACAATTTGGAATAAATATTAATAATTTAATCAAGTATGAAGCATGAACTACGTTGTGTAATGTTACGCTAGTAAATAATATTACTTAAATTTAAATTTATATCGTGGGAATTAAACCTGTTATTAGGTGCAATATGCCCCTCTTCAGGTGAACTAGGTATGTTGCGGATAGGACAATTGTGAAGGGATGTTCGAGTCAGCTGTTTAAGAGGACTCAATCTCTTGCATTCCAAAACCTTCAGTCAGGATTGCCAGTCTCAACGGGATTCGAACTCGGGGCCTCCTGAATCAGAGTCGAGCACTTAGCGCCTGAGCCAACACTGTCGGTAATACTACTCATGTGTGTATGCCTTATACCTCAGCCCCATTCCCAGTTTCTGCACTGGTTCTCCATTTCAATGCGGTTTAACTCAAGAACCTAGTATTACAACAATCCATATACATAGGTAGGCCTATAGCAGAACTTTATAGTATCAAACGTCCAACTGGAAAGGTAAGTACTTATCAACACCTGCACAATGATTATCTGATATATACAATGTATACCTGACAATGTAGGATGATGGCCAAGCTGTTAGAACTGCTAGTGGAAAGCCAAAGCCAATAAAGTACGGCCAGTTATTTTCGATGAAGGTAAGTCTTCTATGGAGTTCCCAGCCCATATTAAACCACTTGTACTCAAACGCATAGAGAGAGTAGAGCATGCACATGTGAATCAAACATAGCAGCTCTCCGAGGTAAGCTATAGGCACCATACTGACCAACATACCCTGCAACAACAAAATACACACAAATTCAGTAGGACCATAAAATATTTCCCCCAATATTGCATATTTCATATTTGCTTTCCATTTAATCCCATTTTAGGACATTTCAAAGTGGTAAGAACTTTTGAAAACAATGGTGGCGCTGTCATACCGTACTGGGGATTTATGCCACTTGCCATACTTATCTCATTGTCGTGTTTGAATACAATTGACACAGTGCTCAATCGACTTACAAGAGCTATCGAAAACATTTGACAAATGTTATCTTGTCTGGGTTATGAGGGATGACTTAGTTATGAGTTGACATATAGATACACTAACTACACATCATATACAGCCCCACATGAGACACATAAGCTACCACTGTCGGTGACATATAGGTTTTCGTAGTACATAGTCTGAAATTAATAGTCATATTTTAATAATTCAATAAAAGGCTTTGGCCTAAGCATAATATGTAATTTAATAAGGTCCTATCAATACATGCAACTGCAAGTTATATTATTTATAATTCCAGTCCATCTATACCAGATTGTAAGTCTTGTATGTTGTTACCAGGCTATCAAACCAGTTCAAGAAAAGCAAAGTATTTTTGCAAACTGTAAAAAATCATTGGAAATTGCTTAAGCTGTATATGATGAGCTATAATTACCTGGACAAGGAATAGTGCTTGTACTAGCACACTGAATAACGAGTCAGCTATCAGTTTACTGACACTTGGCAACAGCTGCGGCCGTCCTCTGCTATAACGGTATGCAGAATCCGCAATATCCTACAAGCAATTCAGATCTTGGCGTCGAGAGTTGAAGACAAAGTATTAGGTGAAGGAGTAAAACAAACCTAACCAAAACCATTAAACAACTAAGTTAAACAGACAGCAAAATATAACCTGAAGTACCAAATAAAAATAACAAATAACAAGTGCAAATAATAATACTCACAACATCTAGCATTAACCTGGATGCAGATACATTGTAAATAATAAAAACCACACACATTGAACTATAACCTGGAACACATACTTCCGAGAGGGGCACGGAGTGCACTTGAGAAAGGAGTTGGAGACTCCGAAATATGGCATATTTTACGCAAGTGACCCCGGTTATAGTTCAGTGTGTGTTTTTTTTATTGTGCAAATAATTGGTAACAAAGGATAATTCTTAAAATTAAAAAGTAAGGACATAACAACTGGGCTGGTATGTAACAAAAGTGTTAGCTAACTTAAGGATATCAAATTCCAAATATTATTTGTAAAAATAATATAATTAGCTTTTAACCATTACCATGGCAAATATAGGGTATAAAATAAATAGTACTGAGAGACAACATAGTATTAAAGTTGAGGTATCAGTTTTCTTAAACAAGAATTAAACAAAGTTACAGGCACAATATATCAACTATGGTCGTTTGACTTGACCAAACTACGCTTTAGATAATTTTGGGTTGTCAAATGCCCATAGTAACTTCAATTATGACTATGGCAAACCCATGACAACTAATGGTATGTGGATTGGATGGCGGAATTTCTGTTCCGTCTGTGTGAAAATAATATTTGATAACAAGTCAAGTAGTACAGCAAAGTAATCACCATCCAAAAATCACAGTAAGTGTAACTTGCAAGTCACGAATTGTACTCATGAGGGCAAGACAGGGGTCTGGAGCGAAGCCCCAGCCACCTGAGGCCTTTGGCGTTTAACAGGTTTTTATGTTTTGTTGGATTATTTTTACGTGTGATTGGGTGGAAATAAGAAAAGTTCACTCGCAAGTCGCAACCTATCAAAGGTCACTCGCAACTTGCGAGTAGAATACTGGAGCATTGTATTTAAGTGGATGCTATTGGTATAGGGATGAGAGAAAGTGATAGGAAACCAAGTCACATTAACACTTACATGTTTGTACAACAAAGAACAAAGAAGTAGGCTAACTAAACTAAACACTTAAGCACAATGCGCACTGTAGCCGGCCGGCCAGCTCAGCTCTGTCATATTAAAATGTTTTAGTTCCTTAATAGAAGTGACCACGCACTATCCATTCCGCTCAGGGCTTCGCTACACTCGGGTTGTCTGTTTTGATTCCACATGGTCTCTGTCCGGCCTTCCGTACTTTTTAGGCTGAAGCTGAGCTGAAGAGGGCAAGTTGCGTTAAAATGAGCGGAGCGGAGTGGCGCCAGTGCAACGTGTCCCATTACGTTTCGGAACATTTCTATTTTTTTTTTAAATGTGTCTTACCGAAGTGGGCGATACCAGCCGGCCTAGTACATGTGCAGCTTTATACTAAAATTAAGTAAGTGCTATTTAGAGTTCAGTAGTTGAAAGAACAACAAGAAATATGGCGATGATTTGACAACACCTCCGAATGCAACAATGGGATTCCACTATGTTAATCGAATAATTTGTTTTAAATTGAGTTTTTTGGCTTTAGTTCTATCAATGATATATACGAACAAGGTTGTTGTGTATCGTCTCTATTGACTCTCCAGCCAGAATTAAGAGCAAAACATTGCTACCAGAAAAGGGTCTGATTGCCAAATGGTTTGAGCCACAAGGTATAAATAAACTTTGAATTGCAGAGGAAAGTTAGATCTAGGCTCGTATGCTATTTAACTTTCAGTACCTAGGTAAAAATAAAAACATTGCTATAGCGTAAATTTAAATTCACAGATTTACTAGTGGTATTAAGACATGGGATTGAACTTGATAACTCGCCAAGAGACTTTTGTAACCCTTGTAACTCTCAGTTTAAAATACCAACGGGAAGAGTAGAGAAGGCATTCCAACTTTGACAATTGACACGAATCCAAAAATAACAGTCATCTTTTGATGTTAAATTCAAAACTATTATTCTAAAGAACAAAATAATATTTTAACACCACAAAATAAAAGTACCAAATAAAAAAGAAATGGTTATAAATTAGTTTAAAAGGTTGATTTTTGTTCTCTTGTTGGTATTGTTCATTTCAAATTTCCTGTAGAATTGCTCGATGCCAGGATTTGGGTGACTGTTCATACATTTACGTTCGTAATGTGTTGCAATTTTTGGCACGACTCTTAAAATCGTTATATTTACTCAAAATAATTGTATTCATAGTCTTAATGCCAAATATTGTTGGTTCTAGAGAGGTGTTATGTGATATTATTTCCCAACAGGTATGAAGACGACAGTGCTGCGATCTCTCGGCCGTGGCATTCTTAACTGAAACCAGCTATACTAGTATGAAAAATGAAATAGCATACATACAGGCATAGGCTCTAGTTAGTTCAAACTTTCTTCTACAAAACAGTAGGCTACTAAGTCACTTGGCACGAGATATTTGACATTCAGACTCTTTTACATTGGTCAATGGACAATGTTTTGTGCTCAATTCTAGCTGTGAAGTTGGTGGTTAATGCACAATAGATAGGTGTGTAGCCAGTTGGCTACATAAGATGACATGTAAGACAAACAATGACGACATAAATAACAATGACAATTACAAAACTCCATGTACCCAGTAATATCCAGGATTTGAAGTTCAAACCCACGTCCCTTCGAACCATACACTTTGACCCAAAGCTACGAGCCACCGTGGACGGCTTGAGGCCATTCACTCTTACACCTGAGGATTGAGGAGAAGGTATTGGATGAGGTGTAAGCTGTGTCTTGATGAGTTAATCGTGGCATCTTGAGGATAGCGGTGTTAGCTATGCAGAATTAAATGAGAAAGATAATTGTTAACAAATTTAGTAGGTACTATAGTGCAAGTCTTTTGTTTTTGCAGTAGGCCCTATTGTTGGCAAAAGAGTAGCAAATGTACTATTGTTAATGACAGCAGACAATGGTGGAGTGAAACGGAACAATTTACTGACCGGTGTAAATAACTAACATAAGACCAAATCAAGAAAGGAGAAACTTTTATCCACAGTAAACAATGATGACTTGGAGTTAAGCAAGTGTGCAGAATTAGCAATACCAGAGAAAAACACTTCATTTTAAATAAGTTATTTGAAAATTATAACCACATAAATAATGTTCAATTATCAATGATTTTAATCTAACTATAATAAATGTATTTGCTCTCATTAGTTATTGTTATTTATTTATTTATTATTTAACTAAAATTGCAAATAAAGAGGGCTGTCAGTGTGTAGGGGCCAAGGCCTACTGTAAAAATTGATTTGTACAATGCTGTAGCATGCATAAAAGAATTCAGATTCACAATGTTGCAGTGCAACAGCTTAAGAGATGCTATCTGCCAAAGAGATGCTTGTACATTGAGAAGAAATTACATAGGCCTAGTCTAACAGTTGACTAGCTAGTGGTGCCCAATTACTGGCTAATATGCAAGCGGAAGCGGTAAAACCAAGTGGGCCACTTAACTAATAAGTAATTATGTCTAGCATCCAGTTAATTCTAGCTCAAGATTGAGTACCACTTTCAAACCTTACCTGGAACCAAAGACTGTTTACTATTTTGCTTAAGAGAAATAATGGTAGAACCCAGATTGCTCCAAATGTCCAGGATAAGCATAGTCTCATCCATGCCCACACGGACTTTCCTGTCCCAGAGGTGTGGCCAAATATCACAGTCAGGAGGTACTTGAGGCTGGGAAGGAGACCGTACTCGAAGAAAAGAATACTCAACCAGAAAACACCACCGTTCAAAAGGCAACATTGCAAAGTTCTGGTTAATACTTTAGGCTCCCTGTAAAATAATTGTTTGCTTTTGGTTCAATTGATCCATTCACATAGGTAGGCTTAGATCAGTGGTCCTCAACCCGTGGTACGTACTTTAGAACATTCTAAAGGGGTACTTGGAAAAAATAGTAATACTAAATTTAAAAAAGGCTTCAATGTTGAAAATACATTATTTTAAAAACTAAATTTATATCCTAAGTGAATGTTTTCTGAATGCACCACCGGTACTATTCTTCACCACCACTTTGGCAAAGTGGGTCAATGCATTGTATATTAAGTCTTCTGAGTAGACATTCAACTGGAAAAATTGTCCAACCAATGCATGAAACCAGATATTTGAAGAGACATTTGCAAACAATACATGCCGAATTAATAGATAGCCTGAACAAATCGAATTTTTTTAAAGAAAATGTAAAGGAATGAAAAGAGGTAAGGTTATCTCGCAGACGTACACACACAATCCCTCGAGGCTTCATACGAGAACGAGATTTCCCGTTTAGTTGCAAAAACAAACAAAAAACACACAATTTTGGGGAACTAGTTATTTCTGCCGCATTCATTCATCGCATTCAGGCTATATATATATATATATAGCCTATATATATATACCGACCGGTAGGTACGCATGTTCTTTATTTTATTTTGTATCAATGAAAGACTACAAATAAAACACAATGGGCCTACCGGTACAGCAACATTTAACAAATTTACCGAAGTGTATATATAATTGGTTTCACGATTATATAATATGTACCGCCTTCCTGTCCTAAATATGACTAAAATACGTTGGATAAATCACAGCCTCATGTATCATTCATAATAAAGAAAAATATGGAGGGGTATGTGATAATTCGCAATGCCTTTTAGGGGTAGGCCTATTAGGCTGAAAAAGGTTGAGAACCACTGGCCTAGAGGGTACAAATAGAGTGGGGTGGTCCTGTTTTAAAACAGTTTCATTTGATGCTACAAAATAATATTTTAGACACTATAGACATGAGATATATAGACCTAGGCCTATATTAAAATGAACTAAGTGGCCAACATGACCAATCCATGTGAGAACTAAGACTAAGGTGCCCCCCCTCACCCCAACACAAACTAGGCCACTGCTGTGCTTTATTAGCACAACAAATATTATATTGTTTTATATTATATTGTATACCTACCTATGTACCTAGTTTAAATTAGTTTTTAGGTAGCCTATATGGGATAACTTTAATACTCTAATGTCTTAAGAGGCCTCGGGAGTCGCAGACTTCTGACACTTTAAGAATAAAATCTAAATGGGTAAGATAATTACATGATTCTTTTGTAACATATTAAAGAATATTTTGTTTAGGGTCCTACCTTTTTCGTTTTTTTTTTCCTGCCTTGTGCGTAAAAAAAAGAGTTATTGAGTAAATGTAAATGAAAATGCAGTTATCACAAAAATACAAATGGGTCTCTACATAATATTATATTAAAGAACGTCCTAAAATTTCATCAAAATCGGATGAATAGTTTTAGACGCAAATATCTTAGCAGTTATTGTCAATTTTGTTGCGGGTAGTCTAGCTCCAGGGGCTTTGCTTTCATTTCTCAAAGTTTGAATCTCTGTTGGTTTGTAGGAGACTCGCTCTGTCGTGTGTTCGCAAATCGACCCCGGTGTGATGTGTGTGATGTTGTGCGATGAGAATTGAAACGTAATAGCATTGACGAT